>JAVIAB010000088.1:67725126-67868849 GCA_032433765.1 Megaustenia siamemsis
CAACAAACACCCTCCACTCACCAGCAACTACAACCACTCTTCTACTAAACATAACAAACACCCTCCACTCATCAGCAACTACAAACACTCTTCTACTAAACACAAACACTCTTCTACTAAACACAACAAACACCCTCCACTCATCAGCAACTACAAACACTCTTCTACTAAACACAAACACTCTTCTACTAAACATAACAAACACCCTCCACTCATCAGCAACTACAAACACTCTTCTACTAAACACAAACACTCTTCTACTAAACACAACAAACACCCTCCACTCACCAGCAACTACAAACACTCTTCTACTAAACACAGACACTCTTCTACTAAACACAACAAACACCCTCCACTCACCAGCAACTACAAACACTCTTCTACTAAACACAATTCTACTAAACACAACAAACACCCTCCACTCCTCAGCAACCACAACAAATCCCACATCTTGACACTGCCAGCAAACAAAAGACAAGACCAGCAACTGACAAACAACAACACAATTCTTGGAACATCTACCGTGTGGGTTGAAGATGTTGTTCTTGTGCCGAAGTTCGACATATTGTTTGTAATAAGATAACAATTTGTTGAGGGGCTCTGAAATGAGAGTCGTGGGGAGAGTTTGTTTTAGTTGATATTTGTACAAAGCTATGATGATTGTTATGTCAATGAGCGATGGTAATGTTGTGTAGAAAGCTTAGCTCTGTGGTTTGAAGATGAAAGGAAGTGGTTACGAGTTTCATTACAGAGCTCAAATCTTCGTCTTCGTTCATTTATTAGTGGAATGCGCTGCATCGTGTTCTGCACCTTGCGGGAGCTAGCGGTAATAAACACAAATAATTAAAATTTGAGTTGGGGAAATAAAATTAGATTTGTTGTAGCGGGAGTTACACAGAACGTGCTCTTCAGCAAGCACAATATCACAGCTAAAAAAATGGCTGAAACAGTGGCGGAAAAGACGGTGACCATGATTTACGTAAAGTCTGGTTATCTTTAATCTTTTAACCTCAGTACGTACGTTCTGGCCACCGTCAACTGATTTGATTGATCGATTTGATTAACTGATTGATTTTATTGATTGATTTTATTCATTGATTTTATTGATTGATTGATTTTATTGATTGATTTACTGATTTCATTGATTTGGTTAATTGATTTATTTGATTTATTTATTTATTTGATTGATTGATTGATTGATTGATTGATTGATTGATTGATTGATTGATTGATTGATTGATTGATTGATTGATGATTGATTGATTGATTGATGATTGATTGATAGCATATAAATACCCCCCTCCCTGAAACAGATGTTAATAAACATAACTAATCTCCTTGTATTCCTGACAGATATTGTCCATGTTTCTGAACCATAGAATAGGACCGATCTAATATTGGTATTAAACCAGTCTAAATCTTCATATGATTTTTACAAACTCGTACATAGAACAGTTCTTGTGACACCTCTAACGAGCTTTCACTGGTTTGAGCAAACCCTTATAAAGAACCGTTCTTTTGAATAACTCCTAAAGAACATGTTCTTTAGTTTAACAGAAACAAGAACTCTGATATCACTATATAAGTACAAAACAAATTACACACTTTTCGCGGTATTTATCATATCTTTCTGAATCGTGCTGAAGTCGGATGTGTTGGGCCGAAAGGCGCAAATATCACAGTTATACTGTAAACCACAACACAACGCAGACACACCAACTTAACGTCCTTTTAAGGGCGGATGATGAAGAGTAATTCTGTAGTCTACTAGAACACTCTAGAATACTTTAGTCATCGGGCGAACGCAAGCAAGCAAATCTTTCTGAATCATTCTTTTTATTTATTATTATTGTGTGTGGGGGGTGGTATTATATCTAGGGCAAGCGAATAACACACACATATGCATACATATTAATAACCTTTCTCTTAAATCGGTATTTCTCTTTATCTACCTCAATCTCTTCTTCCATAATTTTTTCCCACTTGTTGCAAAAGTCGCCGCGTGATATAAAAGTTAACGTTTATATTTTATATTTTATTCCGATGGAAAAAAAAGAAAACGAAAAAAAAAAAACATGATTCGATCTAAGGGTGTACCGAATCTTAGTTCCCCAGATTTGGAAAGCGACATACTTTTCAAAATTAAAGTCAACCTGTATGGTTATTGAGTTATTGAGTTATTTGCGGGTCATCATCATTGCACTCCGAACATGTCCATAGGTGCTCAGATCCCCTCCTCAGCAATTCCCTCAGTGTCCAGCGACTGACGACTCCAGTTCTATGTTGGTTGATAAGTCTTCTTATACGGCCACTAAGTTTCTCATTTCTGGCTGTGCCCATCTTAACTCCCATTTCCATCATCCGAAGAAGTGACGTGGATCTGTGTTTGTTGAAGTCCTGTGCTCTTCCCACATCTCGGAGTGCATTGATGATGTCCGCCCGATCCATTGGTTGCCCGTCCCCAACGACAGCGCAGCTAGCCAACCTGTCCGCTCTCTCATTTCCCCGTACTCCCGCATGTCCAGGGACATAGACAAAGGTGACTTTACGTATTTTGGATTTCTGCAACGACTCTACCCATTGCATGCGTACAGAGCCCGCCTCCACTTCTTTTATCATGCTCATCGAATCACTCAGTATACATGCGTGGATGTAGTCTTGTGACTCTAACCATTTGAATGCCTAGGTCACTGCCATCGCCTCCATTGTTATGCTACTCGTGGTCATGACGTATGCACCACTGTCTTCCTTGGCTATTCTGCCTGCCGAGCGTGCTGTAAATGCCCATGCTACTCGTGGTCATGACGTATGCACCACTGTCTTCCTTGGCTATTCTGCCTGCCGAGCGTGTACCGGTTTTTTGTTCGAAACAACAGGTCTACTTCCGGGGTCACATTTAATGTAGTTCTTCCCGCGAAAATATTTTATTTCTTGGAAAAGCACATTCAATTCATCTTAACCACTCCTCTCAAACGCACACACAGGGTGCGCGCACGCACACAAATACTATCGCACGTCAATTTAATTTTGAAATAAATAATTATCTTGTTACGAAAGATGAACTATGTCGTCAAAGTGCAAGCGTTATATTGTATTTTACCAAATCACATAACGAGATGATGACATGGATAAATTGAAGACCTACAAGAACACTTAAATAGGCTCAACAGCACAGGCACAAAATATAACATGATAATCAACATCAACAAAATTGAAGTCATGAATATCGTCAAATCATTGGACAGCTATCATTACTATTGTCCAACAAGAAAATAACTCGCGCTTTACAAATACAGTCTTCATTCCAACGTTGTGCTACCAATGCCAGACCTGGGCCCTAGATGCAAGAGCAATTAGACAAATTACCACTGAGATTGAAATGTGTCAGACGAATGGCAGAAAACAGCATGCGAGATAATACAAAAAAATGTAGAAGTAACCCCCCCCCCCCATAGAATATATAAAGAAACAACAGATAAAATGGTTTGGCCACGTGACAAGGCAGATAGATAAAAATACCAGCCTTCCATTAACGTTGCGAGAAAACCAGACCCAAAGGTCGACCACGAAAAAAACTGATTGGCAGAATATTAGAAGCACTGGGAAACATAACAGTAGCAGAGGCGAACAAAAGAGCAAAAGATCGCAAAGTATATGTCCCCACGACGCTGAAAGGCAAATGAGGAAGAAAAGAAGAAGAAGAAGTAGAAGAAGTAGAAGAAGTAGAAGAAGAAGTAGAAGAAGGAGTAGAAGAAGAAGTAGAAGAAGAAGAAATAGAAGAAGAAGTAGAAGTAGAAGTAGAAGAAGAAGAAATAGATGAAGAAGTAGAAGAAGAAGCAGAAGAAGAAGTAGAAGCAGAAGAAGTAGAAGAAGAAGAAGTAGAAGAAGAAGCAGAAGAAGAAGAAATAGAAGAAGAAGTAGAAGAAGAAGTAGAAGAAGAAGTAGAAGAAGAAGTAGAAGTAGAAGAAGAAGTAGTAGTAGAAGAAGAAGCAGAAGAAAAAGAAATAGAAGTAGAAGTAGAAGAAGAAATAGAAGTAGAAGTAGAAGAAGAAGTAGAAGAAGAAGTAGAAGAAGAAGTAGAAGAAGAAGTAGAAGTAGAAGAAGAAGAAATAGATGAAGAAGTAGAAGAAGAAGCAGAAGAAGAAGAAATAGAAGAAGAAGTAGAAGAAGAAGTAGAAGAAGAAGTAGAAGTAGAAGTAGAAGAAGAAGCAGAAGAAGAAGAAATAGAAGTAGAAGTAGAAGAAGAAGTAGAAGAAGAAGTAGAAGAAGAAGAAGTAGAAGAAGAAGTAGAAGTAGAAGAAGAAGTAGAAGAAGAAGTAGAAGAAGAAGAAATAGATGAAGAAGTAGAAGAAGAAGCAGAAGAAGAAGAAATAGAAGAAGAAGTAGAAGAAGAAGTAGAAGAATAAGTAGAAGTAGAAGAAGAAGTAGTAGTAGAAGAAGAAGCAGAAGAAAAAGAAATAGAAGTAGAAGTAGAAGAAGAAATAGAAGTAGAAGTAGAAGAAGAAGTAGAAGAAGAAGTAGAAGAAGAAGTAGAAGAAGAAGTAGAAGTAGAAGTAGAAGAAGAAGAAATAGATGAAGAAGTAGAAGAAGAAGCAGAAGAAGAAGAAATAGAAGAAGAAGTAGAAGAAGAAGTAGAAGAAGAAGTAGAAGTAGAAGTAGAAGAAGAAGCAGAAGAAGAAGAAATAGAAGTAGAAGTAGAAGAAGAAGTAGAAGAAGAAGTAGAAGAAGAAGAAGTAGAAGAAGAAGTAGAAGTAGAAGAAGAAGTAGAAGAAGAAGTAGAAGAAGAAGAAATAGATGAAGAAGTAGAAGAAGAAGCAGAAGAAGAAGAAATAGAAGAAGAAGTAGAAGAAGAAGTAGAAAAAGAAATAGAAGAAGAAGTAGAAGTAGAAGTAGAAGAAGAAGAAATAGATCGAAGAAGTAGAAGAAGAAGCAGAAGAAGAAGAAATAGAAGAAGAAGTAGAAGAAGAAGTAGAAAAAGAAATAGAAGAAGAAGTAGAAGTAGAAGTAGAAGAAGAAGTAGAAGTAGAAGTAGAAGTAGAAGTAGAAGAAGAAGTAGAAGAAGAAGTAGAAGTAGAAGTAGAAGAAGAAGAAATAGATGAAGAAGTAGAAGAAGAAGCAGAAGAAGAAGAAATAGAAGAAGAAGTAGAAGAAGAAGTAGAAAAAGAAATAGAAGAAGAAGTAGAAGTAGAAGTAGAAGAAGAAGTAGAAGTAGAAGTAGAAGAAGAAGCAGAAGAAGAAGAAATAGAAGTAGAAGTAGAAGAAGAAGTAGAAGAAGAAGTAGAAGAAGAAGTAGAAGTAGAAGTAGAAGAAGAAGTAGAAGAAGAAGAAGTAGAAGAAGAAGTAGAAGTAGAAGTAGAAGAAGAAGTAGAAGCAGAAGAAGTAGAAGAAGAAGAAGTAGAAGAGGAAGAAGAAGTAGAAGAAGAAGAAGTAGAAGATCTCGTAATTGTTGACGATATTCTTAAGTTTAACCCTCTGGTCCTGGCCTTGTTTAGAATTCGACCACTGATCTAACTTAAGTTGACCATCACTAATCTTGACGATTAACTGTTAATACACACTCTATACGCAACTATCAATGTAACTACATCACACACACACACACACACACACACAACTTACTGTTCACCAAATCGTTGAGATATATCGCGACCAGACACTGTGTCATCAACAAAGGCAGTTGTAGACTCAACCATCTCATTTCTGCCAAGATTGAAGAAATATTCCGGAGTTTCTTGAGAAACGATTCCAATCCAACTTTATAGAGCTCACGAAATCTAAATATAAATCAAAATATGAGGAAACCCCACAGCACGTGAATTTATAAATAAAACTGACCATTAATAAACAGCAGGGAGCCGCGATAGCTCAGTGGCTAGTGAACTGGACCACAAAGGACAAGAGGTAGGGTTCGATTCCAACCGACGGCTTTCGGGTTCACCCAGTCTTAAATGGGTACCGGATATTTTTCTTGGAAAGTAAAGCGTCACGGGCGTAATACCGACCACATTAACCCAAAAATCACGTGCTGAAGGTCAGTAAAATTTATGGTCACTAACACCATATTAAAAGAAAACTGCTAGAACAAAAAATCAATATAGGAGAAGGTGTATCTTGGTCTACGCCCTATGGGCCGGTTACGGCTCGAAAGGTCAATAGATAGATAGAACACCATATTCCCTATACGCCACTTAGCGGGACTGGGCTCTTTATTATTTTTATTAATAAACAACAGTAACAGTATAACACACCCATAGCCATCTATAGTTTTCAAAAGGCCCGCAAGCAGAAAATAAAATATGGAAACCCCTCAGCTAGTCTGACGTTTTTAGTTATAGAAGTTAAAAACGGCCGTCGTCACTCTACCGATAACCGTACCTGCTCGCAAAGATGAAAACGTCACGATATTTGGATGTTTTGCGGGAATTTCCTGTCAGCCCCTAGACCTTTGGAAATTTCCAGATCGTTTTGTTGAACAACACATTTGTATAGTTTACAGCCAACAGTAGATTTAGTTTGGCCTGATCCCTGAGAGGATATGTCCTAATGACGTCAAACTGGCTTAACGTTTTCAGTTTGGGCGGTTTGGTGAGAGTGACGTCAGCCGTCTATGGCTCCCAAAGCTAAACATGTCTCTAGTTGGAGAGTTTTCCGGTTTAATTTTTTATTTATCTTTATTATTATTATATATATATATATATATATATATATATATATATATATATATATATATATATATATATATATCCTCTTCTTCTTCTACTACCTTTTTTAGCTCCCAGTGGAGCATAGGTCTTCAACAAACATTTTCCAAGTCGATCTGTTTTTTTGCCATTTTATTAAGATCGTTCCATGTCTTCCCCATCATCTTCATCTCTGCTTCAATCTGTCTTCTCAAAGAATTCCTTGGTCTTCCTCTTTGTCTTTTCCCCTGGGGATTCCAAAAAAGGGGCTATTGTGTAATACTCTCAGTTGACTTCCATAATGTGTGTCCTATCCAGTGTCATCGTCTTCGCTGTATCTCTTTATCCACTGTTATTTGACTGGTACATTTCCATAATTCTATGTTAGTGATTTTGTCCTGCCATTTCCATCATTTTGTTCTGCGTAAGCATCCATTAATGAAAGTCTGTATCTTCGTGATTGTCAATTTTGTTGTTCTCCATGTTTCACAGCCATATAATAGTACCGCCTTAACATTTGAGTTGTAATTTTTTATTTGTGTATTTAACCTAATTTCTTTGGATTTCCATTTGTTTCCCAGTGCAAAGAAAGCTTCTATTGCTTTTGATGTCCTTATTTTGGTATCATTTTCTGTTCCTCCCTCTTTATCTATATTACTGCCCAGATATGTGTAAGAGTGTACGTCTAGTAGAGGTATTTCTCCTAATTTTATTTGGTTATTGCCAACTGCATTAATTCTCATAATGTTGGTCTGATCTCTATTAATCTTCAATCCTAGCTGTTGTGATCTCTTATCATGTATGCACATTTTATCCTGCATCTGTTGATGGATGTGTGATAGGAGAGCCATGTTATATATAATAATAATAAATATATAACAAAGTTGAACGCATTCGGAAACAAAAATGTCTCAGGGAAATACTTGGTATAGCGTGGAACGAATTCAAAACAAACGAAGAAATTAGAGAAATCGCTAATCAACCACTAATATCTTCAGTAATAAAGAAAAGACGATGGTCATATGTTGGGCATGTAATGAGGAGAGATAATAACCGAATAACAAAGCAAGCCCTCATGTGGGAATCAACAGGTAAGAGGAAAAGAGGCCGACCCAGAGAGACACTGAGAAGAACATTGATCAGAGAGGCAAGAGCAGCAGGAATCGGCTCCCTCAATGAGATAGAGTTGCTTGCACAGAACGGAGACAAATGGCGAGATTTGATAAAATATCTTTAGAAGGATTGAAAACTGCTAGAATAAACATTTAGATAAGAGAAAGAGTATCTGGGTCTACGCCGGCTGGGGCTCGAAAGGTCAATATATATATATATATATAATATATTATTTTATTTTCTATTTATTATTATTATTATTAATATTATTCTTATTTTATATATAATTTTATTTTCTATTTATTATTTTTCCGGCCTAATAAATCTATAGTTAGCTATGTATAGTTTTACAATGGCCTGCGGGGTGAGAGGGAAGTCCCTAAATCCATCAAAATCTGTGACGTCTTCACCTATACGAGCTATAAATAGACGATTGACGTCATTTTACCCAGCACCGCCCATGTTCGCAAAGATGAAAATGTCACAAACTTTGGGTGATTCCTTTCAACCCGCGTGCCTTATTGCTTTATTAATACTATAGATCATCATGTGCCATACCGATTGGCTTAGGCGATCATGTCCTTCCACAATATTATATCCACAGTGCATCGTATCAGTTCTGTTGTTGACTATTTCCCATGCCATGACACAGAGCTATCTAGTCTCTCTTATTTGTCGTCCACGATCACTCTTTCCATCTAATTTTATATTTATAACCAAGTATTCCAACTTTCCTCTTCTCATGATGTGACCGAAAAATGTTGATTATTTCTTTCTTTTTTTTTTTTTTTTTTTTTTAAGGGGCTCTCTTTTTGTGTTGGCCTCTTTGAGAATTTCCTCATTGGTCTTTTTAGCTGTCCAGGGAACTTTCAACATTCTTCTGAGAAATCCCATCTCTGTGGCTTCTAATCGTCTTTTCATTTGTTTGTCTACTGTCCATGATTCGCTTCCATAGGTCAGTTTTGGTTCTATATAGCACCGACGAACTCTCTTTCTCACTTCTCTTGACATGGACTTGTTGCATAAGATGTATTTCATTTTCTGAAATGCTATTTAGGCCTGAGCTATTCTGCTTTTTATTTCTGTGGTGCATCCTCCAACTGATGTTATTATTGTGCCCAAGTATTTGAAACGTTGCACATGTTTCAGATTTCTCCTGTTTATTTTTGTGCTACATGATGTTGGTGATTGTTTCTTTGATATGAAGCTTACTATTCAGACTGAGACCTATCTTGTTGCTTTCTTTTACTATTACGTCTACCATTTCTTGTAGTTCATTCTATTTCTGCTATTAAGACTGTTATCCGCATATAGCAAATTATATATGTTGTGACCGTTGACTTCAATTCTTTTTTTGTCTACTATTGATCTCATAATATGTTCGCTGTCAAGTGAAAACAAATCCGGAGACAGAACACAGCCTTGTATGACTCCTTGTTTTATAAATTGAAATTGTCCTGTTTGGTTGCTATTTCGTATAGCTGCTGTTTGTTGCCAGTACATGTTTTTTTATGATTCGCAGATCCTTGCCATCAATGTTTAATTTCTCCAGCATATTGATTATTTCCACATGCTTTACTTTGTCAAATGCTTTTGTGTAGTATATAAAGTACATATATTGATCTTTCTTTTCCTCTGTAGATCTTGCTATCAATGTTCTGAAGATGTATATTGCATTATTGGTGCCCTTACCTTCCACAAATCCACATTGTTCCTCACTTGTTTGTGGTTTTATTTTGTTCCTTACATGATGATTCTCAGAGTCTCATGATGATTCTTAGTAATATTTTAGTCATATGGCTCATGAGTCTAATAGTACGATAGTCTTCACTTTCAGTGTCGCCTACTTCTTCAGTGTGGCTACAAAGATAAATTTTAGTAGATCATCGGGTATGTGTCCAGTGTTATATATGTCATTGAGTAGTTTTGTTATGGCTTGTACTCCCAGCTCTACTATTGCATTTATCCATCTTTTTAATTGTCTTTTCTGTCCCATTATTATATTTCCTTCCTTTGATTTCACACATACTGAAAATTTTACTTCTTTTCTTCCTGTCAATTCATCTAACTGATTGTGCATAAATTTGGAGTCTTTCTTTTGTTATTTTTCCATTTCTTCCTTTATTCCTTTGCTTCTCTGCATTTATTTTGGACTTTATTTTGTGAAATGTTTTGTATGCCACTTCTATTTTCATACTATCGATCAATTTGATTAAACAAACTATAAAATGTACTTTCAAGCAATAACACGAAAAAATCATAAAAGAATCAATTTATGTGATATGGTGTTATTTCCAATATTTTTTCGTATCACCGGCACATATTTTTTTTTAAATTTGGACAGTGCCATATCAGGCTGTGTCTTTCTCAGAAATAATATTGAATGTTGAATTAATATAGAAGCCACTCGGTCGAGGGAAAGTTTCGACTTCGTTTCTTTAGTAGATCCGTTTAATAGTCTTTGTTCTAAGACTATATCAAGACAGCAATTATATAACTCAAACATCAATTTAATTGTAAAAGTATATGTCCGGGAGGTGTAATTTATTAAGATAAATCGCACATAAATACAATTTAAAATAAATTATGGATACATATCATAGAAGTTGTTATCATGAATGAACGCCACGTAAATCAAAATAGTTAATAATTAATAAATGTAACTAAAATATAAATGACTAATAAATGTAACTAAAATATAAATGACTAATAAATGTAACTGAAATATTCTATCTATCTATTGTCCTTTCGAGCCGAAGACGGCACATAGGGCAGAACCACAATCTCAAAAACAGAAACCTCGCGTGCCAAAGTGGCACATATTGCAGAGATCACTGCTCTAAAATCTATGGCGCTGTTTCCATAACAATACTTTTTACAATGACAGCTTGTCAAGCCATCGATCAACCTCCTTAGTCGCCTCTTACGACATGCCTGGAAGGTCACAGTGTCACTATTCTTTACTTCCCTCATGTTTCTGAAATATTAATGACTATTAAATGAAAACTGAAATATAAATGACTATTAAATGAAAACTGAAATATAAATTATTAATAAATGTAACAGAAATATAAATGACTAATAAATGTAACTAAAATTTAAATGACTAATAAATGTAACTAAAATTTAAATGACTAATAAATGTAACTAAAATTTAAATGACTAATAAATGTAACTAAAATATAAATGACTAATAAATGTAACTGAAATATAAATTACTAATAAATGTAACTGAAATATAACTCATTTATAAGTATAACAGTATATATATATATATATATATATATATATATATATATATATATATATAATATATATAATAATATAATATAAATATTATAACATAAATATAAAGCAGGATCGGTGCAACTTAAAATGAAGTCAGATGGAAGGCTCAGATGAATTAACAGTACCACATTAATCCTTCAGCGGCGCGGACTAACAAGAATAGCTGGGTTACATATAGCCAAGAACAGCATACTGCTGCTCCTCACAACGCATTCAAATAACGTGAATAGGACAGTTATAGATCATGCCTATTTATTTATATTGGAAGTTAAGAACAAAAGAGCTACAGTAAGATTTCAAGAATTCGCCTTCTTCTACCTTTCAGCTCCCTGTGGAGCATAGGTCTTCAACAAACACTTTCAGCTCCCTGTGGAAGCATAGATCTTCAACAAACACTCTCAGCTCCCTGTGGAAGCATAGATCTTCAACAAACACTTTCAGCTCCCTGTGGAAGCATAGGTCTTCAACAAACACTTTCAGCTCCCTGTGGAAGCATAGATCTTCAACAAACACTTTCAGCTCCCTGTGGAAGCATAGATCTTCAACAAACACTTTCAGCTCCCTGTGGAGCACAGGTCTTCAACAAACACTCTCAGCTCCCTGGGAAGCATAGGTCTTCAACAAACACTTTCAACTCCCTGTGGAGCATAGATCTTCAACAAACACTCTCAGCTCCCTGGGAAGCATATGTCTTCAACAAACACTCTCAGCTCCCTGGGAAGCATAGGTCTTCAACAAACACTTTCAGCTCCCTGTGGAGCATAGGTCTTCAACAAACACTCTCAGCTCCCTGGGAAGCATAGGTCTTCAACAAACACTTTCAGCTCCCTGTGGAGCATAGATCTTCAACAAACACTCTCAGCTCCCTGGGAAGCATAGGTCTTCAACAAACACTTTCAGCTCCCTGTGGAGCATAGGTCTTCAACAAACCCTTTCCAAGCCGTTCTGTTTCTTGCCATTATTTTAAGTTCATTCCATGTCTTCCCGATTATCTTCATCTCTGCTTCAATTTGTCTTGTCCAAGAATATTTTGGTTTTCCTCTTTGTCTTTTTTATTGTGGATTCCAGAAAAGGGCATTTTGTGTAATACTCTCAGTTGGCTTCCGCTGTTTGTGGCCTATCCAGCGCCATCGTCTTCGCTGTATCTCTTTATCGACTGGTTCATTTCAAGAATTGTTAAACATAAAACAGGATAAATTAACGATGACATCGATCTATTTAAAAGAAAACTTCGGATTAGGAAACGCCTGTATTTGGGATTTAAGAGCACTTTCCTTTTACACAGCGGTTCGTTTTGTTTAAAAGTTACATTTTGGTTCAAATCTTTGAAATTTAGCATCATATATGGGTGGAGATGTCATGAGCCTAGTACTTTCCACTCATTCGTGTAAATGATATATTATTGAAGTGGTTTAAAGTTGTGACACCAGACACAGAAATGTACAATTTTAGTTCAAGTTAATTTTTGTGCATATTCTTATAGATAATCCACGTATTAAAATGATCAAATATTGGCATATTTGAGAGTATCATTATCATCAAGTGCCATACCGGTTGGCGTGGATGATCATATCCTTCCACAATCTTTTATCCGCCATGCATCATACTAATTCTGTTGCTGACTGTTTCCCATGCCATGACATCAAGCTATCGAGTATTTCCTCTCTTTGTCGTCCGCGATCTCTCTTTCCCTGTATTTTGCAGTTGTAATCAAGTATTCCAACTTTCCTCTTCTCATGATTGGCCCGAAAAATGTTGATTGTTTCTTTCTGGTGTTTTTTACGAGTTCCCTTTATTTTCTTCAGAGTTTCTGATGATGCAATATTCAATTCCTTATCACACAAGTTTTGAACTGTTCAAATACAGCTTCTCCTAATCACATTTAATATAAACACAAGTATGTCTATTTATCTGCCGGGTAAGACACAAATAATCAAATTAACTAAAGCATCAATGAGAAACAGCTTATTTATGTTCGTGAACGAACCATACACTTCCAAACTGATAAACAAAGGAAATATATCTTGTGTAATTTATTTATAATTTTAAAATGTGATAACGAGTATATCTAATCCTATATCACACACGTGTAATGGTAAGCAGTTTATTTCAGCGGAAATATTCGACTCAATCGAATCACTTTCTATCGTTGCGTGATTTTTAGTTAAAGAAACTGATGACAGAACATCAAACCTAGACAATAAGTGTGTGTTGTAAGGTAAAGCTTGCAGTAAAATAATTAAAAATAAATGTCGCTGCAGGTATTACCAGACTTATCTTGAAGTTACACCTGTGCTGAGGAAATGGTGGGAAAGTTAAGGGCGTTGACAGTGATGAATGGAGCTTGTCTTTCTGTGATGGGCTTTGTTAGGGCTCTCAGCGTGACTGTCTTGTCTTCAGTCGTGTGTGACGAGGCACGATCTCCAGTCGTGTACCAGGCAGCTTCACAAAATATTCCTCCAGATGTACAACATTGTAGTCGGTGAAAATACAAAATCTTGAATCCAGCTTGCTTGCTTATGTTCGCCCGATGACTAAAGGAATACACCTTCTCATCAAGTCAAGTCAAGTAGTACCGGGCTTGCTGGTGAAGGTGGTCATGTCTCTCCACAACTTTCGATCTCGACAGTTATTTATCATTTCTCTTGTTGACCTTCTGCCAAGCCATTCTCTTAAGCTGTCTTGTATTTTTTCTCTTTGCTTCCCTCTATCTCTTCGTCCCTCAATTTTACCAGTTGTTACAATATATTCCAGCTGTTCTCTTCTCATTTTATAACCAAAAAATGATGACTGTTTCTTCCTAATATTGGAAATTAGCTCTCTTTTTGCTTTGGCCTCTTTCAAAACTTTTTCATTACTCTTCTTAGTTGTCCATGGTTTTCTCAACACTCTTCTGTAAAACCACATTTCTACAGACTTCAGTGATTTTCTTGTCTGTTGTCCTATTGTCCATGGTTCACATCCATATGTTAAGACTGGTTCCACATAACATTTAAGAACTCTTTTTCTGGTTTCTATTGTCAAAAATGGATTGCGTAGTATCTTCTTCATTTTTGGAAAGCTGCTCATCATCCGCCCTTAAAAGGCCATTAAGTGTGAGTTTCTGCTTTGTGTTGTTGTTTGCAGTAAAACTGTGATCTTTGAGTCTGTCGGCCCAACGCATCCGACTTCAGCATGTTTTTCTGAGAACCGGGTTGTCTTCCCTCTTCGATCGCTACACACTTTGCCAGACTAGATAGGTTAGTATTTTACTGGACGCAAACCATCAGCTGTGGGTGGCTGACAACTTCCAGCTAAGCTACTGTGGGGGGGGGGGGGGCGACTTCTTAGCGCTCGCCCATTTAAGTAGGCCTTATTGCGTTGTGTCGCAATATCTGCGCTTTCGGCCCGACACATCTTTGGAAACACACTTTAAAGCTTCAACTCAAGCAAGAAGCAGACAGATTCATAGGAAGAAAAATGTCCTATGTGCGCTGCAAAATCTATAGTCAACTATGACTGACGGAGGCCACTACTACTAGTAACAGCAGAAGCAATAGTAGTAGTAGTAGTAGTAGTAGTAGTAGTAGTAGTAGTAATAGTAGTGGCCTCCGTCAGTCATAGTTGACTGGATTTCCTAGCGCTGATAGGAAATGCTATTTTTCTCTTTTATTGATCACAGTGATGGTGATAGTGATGACAGTGATGGTGAGAATGATGACAATGATGGTGATGATGATGGTGATAGTGATGACAGTGATGGTGATAGTGATGACAGTGATGGTGATAGTGATGACAGTGATGGTGATAGTGATGACAGTGATGGTGATGATGATGGTGATAGTGATGACAGTGATGGTGATGATGATGGTGACAGTGACAACAGTGATGGTGATAGTGGTGATGATGATGGTGATGGTGATAGTGATGACAGTGATGATGATGGTGATAGTGATGACAGTGATGGTGATAGTGATGACAGTGATGGTGATGATGATGGTGATAGTGATGACAGTGATGGTGATGATGATGGTGACAGTGACAACAGTGATGGTGATAGTGGTGATGATGATGGTGATGGTGATAGTGATGACAGTGATGATGATGGTGATAGTGGTGATGATGATGGTGATAGTGATGACAGTGATGGTGATGATGATGGTGATAGTGATGACAGTTATGGTGATGATGATGGTGATAGTGATGACAGTGATGGTGATGATGATGGTGATAGTGATGACAGTGATGGTGATGATGATGGTGATAGTGATGACAGTGATGGTAATGATGATGGTGATAGTGGTGATGATGATGGTGATAGTGATGACAGTGATGGTGATGATGATGATGATGATGATGATGGTGATAGTGATGACAATGATGGTGATGATGGTGATAGTGATGACAGTAATGGTGATAGTGATGACAGTGATGGTGATGATGATGATGGTGATGATGATGATGGTGATAGTGATGACAGTGATGGTAATGATGATGGTGATAGTGATGGCAGTGATGGAAATGATGATGGTGATAGTGATGACATTGATGGTTATGATGATGGTGATAGTGATGACATTGATGGTTATGATGATGGTGATAGTGATGACAGTGATGGTGATGATTGTGACAGTGATGACAGTGATATTGATGATGATGGTGATAGTGATGTTAGTGATGGTAATGATGGTGATGATGGTGATAGTGATGGCATTGATGGTGATGATGGTGATAGTGATGACAGTGATGGCGATGATGATGGTGATAGTGATGACAGTGATGGTGATGATGATGGTGATAGTGATGACAGTTATGGTAATGATGGTGATAGTGATGACATTGATGGTGATGATGGTGATAGTGATGACAGTGATGGTGATGATGATGGTGACAGTGATGACAGTGATAGTGATAGTGATGACAGTGATAGTGTTGATGATGGTGACAGTGATGACAGTGATGGTGATGATGATGGTGATAGTGATGACAGTGATGGTGATGGTGATAGTGATGACAGTTATGGTAATGATGGTGATAGTGATGACATTGATGGTGATGATGGTGATAGTGATGACAGTGATGGTGATGATGATGGTGATAGTGATGACAGTGATGGTGATAGTGATGACAGTGATAGTGTTGATGATGGTGACAGTGATGACAGTGATGGTGATGATGATGGTGATAGTGATGACAGTGATGGTGATAGTGATGACAGTGATGGTGATGATGGTGATAGCGATGACAGTGATAGTGATGATGATGGTGATAGTGATGACAGTGATGGTGATGATGATGGTGATAGTGCTGATGATGGTGCTAGTGATGACAGTGATGGTGATGATGATGGTGATAGTGATGACAGTGATGGTGATGATGATGGTGATAGTGATGACAGTGATGGCGATGATGATGGTGATAGTGATGACAGTGATGGTGATGATGATGGTGATAGTGATGACAGTGATGGTGATGATGATGGTGATAGTGATGACAATGATGGTGATGATGATGGTGATAGTGATGACAGTGATGGTGATGATGATGGTGATAGTGATGACAGTGATGGTGATGATAATGGTGATAGTGATGACAGTGATGGTGATGATGATGGTGATAGTGATGACAGTGATGGTGATGGTGATGATGATGGTGATAGTGATGACAGTGATGGCGATGATGATGGTTATAGTGGTGGTGATAGTGATGACAGTGATGGTGATGATGATAGTGATAGTGATGACAGTGATGGTGATGATGATAGTGATAGTGATGATGATGGTGATGATGACAGCGATAGTG
The DNA here is from genome assembly GCA_032433765.1 of Megaustenia siamemsis. Lineage (NCBI taxonomy): Eukaryota > Metazoa > Mollusca > Gastropoda > Stylommatophora > Ariophantidae > Megaustenia > Megaustenia siamemsis. Next base: position 67,741,989 of record JAVIAB010000088.1, read on the forward strand.
ATGATGACGATGATGATAGTAATAACGATGATGAATATGAATCATGATGATGATCCACTTTTGTTTATTAAATACACTTTTATTTAAATGTCCTTACACGTTGTTTTTTTTAAATCCTGAATCCCAAATAATTTTATTTTTGAAAGTTTTGAAAAAAAAAAAAGCATTTTCTGCATGAATTTAAATTGTTATATTTTACTACAAATTTCATTATCCATTCACCTATTGTTTTCATATATCACAATAGACGGTTTTATTTCATATCCTGTTTTCAACATGTATTGTTTACCAGTTGTGTTCAAGTGACGGTAAAACTGGGAGATAGGGGTAGCAATTGGTTCAACGTTTGAGTTGGAGAAGGGGAGAATACTGGTGACAGTACGTGACAAATGACAGAACAGCAGGATTTCTGGTCACATTTGTTCTTTTCTTCTTCCAAAGAGGGATGATAGGAGAGGTATTGGATAGTGGATGAGTATATTCTTTTAAAATGGAAAGAGCAAGTTGTATGCCGCTGCCAAGGCTAGATTTAATATTTAGAAAAAAATGTTCCCGGCGTCTTTGAAATGATTTTAATTAATTTATTGATATAACCTGACCTTTGCTGGTTTTATTACGTTCAGGGTCTATTTTGGCATATTCCAGGAGATTGATTGATTGATTGAGTGATTGATTGATTGAGTGATTGATTGAGTGATTGATTGATTGATTGATTGAGTGATTGATTGATTGATTGATTGAGTGATTGATTGAGTGATTGATTGATTGATTGATTGATTGATTGATTGATTGATTGATTGAGTGATTGATTGATTGAGAGATTGATTGATTGATTGATTGATTGATTGATTGACTGATTGATTGATTGTTTCATTGATTGATTGAGTGATTGATTGATTGACTGATTGATTGCTTGATTGACTGATTGAGTGATTGAGTGATTGATTGATTGATTGATTGATTGATTGATTGATTGATTGATTGATTGATTGATTGATTGATTGATTGATTGATTGATATAATGCCACGGGTCGACATGATCGTTAGTTTTGACTCCTTGTGAGGCGTGTTGTAATAGCTTTATTGCTATACTGAGCTCCCCTGGATAAGTTTGATATCACACATCATAAAGGCACTGCAATATTAGGCCTTCTATATCGACACAATCATCATTTGTTGGCCATGTAATGAGAAGGGAACTGCTGGAGTATATTGTAACAACTGGAAAAATTGAGGGACGAAGAGATAGAGGGAAGCAAAGAGAAAAAAATACCAGACAGCTTAAGAGAATGGCTTGGCAGAAGGTCAACAACAGAACTGATATATATATATATATATATATATATATATATATATATATATATATATATATATATATATATATATATATATATATATATATATATATATATGTATATAATCTAAAGTACCATGGCTGCTGGAGTAGGTGATCATGTCTCTCCATAACTTTCCATCTCGACATTTATTTGTCATTTATGTTGTTGACCTTCTGCCAAGCCATTCTCTTGAGCTCACTTGTATCTTTTCTCTTTGTTTCCTTCTATCTCTTCATCTCTCAATTTTTTTTCAGTTGTCACATTATATTCCAGCTGTTCCCTTCTCATTACATGGCCCAAAAAAATATGATTGTTTCTTCTTAATATTGGAAATTAGGTCTGTTTGCTTTGGCCGCTTTTAAAACGTTTTCATTACTCTTCTTAGTTGTTCTTGGTATTCTCAACATCCTTCTGTAAAACCACATTTCTACAGACTCCATTGATTTTCTTGTCTGTTGTCCTATTGTCCATGATTCACATACATATGTTAAGATTATCTCTACATAACATTTAAGAACTCTTTTTCTAGTATCTATCGTCAAAAATGGATTGCACAGTATCTTCCTCATTTTTTAAAAAGCTGATTTTTCCTGAGCTATTCTGCACCTGACCTCTGTTGTACATCTACCATCTGAGGTTAACATTGTTCCAAGATAATTAAATTCATTTACCTGTTTTAATATTCAAAAGTCATCATCGCAGTGCACTATTAAAGACAAGTGGGACAAAAGGACAAGGATATTAGGAAGAGACAATCATTATTTGGTGGCCATTGAATGACAACTGGAAAAATCGAGGGACGAAGAGATAGAGGGAAGCAAAGAGAAAAGATGCCAGACAGCTTAAAAGAATGGCTTGGCAGAAGGTCAACAACAGAAATTATAAATAACTGTCGAGATTGAAAGTTGTGGAGAGACATGATCACCTACACTAGCAGGCACGGTACTTGATGATGAAGATGTTCTTATATTGTTCCACTTGTCTTATATATATATATATATATATATATATATATATATATATATATATATATATATATATATAGGACTTCCGGTTTCAAGATGGCGCGGTCATGTTTGCGTCAACGTTCACTGCTACGTTTTTTGAGCCGGAAAGATGGTTAATTCTATCTTTCCAATGCAGATCAGTGTATAGATAAAAGGTTCCACTGTTGGGAACTTCCCCGGTGAAGCGGAGTACATGCATGTGATCTGAAATCCTCTACAGTGTGCGTGATAGTGTGTTCTGTGTTGATTGCAATATACGTCATCGTTGGAATACCGGTCAATATGACGGTTAGGCGACAGGAACTTTTAATTGCTGTGTCTGAAAAGTGTTCCTTGTTGCAGTTTCCGCATATTCCAAGTCCGGCTTGCTGCAGGAGCTACTGAGTTAAGTGCTCTGTGCACACCGTGAGCTGTGTGTATCATCCGTGTTGATCATGTTTCGATAGTCCAATGGTTTACGATGAATGCTGATATCGTATGACAGGAAACAGTTGGCTGTGTTCACTTTCTGATCAGTTTCGCCTTATGTCTTTTGGCGTGTGCTGAGACTGCTATGATGGGGACTACGGCTACCTTTCTTTGTTTTTGAGATGAGTTAGTAATTCGGATGATTCCACTGGCACGGACGGTTGAGCAATTATGGATTTTAATTCATTTGCAGTGATACCGGGACCTTCCATAACCAAATAACATATATATATATATATATATATATATATATATATATATATATATATATATATATATATATATACAAACTACCTGTATATTTGTTTCTATATTTATATAACCATCTAACGTTTCATATAATGTTTGTTTCTCTGTGAGTCCGTCTGACTATCAGTTCTGTTATCATTGTATTTGTTATAGTGTGTGTCCTATTTATTTTTTCTGTATTTTATTTTTAAGAGATAAGTGGTGTATTATATATCAGTTTGGTCTTTTTCTACTTTTCTTCTTATTCTGTTGCCTTTTAGCCTTGACGAGGGACACCGATTGCGATCCTTTGCTCTTTTGTTGTCACTTCCTGCAGTTATGTTTCCTAGTGTTTCTTATACCCTATCAAAATATCTTTATTTTTGTTGTCGGCCCTTTGGTATAATCTTCTCGTAGTGTTTTATTAAAGGCTCGTTGTGTTGAGTTTTGATCTTTCTTTTGGTTTGGTCAAACAATACATATAGAAGGGCACATGCAAATCAATGCAAAGCTGCGGTAAAGCTGGTATGCAGGGAATGAGTTTAAAACAGTGTACGGTGTAACAGCTTTACATAGGAGGAAAATAACACATTGACGTTTCGGCCAACATGAGATCGCTTGTAAATTTACGAATTAATGTTGGAGGAGTTGATTCTCCTGATATATGATGATGATAATTATGATGATGATTATGATGATGATGATTATGATAATGATAATGATGATGATGATGATTATGATAATGATAATGATAATGATGATGATGATGATTATGATGATGATTATGATGATGATTATGAGGATGATGATGATGATGATGATTATGATGATGATGAAGATGATTATGATGATGCTTATGATGATGATGATTATGATGGTGATTATGATGATGATTATGATGGTGATTATGATGATGATTATGATGATGATTATTATGATGATGATGATTATGATGATGATGGCGGTGGTGATGACAATAATGATGAAGGTGATGATGATATGGCAATAATGATGATGATGACGATGACAATAATAATAATAATGGTGATGATGATGATGATGATGATGACAATAATAATAATAATGGTGATGATGATGTTGACGATGGTGATGATGATGTTAAGTATTAAAAACTAACAACTCTCACTATATGTTTATATGTGCGTGCTTGCTTCTTTTCTTGTATGTATCTACTATTATATGTGTCACATTCAACAGAGAAAAGACAACACCCCGCTTTGTCCGCACAAACGCATGCACAGTGAGAGCTCACAACACAACATAATGGAGCATACAAAAAGATCCACTTGAAAACGGAACAAAAGAAGACAATGATAACAAAAGATAAGAGACCTCGTTTCCTGGTCAGACTAGATTATAAATGCGCCGTGATCGTTTGAGTTCGAGCAACTTCACCAGCGATCTACGCCTCTGACTCCGCCACCACAGACCAGGTAAGTGTGTCTTTAATGTGACCTTTGAGTGGTTAAAACGTATTGTTCGTTCTTACATTGCTAGGTATGGAAAAAAGTAATTTTAATGCCATGAAAAATATACTAACAACAAAACAAATATCAGCAGGGCTGAAACTAAGAATGGCAAAATGTTACATCTTCTCAATATTCCTGTATGGTGCAGAAACATGGACATTAGACAAGAAAACAGAACAGAAAATTGAAGCCTTTGAAATGTGGATTTATAGAAGAATAGGTAGAATTGGATGGAAACAAAAGATAACAAACGATGAAGTTTTAAAACAACTGAAAATAAAAAGAGAACTGCTGAACACAATTAAGACAAGACAAATGAAATTTTTGGGGCATGTTAAAAGACACAACAGCCTACTAAAAGTAATATTGGAAGGAAAAATACAAGGAAAAATAGGCAGAGGCAGACCAAGACTAACATGGACGAGTAACATCAAAAGATGGACAAGTCAATCTATGTCAGCCTGCACCATCAAAGCAAGAAACAGAGTAGAATGGCGATCCATTGTAGCCAACCTTCGATGCGGAGAGGGCACACGATGATGATGATGACATTGCTTTATCAGAAAAAAGCTCAAATTTAACATATTTTTTTTAACTTTGGGGGGGGGGGGGGGGGGAAGGGGGATGTGTGTCGTACTGGGTGGTCCAGAGATAAGAAGTCGGGCTCAAGACAAGAAGGTAGAGTACCTCTGATGTCCAAGAATATCTGTCTGTGTGTGGCGGAAGTGGAAGATGAGAAGAAGATGGTGGAGGAAGAAGGGGAAGAAGAGGTGCAGGATGGATAGGAATAAGAAAGATAAGAAGAGAAAAAAGGAAGAAAAAGAATGGGAGGAGGAGGAAGAAGAAGATGGGGAGGAGGAGGGAGGAGAATAAGAAGAGGAGGTGGAAGATTAAGGAGAGGAGGAGAAGGAGGAGGAAGAAGAAGCAGAGTTGGAAGATTAAGAAAAGGAGGAGAAGGAGGAGGAAGAAGAAGCAGAGTTGGAAGATTAAGAAAAGGAGGAGAAGGAGGAGGAAGAAGAAGCAGAGTTGGAAGATTAAGGAGAGGAGGAGAAGGAGGAAGAAGAAGAAGAAGATGCTGATGAGGAGGAGGAGGAGGAATAATAATAATGAGAAGAAACAGACGAGGAGGAGGAAAAAGAAGATGATGATGAGGAGGAGGAGGCGGAGGAATAATAATAAAAAGAAGAAAAAAGAGGAGGAGAAGGAAGAAGAAGAAGAAAAGAGGATGACGGAGTTGGAGGACGACGAAGATGATGAATAGGGGGCGGAGGATGAAGAGAAAAAGGAGGAGGCAGCAGAAGTAGAAGATGATGATGATGAAGACGACGAAGGGAATCAATAAACAAACAACAAGAATCCGTCTACAACATTATCGATGTTCTCTGCTACCTTTATTGCAGGTTTAGTGGCTGTCATCGGTAGCCAGTTCTCAGGTTTACTCTTTAGCCTGTTCTGTGCTCAGTTACCAGAGTCTCAGTGTTTCCCAAACTAGCCTGTTCTGTGCTCAGTTACCAAAGTCTCTGTGTTTCCCAAACTAGCCTGTTCTGTGCTCAGTTACCAGAGTCTCAGTGTTTCCCAAACTAGCCTGTTCTGTGCTCAGTTACCAAAGTCTCTGTGTTTCCCAAACTAGCCTGTTCTGTGCTCAGTTACCAGAGTCTCTGTGTTTCCCAAACTAGCCTGTTCTGTGCTCAGTTACCAGAGTCTCTGTGTTTCCCAAACTAGCCTGTTCTGTGCTCAGTTACCAGAGTCTCTGTGCTGCACAAACTAGCCTGTTCTGTGCTCAGTTACCAGAGTCTCTGTGTCGCCCAAACTAGCCTGTTCTGTGCTCAGTTACCAGAGTCTCTGTGTCGCCCAAACTAGCCTGTTCTGTGCTCAGTTACCAGAGTCTCTGTGTCGCCCAAACTAGCCTGTTCTGTGCTCAGTTACCAGAGTCTCTGTGTCGCCCAAACTAGCCTGTTCTGTGCTCAGTTACCAGAGTCTCTGTGTTTCCCAAACTAGCCTGTTCTGTGCTCAGTTGCCAAAGTCTATGTGCTGCACAAACTAGCCTGTTCTGTGCTCAGTTACCAGAGTCTCTGTGTTTCCCAAACTAGCCTGTTCTGTGCTCAGTTGCCAAAGTCTATGTGCTGCACAAACTAGCCTGTTCTGTGCTCAGTTACCAGAGTCTCTGTGTTTCCCAAACTAGCCTGTTCTGTGCTCAGTTGCCAAAGTCTCTGTGTTTCCCAAACTAGCCTGTTCTGTGCTCAGTTGCCAAAGTCTCTGTGTTTCCCAAACTAGCCTGTTCTGTGCTCAGTTACCAGAGTCTCTGTGTTTCCCAAACTAGCCTGTTCTGTGCTCAGTTACCAAAGTCTCTGTGTTTCCCAAACTAGCCTGTTCTGTGCTCAGTTACCAAAGTCTCTGTGTTTCCCAAACTAGCCTGTTCTGTGCTCAGTTACCAAAGTCTCTGTGTTTCCCAAACTAGCCTGTTCTGTGCTCAGTTACCAGAGTCTCTGTGTTTCCCAAACTAGCCTGTTCTGTGCTCAGTTACCAGAGTCTCTGTGTTTCCCAAACTAGCCTGTTCTGTGCTCAGTTACCAGAGTCTCTGTGTTTCCCAAACTAGCCTGTTCTGTGCTCAGTTGCCAAAGTCTCTGTGTTTCCCAAACTAGCCTGTTCTGTGCTCAGTTACCAGAGTCTATGTGCTGCACAAACTAGCCTGTTCTGTGCTCAGTTACCAGAGTCTCTGTGTTTCCCAAACTAGCCTGTTCTGTGCTCAGTTACCAAAGTCTATGTGCTGCACAAACTAGCCTGTTCTGTGCTCAGTTACCAGAGTCTCTGTGTTTCACAAACTAGCCTGTTCTGTGCTCAGTTACCAGAGTCTATGTGTTGCCCAAACTAGCCTGTTCTGTGCTCAGTTGCCAAAGTCTATGTGCTGCACAAACTAGCCTGTTCTGTGCTCAGTTACCAGAGTCTATGTGCTGCACAAACTAGCCTGTTCTGTGCTCAGTTACCAAAGTCTATGTGTTGCCCAAACTAGCCTGTTCTGTGCTCAGTTACGAGAGTCTCTGTGTTGCCCAAACTGGCGATTCAACAAACCATACAATTTGGTACCTGATTTTTCTTCAGGGAAATAAGGCGGCCTGGCGTAATACTAACCACACCAAATTAAGTGTATAAGTAAAAATTAAAGTACCCCCGTCACGCCAAGTGGCGTATAGGGAATATGGTGTTAGTGACCATAATTTTGACAGACCTTCGGCATATGATTTTTGGGGTAATGTGGTCGGTATTACGCCCGCGCCGCTTTACTTTCCCAGAAAAAATTCGGTACCCATTAAAGGCTGGATGAACCGGAGGCCGTCGGTGGAAGCGAACCCTACATCTTGTCCTTTGTAGTCGAGTTCACTAACCACTGAGCTATCGCGGCTCCAATTAAGTGTATCGTCATCATCATGTGCCATACCGGCTGGCGTAGGCGATCATTTCCCTCCACAATCTTCTATCTACGTAACATTGCATCGTATCAGTTCTGTTGTTGACTGTTTTCCATGCCATGACACCAAGCTATCCAGTATTTTCTCTCTTTGTCGCCAGTGATCTCTCTTTCCTTTTATTTTGCCAGTTCTAACCAAATATTCCAACTTTCCTCTTCTCATGATGTGCCCGAAAAATGTTGATTGCTTCTTTCTGATGTTTTTTAAGAGCTCCCTTTTTAATTAAGTGTATAATTAATCGTAAAAAGTATGACTTTTACAACAATATTACCCCCTTTGATACATGAGGCAGCGTTTATTACAATTCTATAATAAATGTGTTTGTTTGTTTATATTTCAGATATTCATTTCCCTGCCTTGCTCAAAATGAAGATCTTTGTCATGATTATCATCGTAGTGGCCCTTATTGGTAAAGATCGTATGTGTCATGTTCTAATTATGAAGTTATCATTTGTTTCCTTGTTTTAGGGGGGGGGGGGGAACAAATGTGACTATTTTTCTCCAACTCCCTTATTGAAAGTATAAAATCCGATAAATATCCTGGGACTTCCGGTCATTATCGCGGATAGGCGACAGGAACCGTTACAGTTTCCTCATATTCCAAGTCCGGCTTGCTACCGGTACTACTGAGTTTAGTGTTCTGTGCACACCGGGAGCTGCGTTTTTCATCCGGATGGTGTTTGTATATTCAGATTGCTTACGATGAATTATGATATCGTATGACGAAGTACAGTTCAGCTGCGCTCAATTTCGGTGCCGCATGACCTTATGTCTTTTTTTTTTGGCGTGTGCTGTATTTGCTATGTTGGGGACTGCAGCTCCCAACCTTTGTTTGAATATTCGATGAGATGTTAATTCAGATGATTCCACTGGCACGGCCGGTTGAGCAGTTATGGATTTTCATTCGTTTCTAGTGATACCGGGGCCTACGATTAACCATAACTATAAACCGATTCAGATAAGCTGTACCTTAATTTTGTTTATGACAGTTACTGTTTCTATTGGAAGGACAAAGTGACAAACGCGGAAGTCGTCACTCGCACAGACCTCCCGAACATCTATCTTTCAGCTCCCTGTGGAGCATAGGTCTTCAACAAACACTTTCCAAGCCGTTCTGTTTCTTGCCATTCTTTTAAGATCATTCCATGTCTTCCTCATCATCTTCATCTCTGCTTTCATCAGTCTTCACCAAGCATATTTTGGTCTTCCTCTTTCCTCTTTTTTTTTTTTTTTAGGGATTCCCAAAAAAAAGGGCCTGTTATGTAATACTCTCAGCTGGCTTCCGCAGTGTGTGTCCTATCCAGCGCCATCGTCTTCGCTATATCTCTTTATCCACTGGTATTTGATCGGTACATTTCCATAATTCTATGTTACTGATTTTGTCCTGCCATTTCCATCCTTTTATTCTGCGTAAGCATCCATTAATGAAAGTCTGTATCTTCATGATTGTTAATTTTGCTATTCTCCATGTTTCATGGCCATATTAAATGACTAACTTAACATTGGAGTTGAAAACTTTTATTTTTGTATTTAACCTAATTTATTTCGATTTCCATGTTTCCTAGTGCAACGAATGCTCCTCTTGCTTTTGATATCCTTATTTTGGTATCATTCTCTATTCCTCCCTCTTTGTCTATATTGCTGGCCAGATATGTAAGATTGTACGTCTAGTAGAGGTTTCTCCTATTTTTATTTGGTTATTGTCAATACCATTAATTCTCATAATTTTAGTCTCAGCTGTTGTGATCTCTCATTAAGTATGTTCATTTTGTCTTGCACCTGTTGATGATTATGTGATAGGAGAGCTAATCCGAACATCTACACGCTACTCAAACAGTGGCGTAGCTAAGGAAGGGAAAGGGGTGAGGAGGGGTGAGGAGGGGTGGGGGAACATCTGACCTTGGCGCAGTATCTGGGGACGCAAAACTGATCAATGTTGCCTTGATTATTTGACTTCGTTCATCCTAAAGATAACACCAACTACCAACAACTACTACCGCTACAGCAACTTCTGCTATCGCTACTGTCTCTATCACCACCTCATCCTCTACACTACAGCTACCAACAACTAGTACTACCTTTACAGCAACTTCTCTCATCGCTGCTGTCTCTATCACCACCACATCCTCTACACTACAGCTACCAACAACTAGTACTACCTTTACGGCACCTTCTCTCATCGCTACTCTCTCCATCACCACCTCATCCTCTACACTACAGCTACCAACAACTACCACTACCTTTACAGCAACGTCTCTTATCGCTACTCTCTCCATCACCACCTCATTCTCTACACTACAGCTACCAACAACTACTACTACCTTTACAGCAACTTCTCTTATCGCTACTCTCTCCATCACCACCTCATTCTCTACGCTTCAACTACCAACAACTAGTACTACCTTTACAGCAACTTCTCTTATCGCTACTGTCTCTACCACCACCTCATTCTCTACGCTACAACTACCAACAACAACTGAACCATTACGGACAAAAACATCCCAACACTCCTCCAAAACTCCGACTCGCTCTCTATCCACAGCCTCATCAGTGGTACCAGCAGCATCACAGGCCCCCAGATGTAACACTGGAGGAGGTGCCAGCAACAACGACAACAACCTCAACTCAATCCTACCACTCCTCTTGGCCGCTGGCTTTCTCAACAACAACAACAACAACAACAACAATGCAATCCCAGCCAACGCTTTAGCCGGGCTGATTCCTGGAAAATAAACAAGAAAACAATTGAACAAATTGTTGAGTTTTATCATTGTGTCTGTTTTATCATTGTGTCTGTTCTATCATTGTGTCTGTTTTATCATTGTGTCTGTTCTATCATTGTGTCTGTTTTATCATTGTGTCTGTTTTATCATTGTGTCGGTTTTATCTTTGTGTCTGTTCTATCATTGTGTCTGTTTTATCATTGTGTCTGTTTTTATCATTGTGTCTGTTTTATCATTGTGTCTGTTTTATCTTTGTGTCTGTTTTATCATTGTGTCGGTTTTATCTTTGTGTCTGTTCTATCATTGTATCTGTTTTAGCATTTTGTCTGTTTTATCATTGTATCTCTTCTATCATTGTGTCTTTTCTACCATTGTGTCTCTTCTATCATTGTACCTCTTCTAATATTGTGTCTACTTTATAATTGTGTCAGTTCTATCATTACGTCTGTTCTATCATTGTATCTGTTCTGCCATTGTGTCTGTTATATCATTGTGTCTGTTATATCATTGTGTCTGTTCTGTCATTATTTCTTATTACTTTATCGTATCGGGAGCCGCGATAGCTCAGTGGTTAGTGAACTTGACTACCACGGACAAGGGGTAGGGTTCGATCCCAACCGACGGCTTCCGGGTTCACCCAGCCTTAAATGGGTACCGGATTTTTTTATGGGAAAGTAAAGCAGCACGGGCGTAATACTGACCGCATTACCCCAAAAATCATGTGTCTGTAAAATATAGGGTCACTAACACCATATTCCTTATACGCTACTTGGCGTGACGGGGGTACTTTACTTTTTTACTTTACTATATCGTATAATTGTATTATTACCGTGCACAATCATGGTGTTTTATTACTGTGTTATATCATTTTAACTTACCGTGTTCTATAATTGTGGCTTATTGTGCTCTGTTATTGTGTCCTATTACCGTGAATATCAGCGTGTTATCATACCGCCTCATAGAAGAATTCTCTGCCTTACTCCTGATTTTATATAAAATGCTTCTGTAAGCCGCCCTTCGTGCACAACACTACATGTAATTCCTTCATACATTGTTCTTATCAGGTTAACCGACTTTGTGGGGATTCCGTAATGACTGACCAACTTCCAAAGTATTCCTCTGTCTAAACTATCACATGCCTTTTTCGTAATCTATGAAAGCAAAATCAAAATAAAAAATGAAAGCAGAATCTTAGAAAGATTCTAAGATAAAATAATGAGAAAGGAACAACTGGAATATAATATGACAAGTGGGGGGAAAGTTGAGAAAGAAAAAATAGAGGAAAAGATGACAGAGGAAGACATTGCAGGAGGTCACCATGAAAACCACTGTAGAAAGAGAATGCTGAAATGAGAAATAATCTCCTACTAGTTAAAAAAAAAAAAAAATTAAAGAGCCCCGTCATGCCAAGTGGCCGATAAAGAATATAGTGTTAGTGGCCATAATTTTTTATAAACCTTCAGCATATGATTTTTGGGGGCAATGTGCTCTGTATTACGCCCGTGCTGTTTTACTTTCCCAGAAAAAAGAAAATCCGGTACCCATTTAACGCTGGGTGAACCCTAAAGCCGTCGATCAGGATCGAACCCGACTCTTGTTCTTTGTAGTCCAGTTCACTAACCACTGAGCTATCGCGGCTCCCTAATCACCTACGATAGCAAGGATAACTTGTCATATTGGTAATGATGGTTAGTTGAAAAACTGTTCGATCCATAAAGTGTTGTACTGCTCTTCTCGTTGTTATTGAGATAATAATGATGACGATGATGTATATATAGTATCAACAATGCAACTCCCCGACCAGAAAATGTGGCTCTAAATATAGAACCTATAAATAATTCAGTCGAATTTGTTCATCCCAGGCAGGGCTACCAACACGGTTTCATCAGATTAATCTCCCCTTAACTACGGATGTAAACAAGGAAATGCTAAAATTGTGACAAGGAATGAATAGAGCGAGTTTTTTTTTTGTATGGTACAAATTAAGGGAGGTGGGAGAGGGGGCGTGTCTTTGCCGCGAGTGAGTCTGACAGCAGCAGCTGGACTTCGGTACTCATTTTTCAGCTTTTCGTTCAGCAGGTCGCAAAAGAGGGGAGAGTACTGCCATTTTCAATGTATCAAATAATCCACTTGTCATAATTGGTTAAGACAATACAGAATTGCACCAGCTTTACCGCAGCCAGTCCCCTCCTCCCCTATCCTTTCAAGATCAGTTATTTACAAACGTAACTAGACTAAAATGTAATGTATTCATCATCATCAGGTCGCGTGTTCTCTGCAGAACGTTGTATTCACCACAGCCCGTCTGAAAGAATCTCTGTCTCTAGCCAGATCTCCCACAGAACGTTGCACTCACTACATCCCGCCTGAAAGAATCTCTGTCTCTAGCCAGATCTCCCACAGAACGTTGCACTCACTACATCCCGCCTGAAAGAATCTCTGTCTCTAGCCAGATCTCCCACAGAACGTTGCACTCACAACAACCCGCCTGAAAGAACCTCTGTCTCTAGTTAGATCTTCTACCTCTTCTGTAGTCATGTTCAAGGTCTCCTTGATGTCATTAAACCACCTTCTCCTTGCTCTGCCCCTGATGCGTCGCCCAGGAACCATGCCTCCCGTTGTTGTTCTTTCCAACCCGCTGTGTCTTTTGACGTGGTCATAGTATTTTAATTTCCTCTGTAGAATGGTGTTTATAAGCCAATTATTTTTAAAGTTTAAGTCTTGTAATCTGTCGTCATTGCTCTTTTTCATTATTGAAGGTGTCTCAATGATTTTTCTGTCACATATAGTTTCAAATGAATCGATTTTTTTTTTTTTTTTTTTTTGGGGGGGGGGGGTGAAATTGTCCCTGATTTGCAAATATATGTTGCTATCGAGAAAATACATGGACACCGTAATTTTTATTGTACTGCATTGCTGGTAATGTGCCTCATGTTCTTCACGCCGCTTAATGTTTGCGTTGCTATTGCTAGTCTTCTGTTGATCTCTTTTCTGGCAATCTCCCTTGTTAGTTGCTGCAGATGATGTATTTATACATATTATATGTCATTGATAACACATCTCTTATCCCCCACATTACCGCATGGACTGGTATGGCACATAATGGTGATGAAAATGATGACAATAAGTGATTGATTGCACATCACTACTCTCCCACATTACCGCATGCTCCGGTTTCAATTTAATCATGGTGTTTCTTTTTAAAAAGTATGTAACATTTAAAAGTGAACACAAACATCGGTGTAGCTATGGCAACGTGTTTTTCCCCGAGATACAGTGGAAACAGTGTTCTTGAGACGGTCTTGTCAGAAGCTACATTACCTCCCTTCAGGCCCTTCTAGAGTCCAGAGCCTGCCTCAGTGTGTGTACTTTCAGATATTTACTTACTGCCTTTATTCAGCTTGCGAGCCGCGATAGCTCAGTGGTTAGTGAACTGGACTACAGAGGACAAGGGGTAGGGTTCGATCCCAACCGAAGGCTTCCGGGTTCACCCAGCCTTAAATGGGTACGGGATTTTTTTGCTGGGAAAGTGAAGCGGTACGGGTGTAATACCGACCACATTACCCCAAAAATCACGTGCTGAAGGTCTGTAAAAATTATGGTCACTAACACCATATTCCCTATACGCCACTTGGCGTGACGGGGGTACTTTCCTTTTTAAATTTTTTTTTTATTTTGCTTGACATATCTTTCGTAAGCTATTCTTCTTCTTCTTCTTTCCTTCCTCGTTTGCCTGTCGGGGGGGGGGGGGGGGAAGCTCTTATTGATCATTTGTAATGACGAGTTTCTTCCTGGCATGACTATTGTTTGTTGTCTTCCACTGCTTCTTTTATCAGAAACTATCTCTCCATAAAAGTGGTATTAAATGTTATGTAGAGCCAGTCTTAACATATGGATGTGAATCATGGACAATAGGACAACAGACAAGATAATCACTGGATATGAAATGCATTTTACAGAAGAATGTCGAGAATACCATAGATAGCTAAGAAGAGTAATAATAACGTCCTGAAAGACGCTAAAGCAAAAAAGAGAACTAATTTCCAATATTAGGAAGAAACAATCATCATTGTTTGACCATGTAATGAGAAGAGAACAACTGGCATATATTGTTACAACTGGGAAAATTGAGGGACGAAGAGATAGAGGGAAGCAAAGAGAAAAGATGCCAGACAGCTTAAGAGAATGGCTTTGCGGAAAGTAAACAACAGAAATGATAAATAACTAAAGGTAAAGGTAAATAAAGATAAATAACTGTCGTGATCGAAAGTTGTGGAGAGACATGATCACCTACGCCAGCAAGCCCGGTACTTGATGATGATGATGGGTACTTCTTTGTTATTTCCCCAGAAGATTCAAAAACAGGCGTTTTAGAAGGCGCATGTGAAGTGCATCCGTTTTCCCTTATCTTGCTACTGTATATAGAGTATCCAGATCCGGAGGGTCCGGTCCCCAGAAGGGACGGATTTTTTCGGACGAACAAGGCTCCGGTGTTCACCCATACTTTAAAAAATGGATACCAGTAAATATTCTAGGAAGTAAATGTGGCCTGGTCTGATACCGAGTAAAGAAAGTAAAAGTGAAAATACCCTCCACATCTTTCTAGGCGTATTGAGAATATGTTGTAAGTGACCATATTTTTTCTATGACCACCGTACATTTTTTGGTGATATTGTCGGTATCACGCCCGGCCGCCTTTACTTCCCATAAAGATCACTGGTACATCACCCAAAAGTGTACCGTGGTCATGCAAAAATATGGTCACTAACACCATATTCCCCATACGTATAGTAAGGCGTGGAGGGAACCTTTATTTTACGTTGCTTTTATTATGTATAGTTTACGTTTCGCAGAAATATGGTAGAATTTGGGAATACCGGTCAATATGACGGATAGGCGGCAAGAGCAAATTGAGGCTCAGTCTGAAAAGTGTTTCTTGTTGCAGTTTCCTCACATTCCAAGTCCGGCTTGTTGCAGGAACTACTGAGTTTAGTGTTCTGTGCACACCGTGAGCTGTGCGTTTCATCCTTTTTGACTGTGTTTCGATATTCCGATTACTTACGATGAATGATGATATTGTATGAAGGGGAATAGATGGCTGTGTTCATTTTGTGTGTGGTTTCGCCTTATGTCTTTTGGCGTGTGCTGAGACTGCTACGATGGGGACTACAGTTACCTTTCTTTGTTTGGGAGATGAGATATTAATTCGGAAGATTCCACTGGCACGATAACCATAACCACGGTAGAATGTTTAATACGCGTCGATATTAATTCAGTAAGTTGTTTTTCCACACTCTCACTGTCGAGTTGAGTAAGTTCTGAGTGTGCAAATATGTTCTTTTTGCTGTATAAATGCAAACTAAATAATGTTCACTAATGATGGATCAATATTATAATAAGCCACTGACCTTAAATATCCATAGTCATTGTCTAAAAGTGTAATATTTCGACAGCACAATTAATTTATTTCCTTCCTGGTATCTTTGTGCTCAGACTTAAATCAAATATGCCAGATATTTTAAATACAGAAAGGTCTTATCTGTAAACATTAATTAATACAGTCTGTTTTTTAAATGAAGCTAACATATATAAATATAATTTTGAAAATAATCTTTCTGTAAAAACTGTAAAAGTTTCGTGCATAAATAATATTGAAGAAACCATTTTTTGTTATTTGTTCTGTGAAATTTACCAAAATATCAAAATATTGTATTTGACACTTCCTGTTGATGAAATGAGGCGTTTAGTCATGGCCGCGTCTGCTGATGTTGTCATTAAATTATTACGTGGCCGGGTTTGTTAAATACGTTCAGTTTCCATTCTTCTACAAGTTCAAGAAGATATCTTCAAGAGGATTTCTCTCAGGTAATAATTACAATATCGTAAGTTTTAAAATATCTTGTCAGCTGTTAACTTAAAATAGCATTTTTTCATAATATAAAATGAGTATTTTCAGTATTCAGTATTTAAGTATTATTTTATATTTTCTTGTCTGGTATTATTTTTGATTTGTCTCATCTTGATCTAACTAATCTTTCCTGTCTTGTCTCGGGGTTTCCTCAATCCTCTGCCAACTTGTCAATTTTGCTGTTATAAGGCGCAAAGTCTAAACTTATCACTTTTGTTATATATAAATTAATGTAGGATTTGTGTTACAGTTCTGGATAAAGTAAATGATTTAATTATTGAACATCTTCTTAACTCTACTTAATCAACTGGTAGTCTAAACTAAACTAACTAAATGCCTTTCCTTTACTTTTACTTTAAGTAAGTTTTTCGTTCAGTGTGATTGGATGGATCTGAATATGAGTGAATAAATGTGAATTGTCATGCATGTTTAATCATCATAATGTTTATTTCAACAGATGAATTGATTGATTGAATGACACGTTTGAAATGAATGAATATATTTTTCGATCTCTTACTTAACTATCTACTAGTGTCTAAAGCTTACTACTTTACTGTTACAGTTACTTGATTTAATTGTTAATATAATTACTGAGTAATCTTGTCCTTTCAAATAAAATTACATGTAACATGTGTAAAGTCACAGTTGAGTGAAATAATTTATTAAGAGTCCTGAGTCCAGGGTATTACTTGACAACACTACTATTTTATTAGATTGTTATAATTATAATATAACATTTAATGATTGTTATAATTATAATATAACATTAAATGATTGTTATAATTATAATATAACATTTAATGATATTTACAAAATATCAATAGTACACTTCTGTAATTTTTTTTTTATTTCACTGTAATTTTATAATGTATAACTAATACTTGTATCATGTAATGTAAATTTTTACTTAATGTAAAAAAGTTAAATTTTAGTTAATATTCAGTTAGTGGTATATAAAAATGTGTCATATTACTTATCACTCATTATGAGAACAAGAATCCATGTTAATTTATATTAAAAACAAATAAATAAAATAAACAAAACAATTTGTACAAATTACTTGAGTATGAAGGTATTTTGGTTCTTTTCAAAATGTTTAGTCATAAGGCTACTAAGTAGCCATAGCCTTAGTACTCTAAGCTTGAATTAATGAAATCCAATCACCCAGGCCAAAGATACCTCATTCAGTCACTCATGTCTGTGCGTTAGTTATGAACAAAAGTTATGAATTTTATTTTATATATGAGCTGTCATAACAGCAGATTTTTTCTGTAACAAAAGCAGTATCTAGATCAGAGAATTATTAAATTTTTTATTATTACACATTTGATATAAGATAAACAGTGTCTTAATATAATATAAAGTACTATTAATTATATATTATAACAGAATGCTGCCTCGTTATTATATCTAAATCTCAACCCCTAATTATTACGATCATGTTCAAATTTCACAAACTCGGACTTATGAGAAAATAACCGTTAAAACAAAATATTCATATATTTTTTTGCTATATCTTAGCTATTTTATTGATTGACACTCACCATCCATTCCTTGACACATGTTCACAATACTTAAGTTTTTAGATCATGAGATATATAAAAAGTAGCCTTTTGTTGACACATAAAGTAGTAAATATATAACCCTCTTACGCTTACCTCATTATTGGTTTCAATGTTGAAGAGCAATAGGATTTTTCCAGGAATTGCTTGTGCCTGTGGACATGGAACAGGATGATGAGGATGTACACAAACTTGAACATTTTCTTTTTTCTGTTCATTTTAATATTCTATCTTCTTCTTCATCGCCTTTTCTTCCTCTTTGGCTTTTTAGCATTTAGAGGAGATATACGAGGGGAGGTCAAAAAGTAATGCACACCAATTTTTTTCTCGGCTAATAATAAAGATAGGAATATGAAATTTTGCACACTTGGAATATGACATGTTCCAATTATGTGCACCAAATTGCACAGCATTCTGATAAATATTACGCAATCTATGAACCGTTAAAATGGAGCTTGTCAACAATGTCCGTTACAAACAGCGAATTGTCATAGAATTTCTGGTTGCGGAAAAAGAAACTGTGGCAAACATTCATAAACGACTGTGTGCAGTGTACAAATGTTCTGCAGTCGATAGGAGCACAGTTAGTCGCTGGGTTCAGAGAATTAAAGCTGCAGAAAGTGTACGAGTGGCGCTGCATGATTTACCGCGTTCTGGACGTGTTGCCTCGGCTACCAGCACAGACATGTTAAACCGGGCTGATGCCATTATTCGTAAGGATAGGCGTATCACTAGTCAGCAATTGGCATTGCAGCTTACAGTCAGCAAGGGAAGTGCAATCGCAATTTTTAAAACTCTCGGAGGGTGTCCGGTTAGCGCAATCGATAGGCGGTGGCTTACCACGGCAACAGCCGGGGTTCGTACCCTGGCGAGGACACCTGGGTTTTACTAATTCCTAAAAATTAGTACCTCTGAAGTCGGAGTAAATCTGCCTGCATGGCGAGGGGCATCCTGTAATGGGATAAAAACAGACTTTACACGCAAAATTCAGTCCCACAAATTGAGTGGGTGGGACTCGTCAGAGGTCAAAGCTGACGAAAGCGAACGAACGAACGAAAACTCTCGGATATTCAAAGATTTGCGCTCGATGGGTTCCTCGGTGCCTAACAAATGATCACAGAGTTCAAAGGAAAACATTCTGTTCTGAATTGTTGGAGCGTTTTGGTGTTGAAGGAGAAATGTTTTTGTCAAAAATTGTTACCGGTGACGAAACGTGGGCACATTATTATGAGCCTGAAACAAAAATGCAGTCAAAGGAATGGCATCATCCGCAGTCACCAAAATGAAAAAAATTCAAAACATCTCCATCAGCCGGAAAGGTGATGATCACTGTCTTCTGGGACATTGATGGTGTGATTCTTGTTGATGTAATGACAAGAGGTGAGACAATCAACTCGACAGCTTACATCAATACACTGACAAAACTCAAAAATCGGTTCCACTGAGTTCGGCCTAATAAGCCATCTGCAGATTTGTTGCTTCAACATGACAATGCACGCCCTCACACAAGTCTGGTAACACGGGAAGCAATCAACAAATTTGGTTGGACTGTACTGCCCCATCCTCCTTACAGCCCTGATCTGGCTCCCTCAGATTTCCATCTGTTTGGACCACTCAAAAAATTCCTGCGTGGGACACACTTTGACAATGATGAGGATGTGATCCGTGCAGTTAAAAAATGGCTACGCGAGCAGGACAAAACTTGGTACAAACGAGGCATTCATGACCTAGTTTCGCGTTGGCGTAAGGCAATAGGCTTGGACGGAGATTATGTTGAAAAATAGGTAGTGTAAAGGGGATGTTCAGCTACAATCTGTGAAAATTTCACACATTTTGCCCGAATAGTTTCCGAGAAAAAAATTGGTGTGCATTACTTTTTGACCTCCCCTCGTAATTTGCTGTCTTTTACTCTTCTGTTGGCCTCTGCTGCTATTATGTTTCCTAATATTTCAATATTTCATCAGCCAACCTTTTTCATGGTAAAGCCTTGGGTCTGGTGTTCTCGCAACATTTATGGAAGGGTCATTGTGTTGTTTTTGATCTTTTGTCTTATCATGTGGCCGAGCCATTTTATCTATTTTTTTCTGTATGTATTCTGTAGTGGGAATTTTTCCTAGCAATTTTCTCAGTTTTTAATTTCTGATCTTATCTCTCAGGCTGTTTACTGTCATTCGTCTAACACATTTCATCTCTGTAGTGGTTATTTTTCTTTAAGTTCTTGCATCTAGGGCCCAAGTCTGACATTGGTAGCACAATGTTGGATTGAAGATTGTGTTATAGAGTGCCTAAATTCCCTCTAAAGTTATTTCCTGGTTGGACATTAGTGGTGGTAGCTGTCCAATGACTTGACAAGCTTTGTTGCATCTTGAGTCTATTTCTGTTGCTTGAGAATTGTCATTTATCACCTGTCTTTCTAGATATTTAAATTCCTCAACTTGTTTTTGTTGTTTGCCATCCATCGTTATGTTGATATTCAGTTTCTCTTTTTCGAAATTCATGAATTCTGTTTTGTTGATGTGCTTTTCATGTTGTATTGAATAATCATTAATATATTATTACTAAATATATCTATATCATCAAGTACCGGGCCTAGTGGCGTAGGTGATCATGTCTCTCCACAACTTTCGATCTCGGCAGCTATTTATCATTTCTGTTGTTGACCTTCTGCCAAGCCATTCTCTTAAGCTGTCTGTTATGTTTTTCTCTTTGCTTCCCTCTATCTCTTCGTCCCTCAATTTTTCCAGTTGTTACAATATATTCAAGTTGTTCTCTTCTCATTACATGGCCAAAAAATGATGATTGTCTCTTCCTAACATTGGAAATTAGCTCTCTTTTTTCTTTGACCTCTCTCAGAACCTCTTCATTACTCTTCTTAGCTGTCCATGGTATTCTCAACATTCTTCTGTAAAACCACATTTCTACAGACTCCAATGATTTTCTTGTCTGTTGTCCTGTTGTCCATGACTTGCATCCATATGTTAAGACTGGCTCTATGTAACATTTAAGAACTCTTTTTCTTGTTTCTATTGTCAAAAATAGATTGCATAGTATTTTCCTCATTTTTTGGAAAGCTGCTTTTGCCTGAGCCATTCTGCATCTCACCTCTTTTGTACATCTTCCATCTGAGGTTAACAAAGTTCCCAAATATTTAAATTCATTTACCTGTTTTAATATTGTTCCACTTGTCATTATTTTGCACTGAGGTGATGTCTTTTTCTTTGTTGTTACCATTACCTCTGTCTTTTTGCTATTAAGGCTGAGTCCTTTATTTTTGCTTTCCTTCACTATAATGTCCAACATTTCTTGTAACTCATTTTCACTCTTAGCGATTAATACTGTATCATCAGCATACCTTAGATTATTTAATATCTATATATTTATACTAAAATCATGTTGAAAGCCAGGTATATGGCATGACCTGATAGCAGTCAGCAACCCATAGCTGACTGTTGGCATAAGTATCAAGACCCTACTCTTACCTCCTCATGTTGGTTGAGTAAACAGACTGCTCATCATGGCTGAGTCTTCTTCTTCTACCTTTTTTTTAGCTCTCTGTGGAGCATAGGTCTTCAACAAACACTTTCCAAGTCGATCTGTTTTTTTTTGCCATTATTTTAAGATCTTTCCATGTTTTCCCCATCATCTTCATCTCTGCTTCTATCTGTCTTCTCCAAGAATTCCTTGGTCTTCCTCTTCGTCTATTCACCTGGGGATTAAAAAAAAGGGCCTGTTGTGTAATACTCTCAGTTGGCTTCTGTAGTGTGTGTCCTATCCAGCGCCATCGTCTTCGCTGTATCTCTTTATCCACTGGTGTTTGACTGGTACATTTCCATAATTCTATGTTAGTGATTTTGTCCTGCCATTTCCATCCTTTTATTCTGCGTAAGCATCCATTAATGAAAATCTGTAGCTTCATGATTGTTAATTTTGTTGTTCTCCATGTTTCACAGCCATACAATACGACCGACTTAACATTTGAGTTAAAAAATTTCAATTTTTGTTTTTAACCTAATTTCTTTGGATTTCCATACGTTTCCCAGTGCAATGAAAGCTCCTCTTGCTTTTGATATCCTTATTTTTTTATCATTTTCTGTTCCTCCCTCTTTATCTATGTTACTGCCCAGATATATGTAAGATTGTACGTCTAGTAGAGCTATTTCTCCTAATTTTTTTTGGTTATTGCCAACTGCATTAATTCTCATAATGTTGGTCTTATCTCTATTAATCTTCAGTCCTAGCTGTTGTGATCTCTCATCAAGTATGCTCATTTTATCCTGCATCTGTTGATGACTGTGTGATAGGATAGGAGAGCTATGTCATCAGCAAAGTCTAAATCATCCAGTTGCTTGGTCAGTGACCACTGGATTCCATTTCTGTTGTTTTGAGTTATTTTCATATTCCAATCTATGGCCAGTAGAAAGAGAAATGGAGACAAAAGGCATCCCTGCTGTACTCCTGTTCTTATTTCAAATGCATCTGTAAGCTGTCCTTCATGCACCACACTATATTTTGTTCCTTCATACATTGTTTTTATCAGGTTAATAAACTTTATGGGAATTCTGTAATGACTCAGCAACTTCCAAAGCATTCCTCTGTCTAAACTATCAAATGCCTTTTCGTAATCTATGAATCATGGCTGAGTAGTGAGATTGAAAAGGGAAGGCAAACCCAATCCTAGAAAACTTGTTAATGAAGTTGGATGTATTGGGCCTGAGTGTGCAAATATTGTGACTTTACCATAAAGTGGGGCACAACCAACGGCAAGGAAGAACAATGATCTTCGAGTCAATCTAGGTACCATCTGCCTATATATTTGATGACAAAGTACTTCCAATTTCTGATTGTTGTCTTGGTAACTAATTCTGACAAATCGCTGATTGTGTCTATCATCTGATTTGTTTGCAAATATTATGGTATTTATTTCAGGCAGAAGGCAAGATGGATGCTAAAGATGACGCGCCAGCACCAGGAGTAGCATATCGAATTTACAAAACAATCTCCAATGTGAGTGAAGGTTCTGTATGTCTGTGATGATAATATTATTGTTTGCTGTGATGTCATTGTTTATTTTGAATTTTCTTATAACACAATGTATGTGAAATATATTCATATATTTATTCCTACCTCAAAATGGGATTACCATATAAGGATGTTTGTTAGGCTAGTGAATTCTCTATCAGTGGAAGGAACTGGGATGATCTAGCTGTAAATCATAGCACACGGAGAACTAATTTAAAAAACAGCACAACAATAAGGCAGTGTTAATATCAAATTCAGCAGACTAAAGAAAAAATCATTCCGAGTCCCTGTGTTTTGCCTAGTGTAAACACACGGTTATGTGTCAAAAGTTGTGAGAAAATACTATTTTTAGAGCACCTAATGTTACACTTAAGTGGAAGTAATTTTTACCATGTGTTTTTCCAGAGGCATCAATATTACCTGGATAAAGCTACCCCTCATTTGACGGTACGATGGATCTGTGCAGCTCTCCTTGGTACAGGTTATTGCATCAGAGTCTACTTTTTACAAGTAAGCTGGGTCATCTTTGTGGTCAGAGCAACTCTGTGTTCTTTATGGAAAGTAAATAGTAAGGGTTGTCTCCGTGCCGTATGGCATATGTGGGATATGATGTTAGTGCCTATATATTTCATTGATCAATGGTACATGTTTTGTGTGTGACATGGTCTCCATCGTGCCAAGTTGGCCTTATATTCTAGCTAAATCTCTGGTTCAAAGACTGGGTGAATCCAAAACCAGGTTGGTCTAAACAAGTGCATTTCATCAGGGAATTTAATTAGACACGTCTGATCAGTAGCAAGCATACTAACCACTTAGATGTTGCAGCTTTATTGTTATAGATCCATTTTCCTCTCAAGTCAAAGACATAGGACAGAAGTCATGGTTCACTACAACTGACGATTTGCTGTTAGTTCTTGTAGTTCTTAGTTGTTTCTTAGTCCAATGGTTGAGTCTTTCATAGATTTTTTCTGTCTAGTGGTTCCCTTGATCTGCCTTGTTTTCATTTATCAGATGGTTTGCACGTGAATGCCTGACAGAGAAGTCTTTCTTCTTTTATTCTCAGCTCATAACAATTGTATTTCCTATTTTTTTCTTGTAAAGCTCAACACATATTCTTGTTTGATTTGTTTCTTGTCTGTCTTGATAGTTAAAGACAGTCAACTTTAATTAGCCCAAAGTTCAGAAAGAAATTTATGGGCACACATCACACCTTGAGGTGTATAGCTTTTGTGCTTATACTTTTCCTTGTGGAAATGTAAACAACCCACTAATTTGTTATTAGCTGTTGATTGTTTTGTTTAAAACTTTCTTGAGAATCTTCTTTGTTCATACTTTTGAATCATCTTATTCATGGCATACAAAATTATCTCTGAGACTAATAGTTTTATAATGTAATTTTCACTGTAAAGTGAAGTTTTGTAATGTTTCACTATAAAGTGAAGTTCAGCAATACTTGCTTGCATTCATTCGTCCGATGACTAAAGGAGTATACCTCTTCATCATTTGCCCTTAAAAGGACATTATAGTGGGCGCGTCTGTGTTGTGTTGTGGTCTGCAGTATAACTGATATTTGCGCCTTTCGGCCCAAACACTTCTGACTTCAGCATGACATTTTTGAGTACCGGGTTGTCTTCCCTCTTCGATCCCTACTCTCGACCAGACTAGACAGGTTAGTCTGTTACTAGAGGCACAGCGGAGAGGTGGAGTGATCTGGATGGTTCTGGTTCACCTAACCTGGCGCAAGCCATCAGCTGTGGGCTGCTGACAACTTCCAGCTCTGGTGCTGTGAGGTGCGCCATCGCCTCCAAGTTTAGTAATGTTTCACTATAATGTGAGTTTTAGTAATGTTTCACTGTAAAGTGAGGTGTATAATATTTTACTATAAAGTGAGGTGTGTAATGTTTCACTATAAAGTGAGGTTTTGTAATGTTTCACTATAAAGTGAGGTGTGTACTGTTTCACTATAAAGTGAGGTTTTGTAATGTTTCACTATAAAGTGAGGTTTTGTAATGTTTCACTATAAAGTGAGGTTTTGTAATGTTTCAATATAAAGTGAGGTTTAGTAATGTTTCACTATAAAGTGAAGTTTAGTAATGTTTCACTATAAAGTGAGGTTTGTAATGTTCTCTGTGGTTGGAAAGGAGAAAGCATACTCTCTCGTTGTTGAATCCAGACACTGGCTGTAAAAATTCCCTTGTCTTGAACTTTGGATTCTGTGTCTAGAGCTGTCAAATCTGTGGATTGGCAAGGTGTGTAATCTTGGACATGTTATAATAACAATTGATGGAAAATATAAGAGAAATAAACAAAAGAATAGGAATGACAACAAGCTATTTTAACATGAGAAATATACTCACACCAAGGCAAATAAATCAGAACTAAAACTATGAATTGCAAAGTGCTATATACATATACTCTCAACCTTCTTGTATGATGCAGAAACATGGACATTAAATTAGAAAACAGGACAGAAAATTAAAACTTTTGAAATGTGGATTTATAGAAAAATGGAGAGAATTTGGTGGAAGGAAAAGAGTACAGATTGGGAGGTTCTAAATCAGCTGAAAATGAAAAAAAAACTGCTTAACACAATAACAAAACATCTGAAATTTTTTTGGCATTTGAAAAGACATAACACCCTTCTAAAAGTCATCTTGTAAGGGAGAGTACAAGGTTAACGAGGCAGACAAAAAGTAAAGTGGACAGATAACATCAAAAGGTGAACAAGTGAACCTATGACAACATGCACCATCAAGACAAGAGACAGAGTAAAATGTCGCTTCATGGTAGCCAACCTTCGACGTAGCGACTGCACCCAATGAATGAATGTTGTGCCATAACCATTATTTTGTTAAGGTGTTGTACCATAACATTTTGGTGTGGTCTTTGTTTGGGGAGCACATTATTTTATGTTTCCTGTTCATGGATGTTTATCTTGCATCTCAAATATTGATTTGTTTGCCATTGCCTTCTTCAAACTGAAGCTGGGCTGTTTATTCTTTACTTGTGTCATGCATGTTTTAATGTCATATCTCTTGTGTTTACAGGGCTGGTATATAGTGACATATGCTCTAGGAATTTATCTGTTGAATCTGTTCATTGCCTTCCTTACCCCCAAGATTGATCCTTCAGGATTTGAAGATTCAGGTAAAACTTGGGGTGAATGTGCAGCCAAACAAAATGTTTTGGTGAGAGACAATTAGTGGTGAATGTGCAGCCAAACAAAATGTTTTGGTGAGAGACAATTAGTGGTGAATGTGCAGCCAAACAAAATGTTTTGGTGAGAGACAATTAGTGGTGAATGTGCAGCCAAACAAAATGTTTTGGTGAGAGACAATTAGTGGTGAATGTCGGATTCAAGAAATTGAGTTAGAAATAGGCAGAAATCTTTCAGTCAACATGTGTCTGTCTAGATGTTGCCAGTCAGCTTGTTTACCCATTATTTTCACTTTCAGGATGACTTTCTTCTTCTTAATCCTCTGAACTGCAGTCAGAGCACAGGGCACTCACAAGAGATCTCGGCCCAGTTTGGTCTGAAACAAACATGGATAATTTTTTGCTAGTCTTTACCATTTCATTGTGTATGTTCATCATCATGTCTCCATGCCTCTACTTTGTTTGCCAGGTGGTGTCCATGTTAATGCTTGGTGCGGATGTCTGGTTCATTCCATTCGTAGAGCATGGCTTAGCCCTTTCTGTCTTTTCACTTCTTGTTTGATATTGTTAATGCTTGATCTTCTGGCAACTGCTTTGTTTGTGATATGTTGATCACAGTGAATGATTGTTATTTCTCATTTTGTGTCCATAAAATTTCATTCAACTTGTTTTATGTTCACTATTATCTTCTTCATTTTCAGCTTTTTCACAACTTCATTGTTTGTTTTCTATCTATCCAATTGTTCCCATTCTTCTATAAATCCACATTTCAGAGACTTCTGTTTTTTTTTTAAAGACAGATATTAGTTTTTACCTAAGAGGTAACACAATGTTAACAACAAAACATCAAACTGGAGCAGTAACCAGAGTCAGCAGCAAAAGGGAGACAAAAAGGAAAACTGTCAAATAGATGGATTAGCAAATTATCAGATGTCACACAAACTACTGTAGAAGTAAAGTTGAAAATTCTCCCTTTGATGCTTTGAGACACAAGGATAGAGAAGAGAATGTCAAAAGACCGGTCTCCACTTAACACTAAAGAACTCTTTTTCTTATTTCCATTGACAAAAATGTTTAGTTAACAGGTGGCAGGAATACATAACAGAACTGTTTGAAGATGAAAGAGATAAGAAACAAACCGTACAGTGTATGTCAAGTTACAAAAACTTAAAAAATGTAAAGTAGAGAAAACTATAAAAATAATGAAAAATGGAAAAGTTGTAGGATTAAACAACAAACAGATTGAGATGATAAAAGCCCTAGTAGTTTTTGGCACAGTCATTATCTCAGACCTGTGCAATGATATATACAACTCAGGATACATACCATATGAACTTAAAACATCAGAATTTATTGCCTTGCCAAAGAAGACTGGTGCTGTGGAGTGATGTGACTTTAGAGCAATAATTTTGATGAGCCCTATAACAAATGTTTTGCTTAAGGTTATACAGGGAAGAATTCAAAATAAAATCAATATGGAATTAACAGAACAACGTTTTGGATTTAGAAAGAACAGTGAAGCAATAGAAGACATCTTATGCATGAGAATGTTAATAGAGAAATATAGAAATAAAACAAACCAATTTATGCAGATGTCATAGATTGCATCAAAGCTTTTAATAAAATACACCATAAACAACTAATGATATACCTGAAAGATATACAACTGGATGATGTTGACATAAGATTGATATGTATTTTATACTGGGAACAAACACCTATGATAAAATACAACAATGGGAACTCTGTACCTATTGATATCAACATGTCTATTTAACTTATACACAGATTTTCAAAGACATCATGGGGATGCCAGGACTCAACACCAATGGATATATAATCAATAACCTAAGATATACTGATGATCTAATGGCAGAAAATCCAGAGGACCTACAACTAGTGAACAAAATAAACAAGACAAGCAAAGAATATGGATTGGAAATAAATATTGAAAAGACTAAACCTATGATTATTAGCAAAGAAAAGACAGAAAATGTACGAGGAGATATTGATGTAGATAGAAAGAACCTAGGAAGAGTTCAAGTATATAGCTGTCTTGGACATATAACAAATGATGAAAAATATAAGATAGAAATAAAGAAAAGAATAAGTATGGATCAAAGCAAATAACACCAAAAATAAAAATACGGACATAAAAATGATATTTTTACTTAACCTTCCTGTGTGGTACAGAGACATTGGCATTAAATAAGAAAACAGAACAGAAAATTGAAGCCTTTGACGTGTGAATTTATAGAAAAATGGGGAGAACTGGGCGGAAGGAAAAGAAGACAAGGCAATTCTGAATCAGTTAATAATGAAAAAAGAACTACTTAACACAATTTCATAAAGACAAATGCAATCTTTTGGACATGTGAAGAGACATAACACGCTTCTAAGTCATCTTGGAAGGTACAAGGTAGATGAAGCAGACCTAGACTAAAGTGGACTGGTAACATCATCAAAAAGTGGAAAAGTGAACTTTTGACTGCATGCTTCATCAAGACAAGTGACAGAGTAAAGCGGCGCTGCATGGTAGCCAACCTTTGATGTGGAGACAGCACCTAATAATTGAATGGTGCTCTATTGTAGCCAACCTTTGTTATGGAGTGGCACTAAATGAATGAATGGAACTCTATGGTAGCTAACCTTTGATGTGGAGACGGCACCAAAGGAATGAATGGCACTCTATGGTAGCTAACCTTTGTTATGGAGACGGCACCCAATGAATGAATGGCGCTCTGTGGTAGGCAACCTATGATGTGGAGACTGAACCCGATGAATGAATCGCGCTCCATGGTAGCCAACCTATGATGTGGAGACGGCACCCAATAAATGAATGGCGCTCCATGGTAGCCAACCTATGATGTGGAGACGGCACCCAATAAATGAATGGCGCTCCATGGTTGCCAACCTATGATGTGGAGACGGCACCCAATAAATGAATGGCGCTCCATGGTAGGCAACCTATGATGTGGAGACTGAACCCGATGAATGAATGACGCTCCATGGTAGCCAACCTATGATGTGGAGACGGCACCAAATAAATGAATGGTGCTTCATGGTAGCCAGCCTATGATGTGGAGACGGCACCCAATAAATGAATGGCGCTCCATGTTAGCCAACCTATGATGTGGGGACGGCACCCAATAAATGAATTGCGCTCCATGGTAGCCAGCCTATGATGTGGAGACAGCACCCAATAAATGAATGGCACTCCGTGTTAGCCAACCTATGATGTGGAGACGGCACCAAATAAATTAATGGCGCTCCATGGTAGCCAGCCTATGATGTGGAGACAGCACCCAATAAATGAATGGCACTCCGTGTTAGCCAGCCTATGATGTGGAGACGTCACCAAATAAATGAATGACGCTCCATGGTAGCCAGCCTATGATGTGGAGACAGCACCAAATAAATGAATGGCGCTCCATGGTAGCCAGACTATGATGTGGAGACGGCACCAAATAAATGAATGGCGCTCCATGTTAGCCAACCTATGATGTGGAGACAGCACCAAATAAATGAATGACGCTCCATGGTAGCCAGCCTATGATGTGGGGACGGCACCCAATAAATGAATGGCGCTCCATGTTAGCCAACCTATGATGTGGGGACGGCACCCAATAAATGAATGGCGCTCCATGGTAGCCAGCCTATGATGTGGAGACGGCACCCAATAAATGAATGGCCTCCATGTTAGCCAACCTATGATGTGGAGACGGCACCCAATAAATGAATTGCGCTCCATGGTAGCCAGCCTATGATGTGGAGACAGCACCCAATAAATGAATGGCACTCCGTGTTAGCCAACCTATGATGTGGAGACGGCACCAAATAAATGAATGGCACTCCGTGTTAGCCAACCTATGATGTGGAGACAGCACCCAATAAATGAATGGATGTACACAAATTAGTTGTGAACAATTTTTCTTTTTCTTTGAACTATTCAGCACCTTGCATCTGTTGTACATCTCTCATCTGTAACTATCATTCCTAGGTATTTGAATTTATTTAATTATATAAATATACAGGCACATAAATTGTTCTAATAACCCTAATAATGTAATGTTAAACTCAATATTCTCGCAACACCACTACATTAATAGCACCCCTAGGAAATGTTATTCTTTTCTTTCCTTTCGCCATCTATTCTGTTTTTACTATAAATCTGTCTGCTTCTTGCTTGGGTTGGAGCTTTATAGAGTGTGTATCCCGAGATTGTGGTCTGCAGCTATTTCTTTCCAGAATGCAGGATTTATGTTCAGTCTTCATGTGACATTTACACGTCTATAAATCAGAGTTTTGTGTGCCCCCTAGATCTTTTGCCATCTCTTACTTGTCCTTAAAGTATAACTTTTGGTACGCAGTCATCTTTCATATGGTGTAATTCGCCAAGCCAACATAACCTACATTTGAGCAACCTGTAGATGTTCAGGAAACCTGTGCGATGAGAATCTCCTCATTTGTCCTTCCAGGTTATACCAAGAAGACGGCGCTGGTTTCACATATGGGATGTAACCGTCTCAAGATACACCAAACTGGCAGAATAACTTATAACCAAAAATACTGCTTCCTGTTTTGTGTCAATGGCAGACCAATGAGTGTCTTCTCTAGGATGCAAGCTTGTACCTTGTAAGGTACAAGTGGAAAATAACCTCACTGGAAATAAGATGTGTATGAATTGCTGCAGATGAAACAAGGAGAGATCAAGTTAAAAATGGAACTGAGAAACACTAAGACATGAATGATCATATCAAAGAATTAAATGGTTTGGACATGTGATAGGAACAGAGCTCAACCAACCAGCATCATGAGCATATCAACTGGCAACAGGGGGTGTACCAGAAAACAGGGGATAGACAGAAACAGAAAGTGTCCTTTCTTTGATTGGATCCTTCAATGCGATGAGATGCAATTTTGGATGATTCTACTGGCACAGGCGGTTAAGCAATTATGGATTTTAATTCTTTTGCAGTGATACCGGGGTCTTTGACCAACTACAACTACAAAAAGTCTCAAAATGTAAGACAACCCACCCCACACAACAAAATGTAAGACAACCCGCCCCACACAACAAAATGTAAGACAACCCACCCCACACAACTAACTGTTTCTAGATACCAACACCACCCTCAGTCTGCAGTGCCTCGCTGCACAAACATTAGGACCATATAAGTTTATTACTTTATTTAGTAATAGCCTAACTTGTTGACCTATGACCTCATGAATATGAAATGCCATAATGCCACATTTTACAGCATCATTAACCAGTTTATTGATTTTCCTAAAGATGGTGATGATGGACCTTCATTACCCACAAAGAATAGCGAAGAATTCCGGCCATTCATGCGGCGACTACCTGAATTTAAATTCTGGTAAGATCTGTTATTTTCGTTGTTGTTTTATCTTTGTTATTTCTGTTATAATCCAGTGACTTGTGAGATATCCTGGCTCTGTTCAGTGCATGGTATCGTTGAGAAGTCAGTGGAGTACATCTCTCTCTAGCTATATTCCTTCCCTGCATTTGAAGATTTATTTGGGTAACATTCACTCCTTTCCCTTCTAGAGGTGAAATCCTGATGGCTGAGTGGTTAATGCGTTCACTGCTGATCAGCAGGGTGCCAGTTCAGTTTCCATACGAAGCAAATTTTATTTAGATCCACATAGCTTCTGGTATTTCTCTGGTACCCATCTTCACAACCTGTTAACAGAACACAAAACCAGGCTGCCTGTATCATCACTGGTGCTATGAAATCCACACCTATCAAGTCTCTAGAAACAGTAACAGGCCTACAACCTTTGGAAGAAACACAAGCCCCTGAAGTTGCTGCAAAACTGGCTATTCAACACAAAAATAATGTTCACAAGAAATTGGTGATACTGACTAATGCACTGTCAGTCCTAGCAGCCCTTAAAACACCCCAGGAACAGTGAGCTAGATGGCCTGAGAACAACCCTAGACCAATTGTGCAATGATTTCCAGAGATTGATCATCCAATGGATACCATCACACTATAATATACACAAAAACGAATGCGCAGACAAACTAGCTAAGGAGGGAGGGAGATTACCACAAGAGAACCATCTGGTCAGCTGTGATGAAGCCAAATCCATCATCAAAAGCTAGTATCACGAAAAATGGAATACCCAAAGTATAACAAGAGGGATGGATACCTCTAACTATCAAGGGGGGATCAAGTCATCATACTTCGCCTACGCACTTGCCACAAAAGTATGAGAAACCACAAGTTCACCAAACTCAAAATATGAACTGCCAGCCAATGCCACTGTACCCTGGATAACATGACAAGAAGACACGTTCTACAGGGTTGTCCCCAGTACACAGACCTGAGGAGGTCAATTAAGCCCACACTCCCTGGAAGAGAAACTCTACGGGTCATCCGAATCACTGAAACAGACAGTTGCCTTCATAAGAGAGTTCGGAGTCCGAGTCTGAATGAGCCATGATTGAAGAAGATGTCAATATTAATAAGTTTGAAGAAAGCATAAGACAACTTTAGGCTGGTGACAACTCTAGCAAATCGTTGCTGTCAACCTTACAGGAAAAGGCCACAGCACGCTCTCAGGACATTTGCAAATGGTGCCTATTTATTGCCATTATAACGTCTGTGATTAATATCTGTTCAATTTGATCTATCTGCTCCAGATTGTAATTCTCATTCTATTTATCCTCAGGTATTCTTTTACCACAGCCATCACCATTGCGATGATCTGCACATTCTTTGATGCCCTCAACATCCCAGTCTTTTGGCCAATACTGGTCATGTATTTCATCATTTTGTTCACGCTAACAATGAAAAGACAGATAAAAGTAATGGTCTTGTTTTCTTATTATTCTTGACAAATCACCAGCCACATTTTTCTTTCTAGATCAGTGTTCCCAAGGCTTCCCAAGATGCATAATATAATAATAGCCAAGTGACATTCTACCCCATTTTGATCAGCTAATTTCAATCAAGATTGAACACATCCATATTTTAAATTGCCGTATAAATAATTTTCATTAACAATTACCTCTTGAAATCCCTCTGGAAAACAGTTGGTGATCCACTCTGGGGTCTGATCCACAATTTGGGTACATTGGTTCTAAATAAGTTAAAATTCCCTCCATACGCATTTGTAGTTTACCTGACCACTGCACATTGTGGGTGGTGTAGTCAGTATCACGTCAGGCCGTCTTTATTTTCCAGAAAAATCTCTGGTACACATTGTTAGAGGCTGGGTGAACCCCGGAGCCTTGGGGGTCTGAAAAAAATCTGCTGCTTCTGGGAATTGGACCCTGGTCTTTCTGATCAGATAGGGAGCATGCTAACAACGAAGGTTCTTGTTCTAAATAGCTTCCCGTTAAATTACCTATTTTTATAACATTTTCAAAATGATTTCTTACATTAGAAATCATATCCTTCGATGTGACAAAACATTGATACCTTTATCATGCTTGTATATTAATTATGAAAATAATGAATTTGTATACAAATTAATTATCTATCTATATATTGTCCTTGACACTGTGACCTTCCAGGCATGTCGTAAGAGGCGACTAAGGGGGTTGATTGATGGTTTGACAAGCTGTCATTGTAAAAAGTATTGTTATGGAAACAGAACCGTAGATTTTAGAAGCAGTGATCTCTGCAATATGTGCCATTTTGGCACGCAAGGTTTCTGCTTTTGAGATTTGGGTTCTGCCTTATGTGCCGTCTTCGGCTCAAAAGGATAATAGATAGATAGATAGATATTGTCTTTTTGAGTCGAAGATGCCACTTAGAGCAGAAATTCAAGACTCTTGTGTCTGACGATCCAATAAATTATTTTTATACATTACTTTTATTCACGCTGCATGCAAGGGAGTTTGTATAAAATAATTTGGGCTTTCCTATGTCTTTGCACAATCTAGGTCGCCAGGGTTGTTCCAAATTATGTGGTATGGGTTAATGCTTTCAACGACGAGATAGTTTCATCATTTATTTTATATCACGAGATGGTTTCATCGTTTATTTTATATGACAAGATGGTTTCATCGTTTATTTTATATGACAAGATGGTTTCATCTTTTATTTTATATGATGAGATAGTTTCATCATTTATTTTATATCACGAGATGGTTTCATCGTTTATTTTATATGACAAGATAGTTTATCATTTATTTTATATGACAAGATGGTTTCATCATTTATTTTATATGACGAGATGGTTTCATCGTGTATTTTATATGATGATGGTTTCATCGTTTATTTTATATGACGAGATAGTTTCATCAATTATTTTATATGATGAGATAGTTTCATTGATTATTTTATTTAAAATACTTGACTTCTACATGGAGACTTAGTTCACATTTATTACACTGGTGAAGAAATGCTTTGTAAATTGAAATGTCCATATTAATTCATAACAACTTAGCTATGTTATTGATACTATCAATTCAATAACATTTTGGGCAAGATTCATGGAGATTTCAACATTAGTGTTTTTAAACATTGGTTAATTAATTTGTTAACTTTTGTTTGTGATGGATTTAATCCAAATTGGACACACTAAGATGGAAATGAATCAAAATATTCATCTTGGTTTATTACAACTTATTGTTGATCACATTTGCACCAGTTACATACCATGAGATGAAACAGATAATCAAAGCAATCAGAAGACCACAAGCCCCAAATCAGGATGCCTTTCATAATATGAATAGATGGGAACAAGTTATTATGCACCTCAGAACAGTGCACAATAGACTCCACAGTCACATGTGTACAAAACTTAAGATCGGCACCTTAACTACATGTACATGTGGACAGACACCCCAGACTGTTGAACACATACTCCAAGACTGCACTGAATATAGTAGACTTAGGAAAACCCATTGGCCCATAGATACAACACTACATACAAAACTATATGGGCCACTGCAAGAATTAACAAAAGACAGTAAAATTTATACAGGAAACGACATTGCAGATATAGGCAATACTTTGGGCAAATGAAAGATAGATAGATCACACCATTTCTCAAAACTCTAACAGTGCACAAAAATGGTTATACTTTCCCTGGATCATGAAACCTTCATAAAATGATCTCAGAATACCATTTTTATTATTAATTTGACAATTTGCCACAGGCAGACATTCCCTGAGCGTTGAATTTGTTTCTTTTGATGTTGGATCAAATACCAACGTGCATTTCATTAAAAGTATGATGCCATAGTAAAAATTGGGCTGGTTTGTCTTATAAATTTGGTCAATTTTCAAAGTAATTGTTTTTTTTTTTTTTTTTTTTTTTTCCTTATGACGGAGGAAATCTCTTCAGCTGTTGGTAAGACATCAAACAAACCTGCTTAACACGAGATAGGCAACGATCGACATTAAGAGGAAGCCAAACATATGGGATGGACTGGACATGTGAATAGGCAAAAAGTAACACCTCCAGGGTTTCATCCCATTAATCGAACCTAAGCCATGAAATGATTACTGCGTCTGATTCCTGTGTCTTTACATATGTAAACACACAGCTGTGTAGCAAAAGTTAACAAAAATACCACTTTCCGAACTTCAAATATAACATTTAGTGTTTGTAAATTTTATGAAGGTTTTGTAAAAATATAATTTACTAATAGGTGATGTAATCTAGGGTTAACTGAAAGGGGCATCACACCTTGAGCAACTTAGCCTGGCTCTGAAGGGGTTTGCAGCCATAAGAAAACAGGGGAATAGGCCTCACTGACCCCAGTTCTGCTCCATTTCCAACTCCATAGAGAGTGTATGCTTATTAATTAATAGACCACACATTTATAAAGAGTGTGTGCTTATTAATTAATAGACCACACATTTATAGAGAGTGTGTGCTTATTATTTAATAGACCACGCATTTATAGAGAGTGTATGCTTATTATTTAATAGACCACACATTTATAGAGAGCGTATGCTTATTAATTAATAGACCACACATTTATAGAGAGCGTGTGCTTATTATTTAATAGACCACACATTTATAGAGAGCGTGTGCTTATTGATTAATAGACCACACATTTATAGAGATGTTGGTAATATTTTAATACGGAAAACCTTACTGGATATACATAATGATTTATTTTCATTGTAGTGTCATTTTATATCATTTATTTGTTGTCTCGTTCTAGCACATGATCAAATACAGATACCTGCCATTCTCCCACGGCAAGACTCGGTACAAGGGCAAAGAGGACACAGGGAAGGTCGTCTCATCGTAGTGCCAGCCAATACAGACTTCATATTATTAATAGACTTTGTTCTTGTAATTGTCAATATAGTCTCCTAATTGATTCTTCTATTACTTCATTCAGATTGATAATGTTAATATGATTTCTCCCATATTTGCTGCACACATTTTGGGTCAGAGGTGGATACATGTTTCAAGATATTTTATTGAGACCATCATCACTGCACACATTCATCTATGCTCCAATCTTCTTCTCCATATACAAGTTTCAAGATGTTTTATTGAGACCATCATCACTGCACACATTCATCTATGCTCCAATCTTCTTCTCCATATACAAGTTCCAAGATAAGTTACAGATAACCTTGCCATTCACCATTCGTACAATTTTGAGTCAGTCCCGAAACGTCAAGATTTTCAGTTCCCACTGTCCCACACAGTTTTCTCCATTGATACTATAGTTCAGTTGCTGATGTGTGTCTTTCCATGAAGATAAAATACACTTGCTTAACCTATTATCTTTCCATGAAGATAAAATACACATGCTTAATTTATTATCTTTCCATGAAGATAAAATACACTTGCTTAACCTATTATCTTTCCATGAAGATAAAATACACTTGCTTAACCTATTATCTTTCCATGAAGATAAAATACACATGCTTAATTTATTATCTTTCCATGAAGATAAAATACACATGCTTAACCTATTATCTTTCCATGAAGATAAAATACATATGCTTAACCTATTATCTTTCCATGAAGATAAAATACACTTGCTTAATCTATTATCTTTCCATGAAGATAAAATACACATGCTTAACCTATTATCTTTCCATGAAGATAAAATACATATGCTTAACCTATTATCTTTCCATGAAGATAAAATACACTTGCTTAATCTATTATCTTTCCATGAAGATAAAATACACATGCTTAATTTATTATCTTTCCATGAAGATAAAATACACTTGCTTAACCTATTATCTTTCCATGAAGATAAAATACACTTGCTTAACCTATTATCTTTCCATGAAGATAAAATACATATGCTTAATTTATTATCTTTCTATGAAGATAAAATACACTTGCTTAACCTATTATCTTTCCATGAAGATAAAATACACTTGCTTAACCTATTATCTTTCCATGAAGATAAAATACACTTGCTTAACCTATTATCTTTCCATGAAGATAAAATACACTTGCTTAACCTATTATCTTTCCATGAAGATAAAATACACTTGCTTAACCTATTATCTTTCCATGAAGATAAAATACACATGCTTCATCTGTTAAACATTCAAAGTTATTAAAGGAGACTGTATCTTCAAATGTTGAAACTTTTATGATTAAAAATGTCATATTGCATCCCCCGAGACTCTCAGATTTGCCAATCTTTTTATAAAGAGCATTGACTACTAAAATATTATTCCTACACATTTACTTTAGCAAAAAATTCTACATTTTGTTGTGTTGTCAAAGATTGAAACCACTTGTATAGAATATCAGTGTTAAGATCAGGTGGAATGATCTAGTCTTATGGCATCTTCTTTCATAAATGCTGCAAAACTTTCAAGAGTAGAACTACATTGCCACTTTGAGACAGGAAGAAACAGCTGAGCTCAATTTGATTTATCCTTGTTCTTCTTCTTTTTTAGTATACTTTTATATTGCAAATATATAGCCTATTTTGTCTTTAGAGATGCTACTTTGTAGATTACTGCTATTAACTATCTGATGGTGACGTGCACAGCAAAATCTCTCATGGGTGATTTTGCTGATATTTGAAAATGGCGTTCTGGCAACAATTCCAGTTGTCAGTCTGAACAAATTGAAACGAAGCATTGGTAAGTTCAAGGTTAATGTCTCCATACATCTAGTCTATGTATGACACTGACCACAGAAGCCATCTCTCTTCATTATATCTTGGACATCTCTGTAGCTCATCTCAGCAGTCATTTTCTCAGTGTAGCAATCACATTCAACAGAGATTCTTATCTTTCTGGTCTTGGAAGATGGCATCTTTATCTCGTATCACAGGCTCACTGTAAATATGGCATCTTTTGTCTTGAGATGGTGACGTGTGTTTCTTTTTATGACTTTTGTATTTATTTTACTTGGAAAATATCTATTGGCACTCCAGTCTCTTTGATGACACAGAAAGATTTAGATGTTATGCATGACCTCCACAGTTCAGACAAAGGATCCCCTAGAGTGCTTGAGAACAGCTTGTTAATTGTTGTGCAGTTGGTAAGAGTTTGATTTTTTTTTCATTTTGGAAACTTTGCACAGCAATGACATACAACCTACTCTTTTCAAATTTCAACTGCTAAAGATTCTTTTAAATGGTAATCTTTATGCTCTGTAACAGTATCAGCAGTGTAGTGGTACCACGGTAACCTGTGTTCGATTCCCGCTGGAGGCAGTATGAGTTGTACTCATGGTTGGGGAAAAAATATTCCCCCGCTGGCAGAAATGGCAACCAGGGTAGTACTCTGGGAAGGTGAGGAATACTGCTACGCATTGTGAGTTTCGATGCTTCATGTTCAAGTGTACCTGGGTTTAGTTCACATTTGCCTTTCTCCAGTCAACCCAGCTGAGAAAAATAGGTACCTGCCTCATTAAGCTCAGGAAGGCTAATAAACAGCTAGGAAGAACACTCGGCCCACCTCCATAATCTGTGGCCTATCACAGTGAATACTTCATGGTCATATGGCACCTTTTTCTGTTAATGTTATTATATTATTTCATGTATCAGTTTCTCACAAATCTCCTGGTCTGCTTGAGATCAGTTAGGAGACAAATAATAATAAATGAATATTATTATAGAGATAGAACTGCTTGCACAGAACAGAGACAGATGGCGAGATTTAATAAAATATCTTTAAAAGAAAACTGCTAGAACAAAAATTCATATAGGAGAAGGTGTATCTTGGTCTACGCCCTATGGGCCGGTTACGGCTCGAAAGGTCAATAGATAGATAGATAGATAGATTATTATAGAGGGAAACTTCCGAGGCGATAATCAGTGAATCAATTCAGTGGAAGAGGTATGTTTACAGCACTCGGAAAAATGACAAATAATCAACAACAGAAAAAAATCGTGAGTTTCGATGCTTGAAGCAACACTATCCAGAAGTCTCCGAACACTTCTGGGTGCACGGCCGAGCACCTATGGGTGAAAACTCATGTGCTAAGACACCGATTCAAGTCTCATACTTTACCTTTAGTTAGCTGAGTGGCAGAGTTCCTAAGCATTTGGCTTTTCGTGGCAAGGCGCTGTGCTACTGAGTACGGGTTCGATCCTGCCTTGGTCCATATTTTTTTCTGTTGTTGATTATTTGTCATTTTTCCGAGTGCTGTAAACATACCTCTTCCTTTGAGATCAGTTATCCTGCCTACCTTTGCTAACTCTTGATTGTAGTTTAATTTCTTACATTTCATTTGTTCATTGTATGTTTGTTTATTCTATATCCCAGTTTATTAGAAGAATTTGATGTGAAGAAATTGTGTATTCTGTATCAGAAACAAGATGAATGGATTAGACCAGTTTTTCTCAAAGTGTGGTCTTGGTCCACTGTGTCGTTTCAGGGGGTCGGCGAAGGCTTGGAGAATAGTCAGATATTTTGTAGCTAACTGGAAAAGAATCAATGAATTCAAAGCCCAGAAGCCAGGTGGGGTCCGTGGTAAAGGAAAGTTTGAGAATTGCTGAATTAGACAATTGTTTTGTTCATGTTTTCTCACTGAGCCGTCAGGGATTGGTGGTTAACACGCTGGCTTGGTGATAGAGTGAACACAGGTTCATTTCTGCTTTGATGCTTTCCAGCTGCTCAGCTGCAAGAAAATGAAACACCTATTCTCAGAGTTTTAAAAATGTATTAAGAGCAAGGAACACTTCATTACCTTTCAACATTCTTAATTATGGGGGGGGGCGGTGGTAGCCTAGTTGGGAAAACCACCCGGCTGGACAACCAACGTTAGGACAACCCGTGTTCGATTCCCGCTGGAGGCAGTATGAGTTGTACTCGTGGTTGGGGAAAAATATACCCCCCGCTGTCGACCCAGCTGCTGGCAGAAATGGCAACCAGGGTAGTACACTGGGAAAGTGAGAAATGCTGCTGCGCATCGTGAGTTTCGATGCTTGAAGCAACACTATCCAGAAGTCTCCGAACACTTCTGGGTGCACGGCCGAGCACCTATGGGTGAAAACTCACATGCTAAGACACCGATTCAAGTCTCATACTTTACCTTTACTCATTCTCAGTTATGGGTTTTAATTGACCTTTCACATAAGCATCAGTCAAATGTCATGCTGTTTTTCTCAATTATTCAAACAGGACATTCACAACTTTGTTATGCTTTCTCAAATTGGAACCGCTTCTAGATATCACTTTTTGTGAATGAGGGGAATGTTTCAGAATCAAGTCACAAAAATAACAGAATACTTCTGTCTAAAATTGCACATTTATGTTGAAACTAGCTGTGCGGAATGATCCATGCAATTGTTATTTTATATTTTGTTTAAGCTACAAGAGAGTTATCCAGCCAAAAGAAAGTGGAATTGCTTACCTTGTTTTATTCTTTACCTTACATCACTAATCCTGTAGGATTTCCAGTCCTAATAAATGACTGAAGCATTACTTGTGTTATTTCATAACTTGAGATAAATCTAATGTATGTTTTTAGAATTCATAAAGTTGGGAGTTGCATTAAGATTGAGCATCTAGTTGACTTTGATAAAAAATATGTCCTTAACTGAATGACTGTTAGATCTGACAAAACAAAACACACTGGCCAAACTGCAGTGCCACCAGGTTACAAATTGTCTGCTCTAAAACAGCTTCATCCTTTTGTTTGTTCATTAAGGGAAGTGGACAGACCCCTGCCACCCTAAATTGTGGCATATAGGAGATATAATCTTTGTGTCCATATTCATTTTTTTTTAAACAAATGCTACATTTTTTAGTGGTACATTTGTGAGTTTAATTTCATAATTTTTGTCTGTTTGGAGTAACACCCCCTCGCACATTATTCTGTCATTTCCTAATCTGCCACTGAAAGACCTCTGGGTTGGGGTTTGGAATACCCTAAACTTTGTGAAAAAAAAATTAAATTACGTGCACAAAAACTAGGAGTTAATACATTCAAATACATGCATCAATCAGTGGGGATCACTTGTTTAGCAGAAATCATTTACAACGCTACACTCATAAATTACCTTTTGGGTTATGTTGTCATCCCTTTGCCAGACTATCTGTCTTTGTCAGAAAAAAAGTTCCCATCAGTGGCTGGGTGAACCTAGAAATCATCAGTCTGGGGAATGAACCTACCACCATGTCAATAGTAGACCAATTTACTCATTGCTGTTCTAATGGGGCTTCCTGCTTGTTGAGTATTAACTAGTGACTTACATGAGGAGCTATAGGAATGTCTTGTGTCCAAATTTTCATAAAATATGTTTGAATGAATTGAGCACTTATGGGAGGTAATGCAGCAACATAAATGATGAAATTAATATTTTTTTTGGTAAGTCTGAACATTTGATAGTAAATGATCTGACACTTTTATAAATATCTGTTGGTTGATAGTTCACATTTAAAGATCACTTCTCCGTTTCGACTAGGTGGGTTGTCTACCGCCTGTATTGGTTGACCCAAAAGTTTCCTTATTTAGCTCAAAGTTTTTCATACTTAGTTTCCTAAATGTTTCTGTACTTCACTCAAACTGAAGGTGCCATGCTTACATAAGTAAATGTTCCCTCCACACCTTGCTAGGCGTATGGGGAATATGGTGTTAGTGACCATGTATTTCTATGACCACGGCACATTTTTGAGTCATGTGGTCGGTATCATGCCAGGCCGCCTTTACTTCCCAGAAAAATCTCTGGTACCCATTTTTAGAGGCTGGGTGAACCCCTGAGCCTTGTCAGTCCGAAAAAAAAATCTGCCACTGCTGGGGATCAAACCCGGACCCTACAGGTCAGGAAGCAAGCACACTAACCACTCAGCCACCCAGTCTCCATGCTTAGCTCCTTAATAAATGTTCCATATTGAACTAATTTTACATACATTGAGTTAATTTCACAAAAGAGTATAACTATTTCTCCTCTCTTGAAGTGTTTTTGGCATGCCTCTCTCATTTGATTTGTTGCTTACATTGTATTTAA
The DNA here is from genome assembly GCA_032433765.1 of Megaustenia siamemsis. Taxonomy (NCBI): domain Eukaryota; kingdom Metazoa; phylum Mollusca; class Gastropoda; order Stylommatophora; family Ariophantidae; genus Megaustenia; species Megaustenia siamemsis. The sequence continues at coordinate 67,784,738 of JAVIAB010000088.1, forward strand.
TATTTCTCTAGTTCATCTTTTGAAAGATTTATCCTTTTTTTTTATATTTTGTTTTGCCTAAACACAAATTCCAGTTTTGGTATTTCTAAGATATGTGTTTCTTTCTTCTAACACAGTTACTCCGACGGTTATGACGTCTCATTTGTCTTTTGCGGTTAATTTTATATTTAATATTGGTATATCATGAGATATATTAGGGAGCCGCGATAGCTTAGTGGTTAGTGAACTGGACTACAAAGGACAAGAGGTAGGGTTCGATCCCAACCGACAGCTTCCGGGTTCACCCAGCCTTAAATGGGTACTGGATTTTTTTCTGGGAATTTAAAGCGACACTGGCGTAATACCTACCACATTACCCCAAAAATCACGTGCTGAAGGTCTGTAAAATTTATGGTCACTAACACCATATTCCCTATACGCCACTTGGCGTGACGGGGGCTCTTTACTTTTTTTTTTATGAGATATATATTCTTCTTGTTAAGCATTAAGTTTTCTAATCATACTCTTGCAAACTTGCCTCTTTGTCCTTTATCGTGACGGAAGGGTAGAAGCAACATTATGACACGAAATAAGCTAGCCGCATGGTTGATGTTCTTATATATGTGTGTCCGTCCAGATTTTTCCTCTAAACTTACACAGTGGCTGACAGATTCTATCTTCAGCAGGCTTTTATATATCTCATACTACATGTTTAATTTTGAGAAACTGGTAACTTATGTTTAAAGTCAAATATAGTTTTGCATCAGTTGTGGTGAATATGGTAGTAATTGTACTTCCCTTTTTAAAAAATAACCCTAGCAGAGAGAGCTATATATAAGCTATAGAGCTTATTCATTATGTTACCAACACTTGACTTGACTTAATCCCCTTGTTAGCCGTGAGCTATGAGCTCTTTACAGCTTAATGTCTCACGCAGGTCCTTATCAGTTGTACAGCTGAAGAGTCCAGTGATGTTACCAACACAGATTAGCAGGTACAAATAAAATATTGAACAAATTAAATGGAAAATTTGTGTAAATCTAGTGACATTGTTAAAGTTTAATTCTTTACAGTATTTGTAAGTATGACTAATTTTGGGACGCTCTGTAGTTGTCCATTAGAAAATAGGTGGAGTATCATGTTTAATACAATTTTTTTTTCATCTTCATAACTTTCAGAAATATAATGTTATCAGTCATGTGTAGCTAAATGTAGGGTTGCCAGGTTTTTGTCATGTAAATAATGGACCATTTCCCGATTTTTGTCAGGAGAAAAGAATGATGATTTTCATGCCTTATCATAAACCATTTATGGTGTGTAGTAATACTGGAACTACACATGATTTGTAATCTAGTACTGCTACTAACTACCACTCCTATCTATTGTCCTTTCAAGCTGAATCAGCCTATAGGGTGTAGACCCGATACTCTTTTTCAAAATTTTTTTTCTAGCAGTCTCAATAAGAAAAATGGCGAGATTTGATAATGTATCTTTAGAAGGATTTTAAACTGCTAGAATAAAAATTTAGACAAGAAAAAGAGTATCTGGGTCTATGCCCTGTGGGCAGGCTACGGCTCAAAAGGTCATTAGATAGTCTCAATCCTTGCAAAGATCTTTTATCAAATCTCAGCATTTGTCTCTGTTCTGTGCAAGCATCTCGAACTCATTGAGGGAGCCGATTCTTGCAGCCTTTGCCTCTCTGATCAATGTTCTTTTCAGTGTCTCTCTAGGTCGGCCTCTTTTTCTCCTACCTGTTGTTTCCCGCTTGAGGAATTGCTTTGCTATTTGGTTATTATCTCTTCTCATCACATGTCCAACATCTTTTCTTGATTACTTATGATATTAGTGGTTGATTGGCAATTTCTCAATTTCCTCGTTTGTCTTTAATTTATTCCACGCTATTACAAGTATTTTCGTTAGACGTTTATTTTCAAATGCGTTCAACTTTGTTTCTGTCACCTGTTGTTTTAGATTATTATCAAATAATTGTGTGGATATGAGAACATAATAATTTGGATTATGGGAAAAAGAAAAACATAAGCCATAAAATGTAATGAAATTAACATAAATGTTATGAGACAAACTTATGACCTGATAACCCTGTCTGACTATTGTATTTCTTCGTTCATAGTTGATCTCATTCGTCGTACCCCCCGTCACGCCAAGTGGCGGCGTATAGGGAAATATGGTGTTAGTGACCCTATATTTTACAGACCTTCAGCACATGATTTTTGGGGTAATGTGGTCGGTATTACGCCCGTGCTGCTTTACTTTCCCAGAAAAAATCCGGTACCCATTTAAGGCTGGGTGAACCCGGAGCCGTCGGTTGGGATCGAACCCTACCTCTTGTCCGTAGTAGTCCAGTTCACTAACCACTGAGCTATCGCGGCTTCCACTAATTTTTAGGGAATTAGTAAAACCCAGGTGTCCTCGCCAGGGTACGAACCCCGGCTGTTGCCGTGGTAAGCCAACCGCCTATCGATTGCGCTAACCGGACACCCCAGTTGATCTCATTAGTTCATGGTTTTGTTAGCTGTTGTACCATTGAAGACCACTTTATTTGTCTTTATTATAGTGGGGTTGGTCGTGGCTGAGAGATGCTATTGGTAGAGACCTCATTCTCTGTTATGAGATGATTAATGACATGAGAGTGACAGTGTTGATAGAAGAGTCAACATTATCATCATTCTTTGTTATGAGATAGTTGATGACATGAGAGTGACAGTGTTGATAGAAGAATCAACATTATCATCATTCTTTGTTATGAGATAGTTGATGACATGAGAGTGACAGTGTTGATAGAGGAGTCAACATTATCATCATTCTTTGTTATGAGATAGTTGATGACATGAGAGTGACAGTGTTGATAGAAGAATCAACATTATCATCATTCTTTGTTATGAGATAGTTGATGAGATGAGAGTGACAGTGTTGATAGAGGAGTCAACATTATCATCATTCTTTGTTATGAGATAGTTGATGACATGAGAGTGACGGTGTTGATAGAAGAATCAACATTATCATCATTCTTTGTTATGAGATAGTTGATGAGATGAGAGTGACAGTGTTGATAGAGGAGTCAACATTATCATCATTCTTTGTTATGAGATAGTTGATGACATGAGAGTGACAGTGTTGATAGAAGAATCAACATTATCATCATTCTTTGTTATGAGATAGTTGATGAGATGAGAGTGACAGTGTTGATAGAAGAATCAACATTATCATCATTCTTTGTTATGAGATAGTTGATGAGATGAGAGTGACAGTGTTGATAGAGGAGTCAACATTATCATCATTCTTTGTTATGAGATAGTTGATGACATGAGAGTGACAGTGTTGATAGAAGAATCAACATTATCATCATTCTTTGTTATGAGATAGTTGATGAGATGAGAGTGACAGTGTTGATAGAGGAGTCAACATTATCATCATTCTTTGTTATGAGATAGTTGATGACATGAGAGTGACGGTGTTGATAGAAGAGTCAACATTATCATCATTCTCTGTTATGCGACAGTTGATGACATGAGAGTGACGGTGTTGATAGAAGAGTCAACATTATCATCATTCTCTGTTATGCGACAGTTGATGACATGAGAGTGACGGTGTTGATAGAAGAGTCAACATTATCATCATTCTCTGTTATGCGACAGTTGATGACATGAGAGTGACGGTGTTGATAGAAGAGTCAACATTATCATCATTCTCTGTTATGCGACAGTTGATGACATGAGAGTGACGGTGTTGATAGAAGAGTCAACATTATCATCATTCTCTGTTATGCGACAGTTGATGACATGAGAGTGACGGTGTTGATAGAAGAGTCAACATTATCATCATTCTCTGTTATGCGACAGTTGATGACATGAGAGTGACAGTGTTGATAGAAGAGTCAACATTATCATCATTCTCTGTTATGAGATAGTTGATGACATGAGAGTGACGGTGTTGATAGAAGAGTCAACATTATCATCATTCTCTGTTATGCGACAGTTGATGACATGAGAGTGACGGTGTTGATAGAAGAGTCAACATTATCATCATTCTCTGTTTTGAGATGGTTAAGATAACATAAAAGTGTACAGTGTACAGTTAATTTTGTCATCATTCTCTATTATGAGATTGTTAGAGTGACAGTGTTGATAGTTAATGACATGAGAGTGACAGTGGTGATAATGACAACATTATCATGATTCTCTATTCTATCTATTGACCTTTTGAGCCGTAGCCGGCCCATAGGGTGTAGACCAAGATACTCCTTCTCTTATCTGAATTTTTGTTCTAGCAGTTTTCAATTCTTTTAAAGATATTTTATCAAATCTTGCCATTTGTCTCTGTTCTGTGCAAGCAGCTCTATCTCAATGAGGGAGCCGATTCCTGCTGCTCTTGCCTCTCTCATCAATGTTCTTCTCAGTGTCTCTCTAGGTCTTCCTCTTACCTGTTGTTTCCCATATGAGGGCTTGTTTTGCTATTCGGTTATTATCTCTTCTCATCACATGTCCAACATATGACCATCGTCCTTTCTTGATTACTGAAGATATTAGTGGTCGATTGGCAATTTCTCTAATTTCCTCGTTTATTTTTAATTCGTTCCATTCTATACCAAGTATTTTCCTTAGACATTTATTTTCGAATGCGTTCAACTTTGTTTCTGTGTCTCTTGCTGTTTTCCAGCTTTCACACGCATACGTAAGGGTTGATAGTACGTTTGATTTGAATAGTCTAAGTTTTGTGTTTGTGCTGATGAGTTTTGATTTCCACAACTTTTCAAGGCTTCTGAAAAACAGTGCTGCTTTAGCTATTCTGATTCTAATTTCTTTGATTGTATCCCCTTCTTGATCAATGTGACTTCCAAGATAAAGTGATCGATCTCTTCCACTGGTTTGTTTTCCATGTATATTTTGTCGTCTGTTGGAATTAAGCTTTTCATGATTTATCTCAAGCCCAATTTTGCTGGCTATTGATGATAGTTCATTTGTGTTTTCCTGCATCGTTTTTATCTGACTGCTGATGAGAACTATGTCATCAGCAAAGTCTAGGTCCTCCAAATGGTCTCCTTGTATCCATTCGATGCCTTTATTACCAGTGCAACATTTCTTCATTATGAAGTCCATAACAACTCCAAATAACAAGGGCGATAAAATACATCCTTGTTTAACCCCAGTTTCTATTGGGAAACATTCGCTCAGTCCTTCCTCTGTTCGAACTGCACATGTGTAACCATCATACATGTCTTTGATAATATTTATGATTTTTTATGGTAAGCCATATAGCTTCAGAATTTTCTACAAAGAATCTCTATGAATAAATACTGTCAAATGATTTTTTGAAGTCGATAAAGTTAAGTACAAAAGGTTTTTGCTTTTCAGTGTGTTCCTCCAATATAAGTCATAGACTAAAAATGTGGTCACGGCAGCTTCTCCCTTTTCTAAACCCAGCCTGTTCTTCACGCATTACTGTATCTATTGAATCCTTTATTCTATTTAGGATGATTTTGCAGAATAACTTTGAGGCAACTGACAAAAGTGTCACGCCTCTCCAGTTGTTACAATCTCTAAGATTGCCCTTTTTTGGAAACTTAACAATGATTCCTTTTTTCCATTATGAGACGTCTACTCTGCTTTCCAAATGATGTTGAACATTTTCTGGAGATGTATTAAATTATGGCTATCAATTGCCTTGAGGATCTCAGCTGTTAGCTTATCCTCTCCAGCAGCCTTGTTGTTGGCCATACGCTTTAAGGTGGTTTCTATTTCGCTCAAGGTGAAGTCATCTAAATTTACATCTAATTCTGCTGCTGGTGTTTCAGCTTCAAAATCTATTAAACTGTGGGGTAGAGGGCGGTTAGGATGATGCAGTGACTCCATCTACCTCAACATAAGATGATGGAGTCATTGCATCATCTTCTATTGAGGTAGATGGAGTCATTGCATCATCTTATGTTGAGGTAGATGGAGTCATCGCATCATCTTCTGTTGAGGTAGATGGAGTCATAGCATCATCTTCTGTTGAGGTAGATGGAGTCATTGCATCATCTTATATTGAGGTAGATGGAGTCATTGCATCATCTTCTGTTGAGGTAGATGGAGTCATTGCATCATCTTCTGTTGAGGTAGATGGAGTCATTGCATCATCTTCTGTTGAGGTAGATGGAGTCATCGCATCATCTCCTGTTGAGGTAGATGGAGTCATCGCATCATCTTCTGTTGAGGTAGATGGAGTCATTGCATCATCTTCTGTTGAGGTAGATGGAGTCATTGCATCATCTTATGTTGAGGTAGATGGAGTCATTGCATCATCTTCTGTTGAGGTAGATGGAGTCATTGCATCATCTTATGTTGAGGTAGATGGAGTCATTGCATCATCTTCTGTTGAGGTAGATGGAGTCATTGCATCATCTTATGTTGAGGTAGATGGAGTCATTGCATCATCTTCTGTTGAGGTAGATGGAGTCATTGCATCATCTTATGTTGAGGTAGATGGAGTCATTGCATCATCTTCTGCTGTGTTTTCCCAATAATTGTTCCTCTTAATCATCAGCCCTTTCAAACAGGCACAGGTATCTTGTAGTTGCAATATCTGTCAGAGTCAGATCTGCTGGTCCAGATTGGTTAGTCTGTTTCCAAAGTCACAACAGGAGGGTGTTTGGATCTTGGTTATTGTTCCTGACAATTTGAAATCACTGACCAGTTGCTGTCAAACATCTTGACTTTCAGTCGTCATATGATATTCAGCTTGAATTGATTAAATGAGGGTTGTGATCTTAAATGAGAAGGTAAAGAGTCAGTTGAATTTGCCCAAAGCTTAATTTCTCATGTAACAGGGGCATCTGCTTGTTTGCCACGAGTGAGAGGCTTTCCCAGAACCAGGGCATGTGGTGAGATAGAATGAGAGTCTGTGCACAATTTAACATTTCAGAGATCATCATGCATGAATGGTCTAGAATTTCTGCCCTATATTGAACTGGCTAGAATTTCTGCTCTATATTGAACAGTCTAGAATTTCTGCCCTATATTGAACAATCTAGAATTTCTGCCCTATATTGAACAGTCTAGAATTTCTGCATATTGAACAGTCGGAGGTGAGCGTGGCAGAGCGGCTAAAACCACTGTTCCGCTAGTTGAAAAGCTGACGTTCGGTGTTCGAAGCCCGCGGTGGACGGAAAGGATTTTTTCTATCAGGGGTGAAATAAAAATCCTGGGTCGCACACGTCGTAGCGACTGCTTGACATAGCGGCCTTTATCCCTCTGGTTCTATCGTTGCCCACCCCCCCCCCCCCCCCGATATACACCAGCAATGGTACTATGTGTCGTAAAGATAGTTTTTTTTTTATTGAACAGTCTAAAATTTCTGCGCTGTATTGAACAGTCTAGAATTTCTGCGCTGTATTGAACAGTCTAGAATTTCTGCTCTATATTGAACAGTCTAGAATTTCTGCGCTGTATTGAACAGTCTAGAATTTCTGTGCTGTATTGAACAGTCTAGAATTTCTGCTCTATATTGAACAGTCTAGAATTTCTGCTCTATATTGAACAGTCTAGAATTTCTGCTCTATATTGAACAGTCTAGAATTTCTGCTCTATATTGAACAGTCTAGAATTTCTGCCCTATCTTGAACAGTCTAGAATTTCTGCCCTATCTTGAACAGTCTAGAATTTCTGCCCTATATATAACAGTCTAGAATTTCTGCTCTATATATAAAACAGTCTAGAATTTCTGCCCTATATATAACAGTCTAGAATTTCTGCTCTATACATAAAACAGTCTAGAATTTCTGCCCTATCTTGAAGTCTAGAATTTCTGCCCTATATATAAAACAGTTTAGAATTTCTGCCCTATATATAACAGTCTAGAATTTCTGCTCTATATATAAAACAGTCTAGAATTTCTGCTTTATATATAACAGTCTAGAATTTCTGCTCTGCTTTGAACAGTCTACAATTTCTGCCCTATCTTAAACAAGCTAGAATTTCTGCTCTATATTGAACAGTCTAGAATTTCTGCCCTATGTTGAGTCCAGAATTTCTAGTCTACTTTGAACAGTCTAGAATGTCTACTCTGTGTGCTGTCCTTGGCTCAGAAAGAGAATAGATAGAAAGTGAACTACTAGCCAGTGCTGCCACATGCATGTTCTCTTCTATTTATTGAGAGTAATAGCACATCTCTGGAAGTGCTGGATGTTGAGCTAACTTTTAGCTCCAGACTTAATTTGTAACTGCTTGTTTTAGATCTGTAGGTAGAGGCAACTTGGTGTTAGTGTCCTTAGATTTCATAACCATTGGTGGTCGCTATAAGCCCAGTGGTTAGTGAAATGGACTGCTTAGGACAAGAGCACCCAGCCTTACTTAAATAGGGCCAGATTTTGTTTACTGAGAAAGTGGCACTGATGCAATACTGACCACATTACCCCAAAAATATTGTGTCGAAGGTTTATAAAAAGTGGGCACTAACACTACATGCCATATAGCATGAAGACTCTCTTTACTTTACTTTTGATTGGCACATTATTGTGTGACGTGTCCAATGTCCGGCTGTCCTACATTCCTTGAAGAAATCTTTGGTAACCCATTTTTAGCTGCTGTGAGTAGAGAATAGAACAGAAATAATCAGAACATCGCATTGGGTAACATTATGCTATTGTCCATGTTTGTCTGCTGTATGGGTGATATCGTTAAGTATTATCCCAGAGTTTCTGGCACCCAGTTTTTAAGAGGTTTGGATGTTCTATCAGAAAATAATGGCCACGCTGCTTTGAGAATGTAACCCACAACACATCAACCTTATCATGACCACTAATTTGTTGGAGACTTAACCGCAAACACTAGTTGAACCCTAACTAGCCAAGAAGTGAAGACACACTAATCCTTCTGGTTTCTGTTCCGCAACACAAAACGTGGGAGCCTTTTACAAATAATGAACCACCAGACCCAATGACGAGAGAAAATAAAGTATTTCTTGTAAAATAATTTATGATTTCTTTCATTAATGAACAATTTCACCTCTTTTTTGTGTTTTCCACACTAAACAAGATTATAGATATATTTTTAAACAGATGGGAGTTGGCCTTTGTATGTAAACTCTTTTTTTTTTTTTTAAAAGATAATTATTTTTGTGTTTGAATAAGTTCTTGTTAACATGGACATCCATAGAAAGTTGTCCAGGTATTTGTGGAATTTGTCGTCCAATTTTTTTTTAATGAATTCTTAATGTTTATTTAGTAAATATAAAAAAAATATCTTGTATCATGTATATACATGCAATAACATTTTATAAAAATATTCAATGAATAATTGTTGTTTTTTTTTTAAATTTTGATTTGAAAGTTCTGACATCATTCACATAGCACAATGAGCTCCAAGCTAAGGCAGACACAAATGTAAAAACAATATTGTTATGTGGTTGAGAACCATGGAAATTTAGAAGTACAACCAAAGTGTCAAGGACTTCAAATATCTAGGAACAACATTCTCTGATTCATCATCATCACTCTCTCTCTCTCTGTGATCAAGACTCAATCAGAGTAGGGTTCCAGACTCTCTCATGAGGACAGCTGTCTGTTTAAGTGAATTGATCGACCGCACAGACAGAACATAATAATTAGAGTCTGTTAGATCCACTCTGATTGAATACCTGTTAAAACGTTGCACTGTGTTCTGCGCCAGTGACCCAAGTGCATCCAATTTCAGCCAGCATTTTATTCAGGTTTGCTTTCCTTAGCCTTTGATTGTCCCCAATCTTCCTGCAAGGCAGCAGATTGCCTTTTCTGTAGGGGGATTCTGCCCTTAGATGGTCGGCCCTCCCAGGTTTATGAGCACCATCTGCCCGAGTCACTAGAGGTGACTAATGTCATCAGTGAGTGCTGTCTCCACATGGAAGATTGGATACCATGGAGCGCCATTCCGTTCTGTCTCTTGCTTTCATGATACAGGTTGTTATAGGCTGACTTGTCCATCTTTTGAAGTACTCGTCCATGTTTGTCTTGGTCTGACTATTTTACTTTGTATTTTCCCTTCCAATATTACTTTTATTAGGCTGTTGTGTCTTTTAACATGCCCCAAAAATGTCGTCTTGTTCTAATTGTGTTTAGTTTTAAAAAAGACTAGGTTCTGCACGTGCCATCACTGATAACACGCCATCTTGTACGATTCAAAACTGACTTAACGACAGAACCCATAACTCCTTGACATAATTAACACCTGGACTCTTCAGGTACTGCCTTCATCCAAATGACAGTCAGTGTGACACATGAATGAGCCTCTTGGTCCCATTTCTAAAGTTAAAATTATATCGCACTTGTCATTGTCTTATCCACTTGTTGATAACCAGAAATGATAAGAAATAAAAAGCCGTAGATTTGTTTTCCCCACTCCAGATTCTTCAAAATGCTTGAGAATGTAATTTTGGTTAAATTAGTCATCATCGAGTGCCGTAAATTATCGTTGTGACTTTAGCGATCGTTTCGTTAGTCACTTCTGATTATTCCCAAAATAAGTGTGACGAAAAGTGTCGAAGTGAAGAATCAATCCACCAAATCAATCAATCTATCTATCTATCTATCTATCTATCTATCTATCTATCTATCTATCTATCTATCTATCTATCTATCTATCTATCTATCTATCTATCTACCCACCTATCTATCTATCTACTCACCTATCTATCTACCTATCTATCTATCTACCTACCTATCTATCCATCTACCCACCTATCTATCTACCTACCCACCTATCTATCTATCTGTCTATCTACCTACCCACCTATCTATCTATCTGTCCATCTATCTACCTACCCACCTATCTATCTATCTACCCACCTATCTATCCATCCATCTATCTATCTATCTATCTATCTATCTATCTATCTATCTATCTATCTATCTATCTATCTATCTATTCATTCGAGCGAAAAACGTCACATAGGGCAGAAGAAACTCTACTGACTAGGTGTAATATGGGGGTAAAGGGGCACGTCAGCAAATCATAGCTGATAGCTGGCACTAGGATTGGTGAAGCAAAGCTGTCCAGACCCTACTCCACCTCTACGGGGTGCCCCTAAAAACAGATTAACCAGTCTAGTCTGGCCAAGAGAATGTGGATGTAAGGAGAAAAGCAATCCGGTTCTCAAAAATCTGCAATTTTCCCCCCAAAGTGAAGATATACATAACTATTCAGATCCTACTCCACCTCTTAGCGGTGCCCCTAGAAACAGACCAACCAGTCTTGTCTGGCCAAGTGAGTGGGAATCGATAGGGTAGACAACCTGGTTCTCAAAAATGTCTTTTTGAAGTAGGATGTGCTATATTAAACAGCGGGCGGGGGGGGGGGCAAATAAATGCTGTGCTGCGGTAAAGCTGGTAGCAAGGAGCCAGTAGTGGCTGTGACGTACACTCCTATAAGGTATGGTGACGGCTTTACATGCAAGGAACACACTCCAATACTGACGTTCCGGCCTGCATGCGGACTTCTTCAGAGCACGAGAACAAAGATAACACACGATGAGGCACAGATGATGATTACTACATTTAGGATGATTGGGAGTCAGGTGAGTTAAAGAGAAGTGGACGGAGGGATCAGAAACAAGATGATAAAATGTGAAAGAGATGTGTTCTACTGCAGCTATTAATCGGGAGCCGCGATAGCTCAGTGGTTAGTGAACTTGACTACAAAGGACAAGAGGTAGGGTTCGATCCCAACCGACGGCTTCCGGGTTCACCCAGACTTAAATGGGTACCGGATTTTTTCTGGAAAAGTAAAGCGGCACGGGCGTAATACCGACCACATTACCTCAAAAAATCATGTGCTGAAGGTCTGTAAAAATTATGGTCACTAACACCATATTCTCTCCTCATCAAGGCCAGCTCCTTGTCGTGGGGATGAGGCGTAACAGTCACCAGGGACTGAAAACCAAGACTGGCCAGGCCTTCCTACACCCGAGCAAGACCACAGTCTGTTCTAGCAAGTTTAAGTGCTGAAGTCGGAGGCAACCAGCCAAAAGGCGCACTACAACAATCTGGATGCCACGCACTCACGCCAATGGGAAGTATGTCTATAACTGCAAAGCGATATGGCCCTCGCATTGTGATGCAAAATCCATTGGCCCATATATACAACACTACAGACAAAACTATATGGGCCACTGCAAGAAATACAAAAGACAGTAAAATTTATACAGAAAACGACATTGCAGATATAGACAATACTTCAGGCGAACGAAAGATAGATAGACCATATTCCCTATACGCCACTTGGCGTGACGGGTGCTCTTTACTTTACTACTTTTACAACTACTAATCATTAAACATAGCGACAGATGGCAAAAAGAAAAAAGAGCAAAATACAATAAGTCATATCTCCCCTCGACGCTGAAAGATAAACGAGGAAGGAAAGAAGAAAAAGAAGATATATTGACAGAGCTCGTCTATCTCACTACAATATCGCTGCTGTCACCTACAAACTTAACGATGTTCTATCGTGCGTTAACGCCGACCTTAACAGCGACCAAGTGTCATGTTTATCAACCCTTGAGCCGTTTCAACGATACGATGCGACTTCCGAAGAGCGTGTTGATGACCATGTGAAACGAGAACTACGATAAGGTTAGTCTAGTGTCAAACCAATCAAGTCAACATTTCACACTTTGATTTCCTGTTTCCATTCTTTTTTTAATATCGACCAGTAAAGTACCGTGTATTCTGTACATTCCTTGCGCCTGGTAACTGGGATCGGCGCATAGGATTGCGACATACATGGACGCGTATATTAATAGGATTGCGACGTACATGGACGCGTATATTAATAGGATTGCGACGTACATGGACGCGTATATTAATAGGATTGCGACGTACATGGATGCGTATATTAATAGGATTGCGACGTACATGGACGCGTATATTAATCCGTTTCTAACTGTCTGGACAGACTTCAGCTAAATGTCTGAAAGTCTTATATTATCAAGAGTTTATTTTCTTTGATAAGAATGAATTTTATTCTTTATCTTCACCTGCGGAATTAATAATATAAAAGTTCGTTTCATTGTGTGATGAAGTGTGGCGAAATTAGTGTTTCACCTTTGTGGTGTCCACATTACAGATATTTTCCCTTCTTCTTTTTCTTCATATTTGTCATCATCTTATTATTTTCATCATCATCATCGTAATCTTCTTATTTATATTTATGTAATTTCTTATTATTTGGGAACTCGTTAGCCTAGTTGGGAAAACCACCCGACTGCGCTACCAACGTTCGGACAACCCGTGTTCGATTCACGCTGGAAGCAGTGTGAGTTGTAATCGTGGTTGGAAAAAAATGACCCAGGTCGACCCAGCCGATGGCAGAAATGGGCACCAAGGTAGTACTCTGGGAAGGTGAGGAATGCCGCATAGCATTGTAAGTTTCGATGCTTCTTGAAACGACACTATTCAGAAGTCTCCGAACACTTCTGGATAGGCGACCGAACACAAATGGGTAAAAACTCGCGTGCTAAGACGCCGATTCAAGTCTCGTACTTTACCTTGACCTTAAGGGTCCTGGTTCGATTCCCAGAAGTGGCTGATTTTTTTCGGACCGACAAATCTCCGGAGTTCACCCAGCCTCTAAAAATAGGTACCAGGTTTTTTTTTTTTAAAGTAAATGCACCCTGGCGTGATACCGACCCCATCATCCAAAAATGTGCCGTGTTCATGGAAAAATATGGTCACTAAAACCATATTTTCCAGACGGACTTCCAATCAATATTGTGGATAGGCGACAGGCACCGTTTAGACACTGTCTGAAAAGTGTTTCTTATTGCAGTTTCCTCATATTCGAAGTCTGTCTTGCTGCCGGAGTTACTGAGTTTAGTGCTGTATGCACACCGTAAGTTTTGCTTTTCATCCAGATGGTGTTTCTATATTGAGATTCAGTTATTGAGTTATTTGCGGGTCATCATCATTACACTCCGAACATGTCCATAGGTGCTCAGATCCCCCTCCTCAGCAATTCCCTCAGAGTCCAGCGACTGACGACTCCAGTTCTATGTTGGTTGATAAGTCTTCTTACACGGCCACTAAGTTTCTCATTTCTGGCTGTGCCCACCTTAACTCCCATTTCCATCATCCGAAGAAGTGACGTAGATCTGTGTTTGTTGAAGTCCTGTGCTCTTCCCACACCTTGGAGAGCATTGATGATGTCCGCCCGATCCGTTGGTTGCCCGTCCCCAACGACAGCGCAGCTAGCCAACCTGTCCGCTCTTTCATTTCCCCGTACTCCCGAATGTCCAGGGACATAGACAAAGGTGACCTTACGTATTTTGGATTTCTGCAACGACTCTACCCATTGCATGCGTACAAAGCCCGCCTCCACTTTTTTTAATCATGCTCATCGAATCACTCAGTATACATGCGTGGGTGTAGTCTTGTGACTCTAACCATTTGAATGCCTAGGTCACTGCCATCGCCTCCATTGTCATGCTACTCGTGGTCACGACGTATGCACCACTGTCTTCCTTGACTTGCCTGCCGAGCGTGCTGTAAATGCCCATGCACTTCTTTCGTGTCGTCTTACAGATCCGTCTGTATAGATGATTGCATCTTTCTCATCGGTGTTATCCCAGATGAGACCGTTGACCTCAGCATTAACCACGACTGGGTTCTGTTCCCTACTTTTCCTGCCGAGTGTGACAATACACGAGAAAGTCCCCTTGAATGACGTAGGCACCGGTATCCACTCCTCGCCAGCGTTGATGCTGGTAAGCCCACAGACCTGTTGAATGACATCTTCTGCTCGGCCCACCCATGATTTGCCTCTTTTAAGCCTGGCACCTTTCACTGTGTTGAGCACGTGGTGCAATGGATGCTTTTTATCTGTACTAATCTTCAGGTATGCTCGTGCTCTCCAGATCTTGATTCTGTCATCCATGGTTGGAAAGTCAAGAAGATAGCTCACTTGGATATATCCAAGTTATGTTTTACAAGACACAAACACAGCAACAGCACTAAACTATCATCTACAAATAGCTGTGCAGAATAGTTGGCAAAACGTAGGTAAACTAGCGTCATACTTAAGCTTTAACTGAAAGCGCGTATATATATATATATGTATATATATATATATATATATATATATATATATATATATATATATATATATATGTATATGTACATACATATATACAAATATACATATTTGCTCAGGCAAAAGCAGCTTTCCAAAAAATGAGGAAGATACTATGCAATCCATTTTTGACAATAGAAACAAGAAAAAGAGTTCTTAAATGTTATGTAGAGCCAGTCTTAACATATGGATGCGAATCATGGACAATAGGACAACAGACAAAAAAAATCACTTGAGTCTGTAGAAATGTGGTTTTACAGAAGAGTGTTGAGAGTACCATGGACAGCTAAGAAGGGTAATGAAAATGTTCTGAGAGAGGTCAAAGCAAAAATAGAGCTAATTTCCAATATTAGGAAGAAACAATCATCATTTTTTGGCCATGTAATGAGAAGAGAACAAGAGAATATATTGTAACAAATTGAAAAATTGAGGGACGAAGAGATACAGGGAAGCAAAGATGAAAAAATAACAGACAGCTTAAGAGAATGACTTGGCAGAAGGTCAACAACAGAAATGATAAATAACTGCCGAGATCGACAGTTGTGGAGAGACATGATCACCTACGCCAGTAGGCCCGGTACTTGATGATGATATATATGGGCAGTAATATAGACAAAGAAGGAGGAACAGAGAATGATACCAAAATAAGAATACGAAAAGAGACGCCATCGTTGCTCTAGAAACATGAAAAACCAAAGAAATTAGGTTAGATTTTATATATATATATATATATATTAACTTCTGTTTTAAATTAGTCTTATTATATGGCTGTAAAATATGGAGAACAACAAAAAATGACAATCACAAAGATACACACCTTCCTTAACTGTTTCAGTACGGAAGCTTTTTTTTTTTAACCAAAACAATGGAAGAGACAAAATGTTTCATGGATTTAAGAGTCAATCTACATATTTATATTTATCTAACATGGAACATATTATATATAAATTATTAGATAATTAAACAAGGAATTAGATTTCACCAATACCAAGATGATACAAGACGTGTAAAAAGAATATGGTTTGATGGCGTTCACAATAATCAAATTGAGAGTGACGCACTGTGCGGCGTAACGTACGGAAAGAGATAATGGATGTTTGCGCAGAATAAAAGGTTGGGGATGGCAGGACAAAATCTATCTATCTATTGACCTTTCGAGCAGTAGCCGGCCCATAGGGCATAGACCAAGATACACCTTCTCCTGTCTGAATTTTTGTTCTAGCAGTTTTCTTTTAAAGATATTTTATCAAATCTCGCCATCTGTCTCTGTTCTGTGCAAGCAGCTCTATCTCATTGAGGGAACCGAATCCTGCTGCTCTTGCCTCTCTCATCAATGTTCTTCTCAGTATCTCCCTGGGTCTTCCTTTTTTTCTCTTACCTGTTGTTTCCCATATGAGGGCTTGCTTTGCTATTCGGTTATTATCTCTTCTCATCACATGTCCAACATATGACCATCGTCTTTTCTTTATTACTGAAGATATTAGTGGTTGATTGGCGATTTCTCTAATTTCCTCGTTTGTATAGGACAAAATCACTAACATAAAATTATATGAAAGTACCAGTTAAATACAAGCGGATAAAGAGATATATCGAAGACGGTGGCGCCGGATAGGACACATACTGCTGGAGCCAACTGAGAGTATTACACGATTTTTGAAATCTGCAGGGGAAGAAACAAAGAGAAAGACCAAAATGTTCTTGGAGAAGACAGGCGGAAGCAGAGATGAAGATGATGAGGAAGACATGAAATGATCTTACAAGAATGGCAAGAAACTGAACGGCTTGGAAAGTGTTTGTTGATGGCCTATGCTTCACAGGGTGGTGAAAGTGTTTGTTGAAGACCTATGCTTCACAGAGAGCTGAAAGTGTTTGTTGAAGACCTATGCTTCACAGGGTGGTGAAAGTGTTTGTTGAAGACCTATGCTTCACAGGGTGGTGAAAGTGTTTGTTGAAGACCTATGCTTCACAGGGAGCTGAAAGTGTTTGTTGAAGACCTATGCTTCACAGGGAGCTGAAAGTGTTTGTTGATGGCCTATGCTCCACGGGGAGCTGAAAGTGTTTGTTGAAGACCTATGCTTCACAGAGAGCTGAAAGTGTTTGTTGAAGACCTATGCTTCACAGGGTGGTGAAAGTGTTTGTTGAAGACCTATGCTTCACAGGGAGCTGAAAGTGTTTGTTGAAGACCTATGCTTCACAGAGAGCTGAAAGTGTTTGTTGAAGACCTATGCTTCACAGGGAGCTGAAAGTGTTTGTTGAAGACCTATGCTTCACAGAGAGCTGAAAGTGTTTGTTGAAGACCTATGCTTCACAGAGAGCTGAAAGTGTTTGTTGAAGACCTATGCTCCACATTGAGTTGAAAGGTATGAGAATAAGAATAAAGCGTATTGCATCAAATCGGTAAACAGTCACAAATAAAACAATCATTCCGCTGCCAAATAAATCACAGATTGTATGAACAAAGAACAAGTTAGTGATGTGTGTTTTATCACCACTATGGTGCTGTCACCTGGGCTGTTGAGAGTGTAAACAAATACAAAGTAGTCATATCACGCGCTATATTTTTGAGGGGAGCTTTTGATAACCTAGGGGTCAGGGGAAAACAATTGATGGAGATTACCAGGGGCGTTTCCATGGTTTAAGAAGGCGGTGTTTATCAGTGTGTGTGTGGGGGGGGGGGGAATACAGGCCAAGTGCAATGCCAATGGCAAAAGGTACCTCTATCTCTCTTCTACTCAGCATTCATCCGTTAAGCGAGCGTTATGTCTATAGTATAGAGCACAACTGACGTATCTGCGTCTTTTGGCCCGACACATCCGTTTTCGGTGTGGATGAATATATTTGCTTAAGAATTTTTGTCTACTATTTTCGACTTTAACTACCAAGGGGTTTTTAACGTGCGCGAATGCACACAGGATCTTCTGTTTTTTGCTGTTTTCCGAAAGGACTAGACAGCGAATCTCAGTACCAAGGGAGGGCTAGATATCGGATCTCACTACCCAGAGAAGGCTAGACATTGGATCTCACTACCAAGGGTGGGCTAGACATCGGATCTCACTACTCAGAGAGGGCTAGCCATTGTATCTCACTACTCAGAGAGGGCTAGACATTCTATCTCACTACTCAGAGGGGGCTAGACATTGGATCTCACTATCCACAGAGGGCTAGACATCGGATCTCACTACCCAGAGAGGGCTAGACATTGTATCTCACTACTCAGAGAGGGATAGACATAGGATCTCACTACCCAGAGAGGGCTAGACATGGGATCTCACTACCCAGAGAAGGCTAGACATTGGATCTCACTACCAAGGGTGGGCTAGACATCGGATCTCACTACCCAGAGAGGGCTAGACATCGAATCTCACTACCCAGAGAAGGCTAGACATTGTATCTCACTACCAAGGGTGGGCTAGACATCGGATCTCACTACCCAGAGAGGGCTAGACATTGGATCTCACTATCCACAGAGGACTATAGACATCGGATCTCACTACCTAGAGAGGGCTAGACATCGGATCTCACTACCCAGAGAGGGCTAGACATGGGATCTCACTACCCAGAGAGGGCTAGACATTGGATCTCACTATCCACAGAGGACTATAGACATCGGATCTCACTACCCAGAGAGGGCTAGACATCGGATCTCACTACCCAGAGAGGGCTAGACATTGGATCTCACTATCCACAGAGGACTATAGACATCGGATCTCACTACCCAGAGAGGGCTAGACATCGGATCTCACTACCCAGAGAGGGCTAGACATGGGATCTCACTATCCACAGAGGACTATAGACATGGGATCTCACTACCCAGAGAGGGCTAGACATGGGATCTCACTACCCAGAGACCGGGGGAGGGTAAAGCCACGAAGAAACCACGGGTTCGGGTTTTTAAAAAATTTCTACCGCCTGTGGAGGGAATCGAACCCAGTACCTTCCTGTCTAGAGGTCGACGTGTCACTTCTAGACCACCCAGAACCTGAAAGTTACCTCTAAAAAATCATCTGATCATCATCTATTCTCTCGTTCATTTTGACGGTCAATGCATGACTACTAAATGCCACCTCCTTGTGATGCTCCCAGTAGCAGACTAACCAGTCTAGTCTTGACCTGGTGAGTAGGGATTGCTTGCCTACATTCGCCCGATGACTAAAGTATTCTAGAGTATTCGTAGTCTGTAGAATTCCTCTTCGTCATCCGCCCTAAAAAGGACGTTAAGTGGACGTGTCTGCGTTGTGTTGTGGTTTGCAGTATAACTGTTATATTTGCGCCTTTCGGCCTAACACATCCGACTTCAGCACGACATTTTTGAGTACCGGGTTGTCTTCCCTCTTCGATCCCTGCACGCTTGGCCAGACTAGACAAGTTAGTCTGTTACTGGAGGCACCACGGAGAGGTGGAGCAGGGTCTGGATGGTTTTGGTTCACCGATCCTAGCGCAAGCCATCAGCTGTGGGTCGCTGACAACTTCCAGCTCTGGTGCTGGAAGGCGCGCCTTCGCCTCCGTGAGTAGGGATCAAAGAGGGAAGACAGCCCGGTGCTTGAAATGCCGCGATGAAGTCGGATTCGTTCGTTCGTTCGTTCGCTTTCGTCAGCTTTGACCTCTGACGAAGTCCCACCCACTCAATTTTGTGGGACTGAATTTTGCGTGTAAAGTCTGTTTTATCCCATTACAGGATGCCCCTCGCCATGCAGGCAGATTTA
Source organism: Megaustenia siamemsis (assembly GCA_032433765.1). NCBI lineage: Eukaryota > Metazoa > Mollusca > Gastropoda > Stylommatophora > Ariophantidae > Megaustenia > Megaustenia siamemsis. Next base: position 67,804,512 of record JAVIAB010000088.1, read on the forward strand.
CTCCGACTTCAGAGGTACTAATTTTTAGGGAATTAGTCAAACCCAGGTGTCCTCGCCAGGGTACGAACCCCGGCTGTTGCCGTGGTAAGCCAACCGCCTATCGATTGCGCTAACCGGACACCCATGAAGTCGGATATGTTGGGTCGAATGGCGCAAAATAAACGCAACACAACGCAAATACGCCCATTTAACGTCCTTTTAAGGACGGATGACAAAGAGAATTGTTCATTCTATTAGTAGTCGTCTGGTGAACGTCAGACAGAAAGGAAAGAACTAAAGGAATTGTATGCACCTCTTCGCCATCCGCCCTTAAAAGGACGCTAAGTGGGTGTGGGTGCGCTGTATTTCATCATAGCACTTCGAACATTATCCAAAATGCATCTGTTAATTCAGTTGACAAGGTCGCTCCGTGCACCTCCTATCCACTGCACGGGCGACGATTCCAACCTTGATTTTCTAAAAGCTATTATTATACACCTCAGAATAGGACACATTCGACTCCCCCATCACATGTATACAAAATTCAAGATTGGCACCTCAGCCACATGTACGTGTGGACAGGCGCCACAGCTGCTGAACACATACTTCAAGACTGCACTGAATATAGCAGACTGAGGAAAACCCATTGGTCCATAGATACAACACTACAGACAAAACTATATGGGCCACTGCAAGAATGACAAAATACAGTAAAATTTATACAGGAGACGATGTTGTAGATATAGACAATACTTCAGGCGAAAGACACTCGGGCAGGCAGACCAGACAGACAGACGGAACAGGCAGGCAGACCAGACAGACAGACGGAACAGGCAGGCAGTCAGACCAGACAGACAGACGGAACAGGCAGGCAGGCAGACCAGACAGACAGACAGACAGATAGAAGAGACAGACAGGCAGGCAGGCAGGCAGACGGAACAGACAGCCAGGCCAGACAGACAGACAGACAGACAGACGGAACAGACATACAGGCAGGCAGACCAGACAGACAGATCAGACAGACAGACGGAACAGACCGGCAGGCAGACCAGACAGACAGACCAGACAGACAGACAGACGGAACAGACAGGCAGGCAGACCAGACAGACAGACAGACGGAACAGGCCGGCAGGCAGACCAGACAGACAGACCAGACAGACAGACAGACGGAACAGACCGGCAGGCAGACCAGACAGACGGAACAGACCGGCAGGCATACCAGACATACAGACAGACGGAACAGACCGACAGGCAGACCAGACAGACAGACCAGACAGACAGACAGACGGAACAGACCGGCAGGCAGACCAGACAGACCAGACAGACAGACAGACGGAACAGACAGGCAGGCAGACCAGACAGACAGACCAGACAGACAGACGGAACAGACCGGCAGGCAGACCAGACAACCAGACCAGACAGACGGAACAGACAGGCAGGCAGACCAGACAGACAAGCAGACGGAACAGACAGACAGACGGAACAGACAGGCAGGCAGGAGCTGTTCGACAAAAACAAAAACCTCAAAACAAAATTGATAAAAGCCTCCACTAAACCGTCTGACAAGACGAAAAGGGCCATATAAGAGCTAACTACAAAAGACAACAGAAATTATAAATAACTGTCGAGATCGAAAGTTGTGGAGAGACATAATCACCTACGCCAGTAGGTATGGTACTTAATGATGATCATCATCATTATGTTTGCGATAGACAACTATTATTATTATTCCTGTTATTCTTCTTATTTTTTTAAAAATTACTGTTCCTGTTAACTTATTATTTTTTATTAGTATTCCTAGTATTCCTATTATTACTTTTATTACTATTATTATTTCTATATGACTATAATTACTCTTATTCTTCTTCTTCTTGTTATTATATTATTATATTACTATGATTTATATTATTATTACTATTATTATAATTACTATATGACTATAATTACAATTATTATTATTACTATTTTACTATTATTACTATTACTGTTATTATTATTATTATTATTACTATTAATTACTATTACACGCTGCTCAAACAACGTAGGTTACGCTGGCTTGGCCATGTACACCGTATGAAAGATGGCCGCGTACCAAAAGATATACTCTACGGACAACTGGCAGATGGTAAAAGAACTAGGGGGCGCACAAAACTTCGATTTGTAGATGTGTGTAAACGTGACATGAAGACTCTGAACATAAACCCTGCAGCATGGGAAGACATAGCTGCAGACCGCAATCTCTGGAAACACACTCTAAAGGTTCACCTCAAACAAGAAGCAGACAGATTCATAGAGAAAGAGAATGCACGGCGAAAGAAAAGAAAGGAAAAAATAACATTTCTAGGGACGCTAAAAAATCCAGTCAACTATGACTGGCGGAAACTACTACTACTACTACTACTACTACTACTACTACTACTACTACTACTACTACTACTATATTATTATTACTATTATTACTATTATTATTACTACTTCATGACTATAATTGCTATTATTATTACTATTATTATTACCATTATTATTACCATTATTATTACTATTATTATTACTATTATTATTACTATTACTATTACTATTATTATTACTATTATTATTACTATTATTACTACTTCATGACTATAATTGCTATTACTATTACTATTATTATTACTATTATTATTACTATTATTATTACTATTATTATTACTATTATTATTATTATTATTACTATATTTATTGTCATCATTATTTGTGTTATTATCTCATGAGATAGTCACCGTAGATTGATCCACCAGAGAAACTGAACCTGCATATTAAATGTCAATGGTGAAGGTCACATTAAGTGAAGCGCCAGTAACAGTTACAAAGCACCCCGAGACAAAACCGAGGGCGCTGCTAAACCCAAGACACACCACCCCGCCCACATACTTCCGGCCAATCAAATCTTCTGCCAACGTGGAGCCCTCAGGCGCCCTTTGGGTCCCGTTCTCGTCTCCGGGAAAATGCCGATCGAAACTGCGACACTCGCTTTGGCTTTCTCTGTTTCTTTATAACGTTCCCCTAAAAGCAGGCCCCACTGGGACGAATTGGGGCGCCTGTTACGCCACTGACGCTAAGACGACCTGTGACACTGAGCTGTTGATGCTCGCACATTCTGAGTAAAAACAACAGGGGTTTTCGCAATATATGTGGACATGACCCTAGCAATCACTCGTCACAGCCTCGTTCTCAGCTGATTAACTCGGTGTTTCAACTGTGGTGACTGTCAAGGTCGTACTTAAAATACACACACTTGCATATGCGTCACTGAACTCTAATTTGGTAACATAATATTCCTCCGGAATTTATTCTTTTTCTTTCCTTCCTGATTTGCCTTTCAGCGTCGAGGGGAGATATAATTTGCGTTCTTTTGCTCTTCTGTTTCTTTCTGCTGATGTTATGTTTCCTCGTGTTTCTAATATTCCATAAAACCTATCCATTTCGTGGTCGTCCTCTGAGTATGGTGACGTTTATTAAAGGCTCGATGGGTTGTGTTTTGATCTTTCTGTCTTATCACTTGGCCAAACAAATGTATCTGTTGTTTCTTTATATATCCTATAGCGGGATTCAAATTTAAAGGATTAGACCTGGAGACAGTTCAGAACTACAACTACCTCGGACATATTATAACATGTGATGGAAAATGTAGATCTAAAATAAACAAAAGAATAGGAATGGCAAAAAGTAATTTTAATGCTATGAAAAGAATACTAACATCAAAACAAATAACACCAGGGCCAAAACTAAGAATAGCAAAATGTTATATCTTCTGGATATTCATGTATGGTGCAGAAACATGAACATTAGACAAGAAAACAGAACAGAGAATTGAAGCCTTTGAAATGTGGATATATAGCAGAATAGGTAGAATTGGATACATAGAAAAGAGAACAATTGATGAAGTCTTAAAACAAATAAAAATTAAAAGAGAACCACTAAACACAATTAAAACAAGACAAATGACATTTTTGGGGCATGTTAAAAAGACACAACTGTCTACTTATAGTAATCTTAGAGGGGAAAATACAGGGTAAAAGAGGCAGAGGCAGACCATGACTAACATGGACGAGTAACATCAAAAGATAGAAAATCAGCCTATGATATCCTGCACCATCAAAGCAAGAGACAGCAGAATGGCACTTCATGGTAGCCAACTTTCGATGTGGAGACGACACTAGATGATGATTATAGAGGGATTATTGCCAGCTTTTTTCTCAGTTCTTCATTTCTGAACTTATCTCTCAGGCTTCCATTCATGCTTATAGGAATTACTCCATTTGCTGTCTCTAGTGTTTATTTTTCTGATTGTTCCTGAGTCTAGCGCTCAGGTCTTGCATTGGTAGCACAACATTTGAATGAAGATTGTTTTATAGAGTGCTCGTTTTGCCTCTAGTACTATTTCCTTGTTGGACATCAGTGGTGGTAGCGGAGGCGAATACGCGCCTCAAAGCACCAGAGCTGGAACTTGTCAGCGACCCAGAGCTCATGGCTTGCGCCAGGATAGGTGAAATAGAACTATCCATACCCTGCTCCACCTCTCCGTGGTGCCTCTAGTAACAGTCTAACCTGTCTAGTCAGACCAAGCGATTAGGTATTGAAGAGGGAAGACAACCCGGTACTCAAAATGTCATTATCGGTCTGTTTATATTCTGACCCCACGGTCTAGTTAGTCTGTTTATATTCTGACCCCACGGTCTAGTTAGTCTGTTTCTATTCTGACCCCAAGGTCTAGTTAGCCTGTTTTTATTCTGACCCCAAGGTCTAGTTAGCCTGTTTTTATTCTGACCCCACGGTCTAGTTAGTCTGTTTCTATTCTGACCCCACGGTCTAGTTAGTCTGTTTCTATTCTGACCCCAAGGTCTAGTTAGCCTGTTTTTATTCTGACCTCAGGGTCTAGTTAGCCTGTTTCTATTCTGACCCCACGGTTTAGTTAGTCAGTTTCTATTCTGACACCAAGGTCTAGTTAGCCTGTTTTTTTATCTGACCCCAAGGTCTAGTTAGCCTGTTTCTTTTCTGACCCCAAGGTCTAGTTAACCTGTTTCTATTCTGACCCCACGGTCTAGTTACTCTGTTTCTATTCTGACCCCAAGGTCTAGTTAGCCTGTTTATATTCTGGCCAAAAACGTCTAGTTAGTCTGTTTCTATTCTGACCCCACGGTTTAGTTAGTCTGTTTCTATTCTGACCCCAAGGTCTAGTTAGCCTGTTTCTATACTGACCCCAAGGTCTAGTTAGCCTGTTTCTATTCTGAACCCCACGGTTTAGTTAGCCTGTTTCTATTCTGACCACACGGTTTAGTTAGCCTGTTTCTATTCTGACCGCACGGTATAGTTAGCCTGTTTCTATTCTGACCCCACGGGCTAGTTGATCTGCTTCTTTTCTGACTCCACGGGCTAGTTAGTCTGTTTCTTTTTTGACCCCACGGTCTAGCTCGTCTGTGTCTATTCCGACCCCACGGTTTAGTTAGCATGTTTCTATTCTGACCCCATGGTCTAGCAAGGCTTTTTCTATTTTGACCCCACGTTCTAGTTAGCCTATTTCTATTCTGACCCCACGGTCTAGTTAGTTTATTTCTATTCTGACCCCACGGTCTAGTTAGTTTATTTCTATTCTGACCCCCACGGTCTAGTTAGTTTATTTGTATTCTGACCCCACGGTCTAATTAGTTTATTTCTATTCTGACCCCACGTTCAAGTTAGTTTATTTCTATTCTGAGCCCACGGTCTAGTTAGTTTATTTCTATTCTGATCCCACGTTCTAGTTAGTTTATTTCTATTCTGACCCCACGTTCTAGTTAGTTTATTTCTATTCTGATCCCACGGTCTAGTTAGTTTATTTCTATTCTGACCCCACGGTCTAGTTAGTTTATTTCTATTCTGACCCCACGTTCTAGTTAGTTTATTTCTATTCTGACCCCACGGTCTAGTTAGTTTATTTGTATTCTGACCCCACGGTCTAGTTAATTTATTTCTATTCTGACCCCACGTTCTAGTTAGTTTATTTCTATTCTGACCCCACGTTCTAGTTAGTTTATTTCTATTCTGACCCCACGTTCTAGTTAGCCTATTTCTATTGTGACTCCACGTTCTAGTTAGCCTATTTCTATTCTGACCCCACGTTCTAGTTAGCCTATTTCTATTCTGACCCCACGTTCTAGTTAGCCTATTTCTATTCTGACCCCACGGTCTAGTTAGTCTATTTCTATTGTGACTCCACGGTCTAGTTAGTCTATTTCTATTCTGACCCCACGTTCTAGTTAGCCTATTTCTATTGTGACTCCACGGTCTAGTTAGTCTATTTCTATTGTGACTCCACGGTCTAGTTAGTCTATTTCTATTGTGACCCCACGGTCAAGGTAGTCTATTTCTAAAGGCGTGTTTTCCACCCATTTAAAAATATTAACAGATTTTCCCCCATGATATTGGGTTAGTTCTTCATCTCATTTGACTTTGCTCATAATCATCATTAAATTAGTTCTTTATCTAGTTGAACTGGTTCTTAATCTTCTGTGAATTCGTTCTTCATCTCGTTGAATTGGTTCTCAATCTCCAGTGAATTAGTTCTTCGCCGCGTTGAATTAGTTCTACGCCACGTCGATCTAATTCTTCATCTGTTTGAGATTTTCTTCATTTAATTGAATTAGTTCTTCATCTGAATGAATTTGTTCGAATTAGTTAATCTTCACTGAATTAGTTCTTCGTATCATGAATTTATCCGTCATCGCATTGAATGAGTTCTTCATCTCATCAAATTAGTTCTTATAATTAAATGTGTCCGTGATATCGTCGAACTAGTCCTTCTTCATAGAATTTGTTTTTGAAACCTGAATTAATTCTTCGTCTCATTTAATTCGATTTTGTAAATTGAATTAGTTTTTATTCTCTATTATAATAATTCTTCACCAATTTTAATTATTTCTTATTTCTTCGAATTAGTTCCTTTTTATTCTCCTCCTGCTTCTTTGGTGAATTAGTTTGTCATCTCGTTGAATTAGTTCTTAATATTCAGTGAATTAGTTCTTCATCTCATTCATTTGGTTCTCAATCTCCAGTGAATTAGTTCTTCGTCATGTTGAATTAGTTCTTCACCGCGTCGATTTAATACTTCATCTCATTGAGCTTTTTTTCATTAGTTGAATCGGTTCTTCATCTGAATGAATTTGTTATTGTTTTTTTTCAAATTAGTTCATCTTCATTGAATTAGTTCTTCATGTCATTAATTTATCCTTCATCGCATTGAATGAGCTCTTCATCTCGTCAAATTAGTTCTCATAATTAAATGTGCCCGTGATATTGTCGAACTAGCCCTTCTTAATAGAATTAGTTTTTGAAACCTGAATTAATTCTTCGTCTCATTTAATAAGTTAAAAAAAAATTAAATTAGTTCCTATTCTCATTGCAATAGTTCTTCACCAATTTGAATTAGTTCTTCATTTCGTCGAATTGAGTTATGAGCGGGTCATCATCATTGCACTCTGAACATGTCCGTATGTATTAAGATCCCCTCTTCAGCAAGTCCCGCAGTGTCCAGCTACTGATGACGCCAGTTCTGTGTTGGTTGATACGTCTTCTAAGTTTCTCGTTTCTGGCTGTGTCTATCGTAACTCCCATCACTTTCATCAGAAGGAGCGACGTGGACTCTTGTCGTGGAATTAGTTCTTCTTATTCTTCTCCTTCTCCTGCTTCTTCATTAAATTAGTTCAAAATCCGTAATGAATTAGTTCATCGTCTTCATTCATTTCTCGTCTACTATTCCTCGCCATCACTCACTATCTAAAGCGGGCTTAATGGCGCACATTTTTGTGTGTGTTGTGCTTGTCAGTGAGGTATGATTTGTGCATTTTCGGAACAGCACATCCGACTTTACCATAGCACTTGTATGCAGCGAGTTGTCTTCCCTCTTCGATCTTCCTTTGCTCCTTTTGATGTCCGCCCCACCGCCGGCAGGAGTAGGGTCATGATACGTTAAACTCCCCTTCCTAACGCAAACGAGAACGTCACGCTCATTGGAAGTTTTCTGTGGTTTCCCTTTCTTCTCGCTGGCCTTGCAATACGTTCTTCATGGCATTTAATTTTTGTATTGCTCATCATCATCATCATTATGTGCCATACCGGTTGGCTAGGCGATCATGTGTTTCCACAATCTTCTATTTACAGTGCCTCGTATCAGTTCTGTTGTTGACTGTTTTCCATGCCATGACACCAAGCTATCCAATATTTTCTCTCTTTGCCACCCGTGATCTCTCTTTCCTTTTATTTTGCCAGTTGTAACCAAGTATTCCAAATTCTTCTTCTCATGATGTGCCCGAAAAATGTTGATTGTTTCTTTCTGATGTTTTTAGGAGCTCCCTTTTTGTGTTGGCCTCTTTGAGAATGTCCTCATTGGTCTTTTTAGCTGTTCATGAAACTTTCAACATTCTTCTAAGAAATCCCATCTCTGTGGCCTCTAACCGTCTTTTCATTTGTTTGTCTAATGTCTATGATTCGTTTCCATAGGTCAGAATTGGTTCTATATAGCACCGATAACCTCTCTTTTTCAATTTTATTGACGTAGATTTGTTGCATAAGATATTTTTTATTGAACTGAAATACTATTTCTCCTGAGCTATTCTACTTTTTATTTCTGTGGTGTATCTACCATGTAATGTAATTATTGTGCCGAAGCATTTGAAACGTTGCACTTGTTTCAGATGTGTTCTGTTTATCTTTATGCTGCATGATGGTGATGATATCTTTGTATTTTCATCTTATTTTAACCTACTTCTTGCACTCTCCATTGCTAGTTCTTCCTGACGCCAACAGGAAAGTCATGCACGTTGGAGGTTGTACGTGGTTTCCCTTCTTCTTACTGGCCTTATTTAATACAAGGGTATGGTTTGTATATTGTCTATTTTTGAACCAGCCTGAGAGATAACAACCGAAATGATTCACTAGCATCGCTCATCGTAGATGTAGTTGAGTTTATATTTATTTCGTTGTTCGTTTGTGTTGTTCTTGTTTTCTGAGGAAGGCCACATGTAGGCATAAGCGTCAGTATTTTGTTGTGTTCCTTTTCTGTAAAGCTGTCATTACACCTCGTAGGAGCACAAAGCAGTTGGCTTGCGCCAGGATCGGTGATCCAGAACCATCCATACTCTACTCCACCTCTTCGCGACACCTTCAGAAACAGGCTAACATGTCTACAGGGAAAATTGAACAAAAAAATAGAAAAAATGGTATGTTAGAAGCTTTACGTGATTAGTAGACGACACAGATTAGAACGACGTTTCGGCCCAATGGGCCTTCAGCAGGAACAAACAAAAAACACACACAGATATGTAAGTAAATAAAACTAATCCTACATGGCTAACCAGTAACGAAACATCCAAAACAAAAATAATCAAAATTGGTTAATGAAAATAAAAGTGACTTCCGTGTGTACTATGTCCCGGACCGTGGTGACATGTCTACTCTGCAGGGTCAAGGCAAAGAAATATACGTGTGTTCTTAAGTGTGTTGTATGTTTGTTCCTGTTGAATGCCATTGCTCCGAAACATCGTTCTGATTTGCGTTGTCCACCATACCGTTCTTTATTATTATTATTATTATTATTATTATTATTATATATATATATATATATATATATATACATATATATATATAGGTATATATATATATATATATATATATATATATATATATATATATATATATATATATATATATATTTTACATTCTGCATGTCTAATTTACCCAAACTAGTAAGTATCGAATAGGGATGACAACCTGGTACTCAAAAATAACACGCTGAAGTCGGATGTTTTGGGCCGAAAGGCGTAAATATCACAAATCTACTCCCAACTACAAAACAACATATCTACTGTCATTTAACGACTTTCTAAGGACGGATGACGCAGAGGACAATCAATACCTTTAGTAGTCATTGGATGAACGAATGAGAGAAAGAATATTATTCAAATCATGTTTTTATCTGTTATTTATGTAGTCATGATACTTATCTTACTGTTATTTATGTAGCCGTGATACTTATCTTACTGTTATTTATGTAGTCATGATAATTATCTTACTGTTATGTATGTAGCCGTGATACTTATCTTACGGTTATTTATGTAGTCATGATACTTATCTTACAGTTATTTATGTAGCCGTGATACTTATCTTACTGTTATTTATGTAGCCGTGATACTTATCTTACTGTTATTTATGAGCCGTGATACTTATCTTACTGTTATTTATGCAGCCGTGATACTTATCTTACTGTTATTTATGTAGCCGTGATACTTATCTTACTGTTATTTATGAGCCGTGATACTTATCTTACTGTTATTTATGCAGCCGTGATACTTATCTTACTGTTATTTATGTAGTCATGATACTTATCTTACTGTTATTTATGTAGTCATTATACTTATCTTACTGTTATTTATATAGTCATGATACTTATCTTACTAATAATTATGTAGCCATGATACCTATCTTATTGTTATTTATGTAGCCGTGATACTTATCTTATTGTTATTTATGTAGTCATGATACTTATCTTACTGATAATTATGTAGTCATGATATTTATCTTACTGATATTTATGTAGCCGTGATGCTTATTTTACTCATAATTATGTAGCGGTGACACTTATCTTACTGATAATTATGTAGTCATGATACTTATCTTACTGATAATTATGTAGTCGTGATACTTATCTTACTGATAATTATGTAGCCATGATACTTATCTTACTGATAATTATGTAGTCGTGATACTTATCTTATTGATAATTATGTAGCAATGATACTTATCTTACTGATAATGATGTAGCCATGATACTTATCTTACTGATAATTATGTACCCATGATACTTATCTTACTGATAATGATGTAGCCATGATACTTATCTTACTGATAATTATGTAGCCATGATACTTATCTTACTGATAATGATGTAGCCATGATACTTATCTTACTGATAATTATGTAGCCATGACACTTATGTAATAATCTAAATATTATTGCAGAAAATATGAAATAAGATGGGATAAAGATTAAGAATGAAACCAATCCTAAGCTACATACAGAAACAACAAATAAACTGGTTTGCTCATGTAGAAAGAATGTCGCGTGATTCCTTACCATACAAAGCATATATTAAAATAGGAGAAGGGAGAAGAGCTAGAGGCAGACCCAGAATAAGATGGACAGAGAACACAAAAGAAACGTTACAATGGCATCAATTATCTATGAGTGAAGCCGACAAAAGGGCGAGAACCAGAACTGTGTATTTCCCTTGTCACACGAAATGGTACTAGAGGTCGTGATGAAAGAAATAAAGAAAGATTACTATTATTGTGTCTGTAAAGAAAGAGAAAGAAAGAAAGAAAGAAAGAGAAAGAAAGAAATAAAGAAAGAAATTACACAAATTCGCATTCCAGCAGCATAGCAGGAAGTTATCAGCGACCCATAAATGATGGTTTGCGTCAGGATCTGTGAACTAGAACCATCCAGATCCTACTCCACCTCTCCGTGGTGCCTCCAGTAACAGACTAACCTGTCTTGTCAAAAATTGCTGAAAGTCGGATGTGTTGGGCCGAAAGGTGCAAATATCATAGTTATACTGCAAGCCACAACACAATGCTGACACGTCTACTTAACGTTGTTATTAAGGGCGGATGATAAGAAGGTGTATTCCTTCAGTCATCGGGCGAACGCTGGCAAGCAAGGAAAGAACGAACGAAAACGAAAGAAAGAGATTGAGAAAGACAGAAAGATTGTATTGTTGTTTCTGGGTAGAAGCGTTGGTTTCTTGTGGCGAGACACACCCTATTCAACCACAGACCGTGCATTTTCATCATCATCATCATCATCATCATGTGCCTTACCGGTTGGCGTAAGCGATCATGTCCTTCCACGATCTTCTATCTACTGTGCATAGTATCAGTTCTGTTGTTGACTGTTTTCCATGCCATGACACCAAGCTATCCAGTATTTTCTCTCTTTGTCGTCCGCGATCTCTCTTTCCTTTCATTTTGTCAGTTGTAACCAAGCATTCCAACTTTCCTCTTCTCATGATGTGCCCGAAAAATGGTGATTGTTTCTTTCTGGTGTTATTTAGGAGCTCCCTTTTTGTGTTGGTCTCTTTTGAGAACTTCTACATTGGGTGCATTTTCAGATACATCATTTGATTTGCCATTAATTTAACTTTTTTTTTTTTTTTTTTTTTTTTTTTTTTTGGCGTGGTCCGTTGAGTCACGGTTCACCCGATGAGTAAAGGCTTTGATACATCTCTTCTTCATCCGCCCTTGATAGGACGTTAGGTGGGCGTGCCTGAGCTGTAGTGAGGTTTGCAGTAGAATTGTGCTATTTGCGTCTTTCGACCCAATACATCCGACTTCAGCATGGGATTTTTCGGTACCGAGTTCTCGGCCGTTTTCGATCACTATTCACTTAGCAAGACTATCCCGGTTAGTCTGTCTTAGGAGGTACCGCGATGAGGTGGAGTAGAATTTCAATGGTTCTATTTCATCAATCCCGGCGCAAACTTTCAGCTATGAGTCGCTCACTGCTACTAGCCCTGTTGCTATCAAGCGCCTTGTCTCCAAATGGATGGATGATAGTTCATGTCAATTTATTTACTTTTGTTGTTGTTTTTAGCACTTCTCTGGGGAGATGGGATGATAGTTCATGTTATTTTTGTTGTCGTTTGAGTACTTTTCTAAACATATAGATTATAGGTCATGTTACTTTTGTTGTCGTTTGAGTACTTTTCTAAACAAATAGATTATAGGTCATGTTACTTTTGTTGTCGTTTGAGTACTTTTCTAAACAAATAGATTATAGGTCATGTTACTTTTGTTGTCGTTTGAGTACTTTTCTAAACAAATAGATTATAGGTCATGTTACTTTTGTTGTAGTTTGAGTACTTTTCTAAACAAATGGATTATAGTAAGTAAAGTAAAGAGCCCCGTTACGCCAAGTGGCGTATATGGATTATGATGTTGGTGACCATACATTTTACAGACCTCCAGCACATGATTTTTGGGGTTATGTGGTCGGTATTACGCCCGTGCCGCTTTACTTTCCTAGAAAAAAAATCTGGTACCCATTTATGGTTGGGTGAACCCGGAAGCCGTCGATTTGGATCGAACCCTACCTCTTGTCCTTTGTAGTCCATTTCACTAACCACTGAGCTATCGCGGCTCCCAGATAGATGATAGTTAAACAAATGTATTTATTGTGTTGTAGCTTACACTCTATTTCAATGTCGACTTTGAAGTTCACAACATGAAACCAGTTTATATCGTTTTACGATGCGGATTGATGGTCAGCTACTGAGACTGTTGTTGTTCTGTTATAGTCCGGTGCAGAGTCGGCCTCCCGTGCTGAATATTTTTCCTCTGTTTATAGAACCACGTCTCTCGATCTCCTACAAATATCATCTGTTTCCCTTGTGCTGTCCACGCGACCAAATTCTTCCCCATCTTCTCCCATACTGTCTACGTGAACGCCATATTCACAAACACCAAGCTGCCCCATCGATCTCTAGAACCAGCCCTCAGACCTTTCTCCAGGCATTGATAACTCCACCCACTTGTCAGTACCGCCCCTTTCGCCACATGATTGACGTGTGATCAAGTCGCCGTGAGCCATACAACTCCAGCACCGCACCATGTGCGAATCCTGTGATCTGAGCTGTAACATTTTACTAATCCATTCCCGAATAGACCGGCTTTAAGACAAAAACATGACAACACTAGAATGTTCCTATAAACGTAAGAACATGAAATTGTGTCATAGATAGAACGACTTTCATTGTGGCGTGTTTTTCATTGATTTTCCGCGGATTCTTATGACTTTTCACGTATGTGTTTTAGTGCTGTTACTGTTACAATCATTACCGTTTGCGGTTCGTTCACATTCAGTGTTACAGTTACTAGTCAGTTACATGTAAAATATTCGAAAATATAAACGCAGGTTTATCTTCAAGCTTTTTTTTTTTAAAGAAAGACTTGGATTAGTGTTTATTTTTTTTCTTATATTTTCGGATAACGACTATATTATACTTCGCTATTAAAGGGGTGTTAAAATGGCGTAGATGTGTTGTGTCGTAGATTACATCTTGCCGTGATTTATTCATTCGTACTTCAAGGTTGTATAGTAATTTTATAGTAACAAGAATGTTGCAGCTATTTCGATACACAAAAATAATGCTTTATCCTTTGTAACAGTATATTTGAAACAAAATAAAAACATACTATATGTATATATGCTGATGATTGCTCAGCGTTCGCCCAATGACTAAAGTATTCTAGAGTATTCGTAGACTATAGAATTCCTCTTCATCATCCGCCATTAAAATGACGTTAAGTGGGTGTGTCTGCGTTGTGTTGTGGTTTGCAGTATAACTGTGATATTTGCGCTTTTCGGCCCAACAGATCCGACCAGCACGATATTTTTGAGTACTGGGGGTGTCTTCCCTCTTCGATCTCTACTCGCCTGACCAGACTATACAGGTTAGTCTGTTACTAGAGGTACCGCGGAGAGGTGGAGCAGGGTCTTTATGGTTCTGGTTCACCGATCCTGGCGCAAGCCATCAGCTGTGGGTCGCTGACAACTTCCAGCTCTGGTTCTGTGAGGCGCGCCTTTGCCTCCATGTGTGTATATAGTCTTTGACGTCTTGACAGATAGTTGGTAGCTAGTAATCGTGTTAAGTCAGTAGTGTGGTAAAATATTAGTATCTAATGCTGGATACTGCCTTCCTGAACATCTTCTCTCGTGGCTTAATCTGTTAATATAGGATAGACAGATCCGGACACAGAACGAACAAGATGTATTCGTAGTGCCTGGCATCGTCTCCTTTTTCCTGCGCCTTTTGTCTTCTCAATTTCAATCAATTTGATATCTGCATTGCCTCGAAAGTTGATGTGCAGTTTTTTATTTATTTTTGTTCTCCATGTGCTACGATCTGATGCCAGATTTTCCCAGTTTCTTTCGCTGATAGAGAATTCCCTCAAGGAAGCCCTGCAAACATCCTTATATCTCAACACTAACCTACCTTTCGTATTTTTCCGCACCTAACTTCGCCATACACTATTTGTTTTAGAATAATTGTTAATCTAAACTCTAGCTACATATATGTTGAGAGAGAGAGAGAGAGAAAGAGAGAGAGAGAGAGAAAGAGAGAGAGAGAAAGAGAAAGAGAGAGAGAGAGAGAGAATGGCAGCTCCTACTCGTGGAGTGTGGATGAAAATTACGAAGACTCCATCGCTGTTACAGGACTGGTCGTAATGAACGTAAGAGGTCTGTTCTGATTGGACCAGGAAACATTTCACTATTGGTAAATATTGAAAAACATCAACCCCGGCACGAGCCTGGCTGGAGCTGTGTTTATGTCATGTTAAGTGTATCGCCCACAAAGGAATTATGGTCGGTTTATAGTTAAGGAGTTTCAATAAAAGTTGAATGGGAATTTTTTTCCGGCCAGAACGTACCAGAATGCGTTCTGGTAAACTTGAATGATTTTAACAGTCATGAGACGCATATCTTAAAAAGTAATTGGAAACTAGGTTTGTTCAGCTCGTGGTATATTTGTTAAGCAGCAACTCATCATCATCATCATCGAGTGCCATCTCCGCAACGAAGGTTTGTTCAGCTCGTGGTATATTTGTTAAGCAGCAACTCATCATCATCATCATCATCATCATCGAGTGCCATCTCCGCAACGAAGGTTTGCTACCATGGAGCGCCATTCTGCTCTGTCTCTTGCTTTGATGGTGCAGGTTGTCATAGGCTGGTTTGTCCATCTTTTGATGTTACTCGTCCATGTTAGTCTTGGTCTGCCTCTGCCTCTTTTACCTTGTATTTTCCTCTCCAGGATTACTTTTAGTAGGCTGCTGTGTCTTTTAACATGGCCCAACAATCGAATTTGTCTTGTTTGAATTGTGTTTAGTTGTACTCTTTTCATTTTTAGTTGTTTTAAGACTTCATCGTTTGTTTTCTTTTCATTTCATCCAATTCTACCTATTCTTCTATATATCCACATTTCAAAGGCTTCAATTCTCTGTTCTGTTTTCTTGTCCAATATCCATGTTTTTGCACCATATAGGAATGTTGAGAAGACATAACATTTTGCTATTCTTAGTGTTAGCCCTGATGTTATTTGGTTTAATGTTAGTAAATTTTTCATGGCATTAAAATTACTTTTTGCCATTCCTATTGTTTTGTTTACTTTAGTTTTACATTTTCCATCACTGGTTATAGTACATCCAAGACAGTTGTAGTTCTGAACTGTCTCCAGGTCTATTCCTTTAATTTTGATATCCACTTGTGGTTTTTGAGTATATCAGCAGCAACTAGTGTGATTATATTTACTAATTGGTAATGGCGCCAAATTTGTGTTAAAGAATAGCTACAGTGTGCAGTGATCGACATACCCCAGACGCCGACCGCAAAGACAAAGCAACAACATCCTCACATATTTACTTGAAACAGGAGTTGTGCTGTTTGAGTAAGGGAGAACACTCGTGAAGATGGCGTAACTGATGTGATAAACCCAATTTTTGAAACTCTTATTAAAGGTAGTAATTTTATTTACCAATGTGTTTCTTCGGTAGGATTTTACGGTAGACACTTTGCTCATCGTAACTCGGAGTTGCTGAATTACTGTCCTTTTTCATGTTTTATTTGATAAATATCATCATCATTGAGTGCCGTTTCGCAACGAAGGTCGGCTACCATGGAGCGACATTCCCCACTATCTCTTACTTAGATGATGCAGGTTGTCATAGGCTGACTTGTCCGTCTTTTAGTGCTACTAGTCCATGTTAGTCTTTTGTCTTGTATGAATTGTATTTAGTATTTCTCTTTACATTTTTTAGTTGTTTTAAGACTTCATCGTTTATTTTCTTCTCTTTCCAACCAATTCGTCCTATTCTTTAATAATTGTACATTTCAAAGGCTTAATTTTCTGCTCTGTTTTTTTTTTGGTCTAATGTCCATGTTTCTGCACCATATAAGAGTGTTGAGAAGCTATAACATTTTGCTATTCTTGGTTTTAGTCCTGGTGTTATTTGTTTTGATGTTAGTATATTTTTCATAGCATTAAAATTACTTGATAAATATAACTATATATAATGTACTTTATCCCTTAACACTGAGGGTCTTTGGGGCACCATTGACAGACTTCGTCAACTGTCCCCATTCTCTTCCTATATTCATTCATTCTTTTCGAATATGCAAAATCCAGACCTTTTCATTCTCTGATGTTATCTTGTCACTCATTCTCTGATGTTATATTGCCACTAAGTCTCTGATGATATCTTGTTACTCAATCTCTGATGTTATCTTGTCACTCAATCTCTGATGTTATATTGCCACTAAGTCTCTGATGATATCTTGTCACTCAATCTCTGATGTTATCTTGTCACTCATTCTCTGATGTTATCTTGTCACTCATTCTCTGATGTTATATTGCCACAAAGTCTCTGATGATATCGTGTCACTCAATCTCTGATGTTATCTTGTCACTCATTCTCTGATGTTATCTTGTCACTCAATCTCTGATGTTATCTTGTCACTCAATCTCTGATGTTATCTTGTCACTCAATCTCTGATGTTATCTTGCCACTCATTCTCTGATGTTATCTTGCCACTCATTCTCTGATGCTATCTTTTCACTCATTCTCTGATGATATCTTGTTACTCATTCTCTGATGATATATTGCACACTCATTCTCTAATGTTATTTTGCCACTCATTCTCTGATGTTATCTTGCCACTCATTCTCTGATGATATTTTGCACTCATTCTCTGATGTTATCTTGCCACTCATTCTCTGAAGATATCTTGTTGCTCAATCTCTGATGTTATCTTGTCACTCAATCTCTAATGTTATCTTGTCACTCAATCTCTGATGTTATCTTGTCACTCAATCTCTGATGTTATCTTGTCACTCAATCTCTGATGTTATCTTGTCACTTAATCTCTGATGTTATCTTGTCACTCATTCTCTGATGTTATATTGCCACTAAGTCTCTGATGATATCTTGTCACTCAATCTCTGATGTTATCTTGCCACTCAGTCTCTGAGGCTATCTTGCCACTCATTCTCTGATGCTATCTTTTCACTCATTCTCTGATGATATCTTGCAGACTCATTCTCTGTTATTTTGCCACTCATTCTCTGATGTTATCTTGCCACTCATTCTATGATGATATTTTGCACTCATTCTCTGATGTTATCTTGCCACTAAGTCTCTGATGATGTATTGTCACTCAATTTCTGATGTTATCTTGTCACTCAATCTCTGATGTTATATTGTCACTCAATCTCTGATGTTATATTGCCAATAAGCCTCTGATGATATCTTGCCACTCACTCTCTGATGTTATCTTGCGACTCACTCTGATGTTATCTTACCACTCATTCTCTGATGTTATCTTACCACTCATTCTCTGATGATATCTTGCCACTCATTCTCTGATGATATCTTGCCACTCATTCTCTCATGTTATCGTGCCACTCATTCTCTGATGTTATCTTACCACTCATTCTCTGATGTTATCTTGCCACTCATTCTCTGATAATATCTTGCCACTCAGTCTCTGATGTTACCTTATCACTAATTCTCTGATGGTATCTTGCCACAAATTCTCTGATAATATCTTGCCACCCATTCTCTGATGATATCTTGCCACATATTCTCTGATGATATCTTGCCACCCATTCTCTGATGTTATCTTGTCACTAATTCTCTGATGTTATCTTACCAATCAAGCTCTGATGTTATCTTGCCACTCACTCTCTGGTGTTATTTTGCCACTCATTCTCTGATGTTATCTTGCCACTCATTCTCTCATGTTTTCTTGCCACTCATTCTCTGATGTTATTTTGCCACTCATTCTCTGATGTTATCTTGCCACTCATTCTCTGATGTTATCTTGCCACTCATTCTCTGATGTTATCTTGCCACTCATTCTCTGATGTTATCTTGTCACGCATTCTCTGATGTTATCTTGCCACTCATTCTCTGATGTTATCTTGCCACTCATTCTCTGATGTTATCTTGCCACACATTCTCTGATGTTATCTTGTCACGCATTCTCTGATGTTATCTTGCCACTCATTCTCTGATGTTATCTTGCCACTCATTCTCTGATATTATCTTGCCACTCATTCTCTGATGCTATCTTGCCACTCAATCTCTGATGTTATCTTGCCACTCATTCTCTGATGCTATCTTTTCACTCATTCTCTGATGATATCTTGTTACTCATTCTCTGATGATATATTGCACACTCATTCTCTAATGTTATTTTGCCACTCATTCTCTGATGTTATCTTGCCACTCATTCTCTGATGATATTTTGCACTCATTCTCTGATGTTATCTTGCCACTCATTCTCTGAAGATATCTTGTTGCTCAATCTCTGATGTTATCTTGTCACTCAATCTCTGATGTTATCTTGTCACTCAATCTCTGATGTTACCTTGTCACTCAATCTCTGATGTTATCTTGTCACTCAATCTCTGATGTTATCTTGTCACTTAATCTCTGATGTTATCTTGTCACTTATTCTCTGATGTTATATTGCCACTAAGTCTCTGATGATATCTTGTCACTCAATCTCTGATGTTATCTTGCCACTCAGTCTCTGAGGCTATCTTGCCACTCATTCTCTGATGCTATCTTTTCACTCATTCTCTGATGATATCTTGCAGACTCATTCTCTGTTATTTTGCCACTCATTCTCTGATGTTATCTTGCCACTCATTCTATGATGATATTTTGCACTCATTCTCTGATGTTATCTTGCCACTAAGTCTCTGATGATGTATTGTCACTCAATTTCTGATGTTATCTTGTCACTCAATCTCTGATGTTATATTGTCACTCAATCTCTGATGTTATATTGCCAATAAGCCTCTGATGATATCTTGCCACTCACTCTCTGATGTTATCTTGCGACTCACTCTGATGTTATCTTACCACTCATTCTCTGATGTTATATTGCCACTCATTCTCTGATGTTATCTTACCACTCATTCTCTGATGATATCTTGCCACTCATTCTCTGATGATATCTTGCCACTCATTCTCTCATGTTATCGTGCCACTCATTCTCTGATGTTATCTTACCACTCATTCTCTGATGTTATCTTGCCACTCATTCTCTGATAATATCTTGTCACTCAATCTCTGATGTTATCTTGCCACTCAGTCTCTGAGGCTATCTTGCCACTCATTCTCTGATGCTATCTTTTCACTCATTCTCTGATGATATCTTGCAGACTCATTCTCTGTTATTTTGCCACTCATTCTCTGATGTTATCTTGCCACTCATTCTATGATGATATTTTGCACTCATTCTCTGATGTTATCTTGCCACTAAGTCTCTGATGATGTATTGTCACTCAATTTCTGATGTTATCTTGTCACTCAATCTCTGATGTTATATTGTCACTCAATCTCTGATGTTATATTGCCAATAAGCCTCTGATGATATCTTGCCACTCACTCTCTGATGTTATCTTGCGACTCACTCTGATGTTATCTTACCACTCATTCTCTGATGTTATCTTACCACTCATTCTCTGATGATATCTTGCCACTCATTCTCTGATGATATCTTGCCACTCATTCTCTCATGTTATCGTGCCACTCATTCTCTGATGTTATCTTACCACTCATTCTCTGATGTTATCTTGCCACTCATTCTCTGATAATATCTTGCCACTCAGTCTCTGATGTTACCTTATCACTAATTCTCTGATGGTATCTTGCCACAAATTCTCAGATAATATCTTGCCACCCATTCTCTGATGATATCTTGCCACATATTCTCTAATGATATCCTGCCACCCATTCTCTGATGTTATCTTGTCACTAATTCTCTGATGTTATCTTACCAATCAAGCTCTGATGTTATCTTGCCACTCACTCTCTGGTGTTATTTTGCCACTCATTCTCTGATGTTATCTTGCCACTCATTCTCTCATGTTTTCTTGCCACTCATTCTCTGATGTTATTTTGCCACTCATTCTCTGATGTTATCTTGCCACTCATTCTCTGATGTTATCTTGCCACTCATTCTCTGATGTTATCTTGCCACTCATTCTCTGATGTTATCTTGTCACGCATTCTCTGATGTTATCTTGCCACTCATTCTCTGATGTTATCTTGCCACTCATTCTCTGATGTTATCTTGCCACACATTCTCTGATGTTATCTTGTCACGCATTCTCTGATGTTATCTTGCCACTCATTCTCTGATGTTATCTTGCCACTCATTCTCTGATATTATCTTGCCACTCATTCTCTGATGCTATCTTGCCACTCAATCTCTGATGTTATCTTGCCACTCATTCTCTGATGCTATCTTTTCACTCATTCTCTGATGATATCTTGTTACTCATTCTCTGATGATATATTGCACACTCATTCTCTAATGTTATTTTGCCACTCATTCTCTGATGTTATCTTGCCACTCATTCTCTGATGATATTTTGCACTCATTCTCTGATGTTATCTTGCCACTCATTCTCTGAAGATATCTTGTTGCTCAATCTCTGATGTTATCTTGTCACTCAATCTCTGATGTTATCTTGTCACTCAATCTCTGATGTTATCTTGTCACTCAATCTCTGATGTTATCTTGTCACTTAATCTCTGATGTTATCTTGTCACTTATTCTCTGATGTTATATTGCCACTAAGTCTCTGATGATATCTTGTCACTCAATCTCTGATGTTATCTTGCCACTCAGTCTCTGAGGCTATCTTGCCACTCATTCTCTGATGCTATCTTTTCACTCATTCTCTGATGATATCTTGCAGACTCATTCTCTGTTATTTTGCCACTCATTCTCTGATGTAATCTTGCCACTCATTCTATGATGATATTTTGCACTCATTCTCTGATGTTATCTTGCCACTAAGTCTCTGATGATGTATTGTCACTCAATTTCTGATGTTATCTTGTCACTCAATCTCTGATGTTATATTGTCACTCAATCTCTGATGTTATATTGCCAATAAGCCTCTGATGATATCTTGCCACTCACTCTCTGATGTTATCTTGCGACTCACTCTGATGTTATCTTACCACTCATTCTCTGATGTTATATTGCCACTCATTCTCTGATGTTATCTTACCACTCATTCTCTGATGATATCTTGCCACTCATTCTCTGATGATATCTTGCCACTCATTCTCTCATGTTATCGTGCCACTCATTCTCTGATGTTATCTTACCACTCATTCTCTGATGTTATCTTGCCACTCATTCTCTGATAATATCTTGCCACTCAGTCTCTGATGTTACCTTATCACTAATTCTCTGATGGTATCTTGCCTCAAATTCTCTGATAATATCTTGCCACCCATTCTCTGATGATATCTTGCCACATATTCTCTGATGATATCTTGCCACCCATTCTCTGATGTTATCTTGTCACTAATTCTCTGATGTTATCTTACCAATCAAGCTCTGATGTTATCTTGCCACTCACTCTCTGGTGTTATTTTGCCACTCATTCTCTGATGTTATCTTGCCACTCGTTCTCTCATGTTTCTTGCCACTCATTCTCTGATGTTATTTTGCCACTCATTCTCTGATGTTATCTTGCCACTCATTCTCTGATGTTATCTTGCCACTCATTCTCTGATGTTATCTTGCCACTCATTCTCTGATGTTATCTTGTCACGCATTCTCTGATGTTATCTTGCCACTCATTCTCTGATGTTATCTTGCCACTCATTCTCTGATATTATCTTGCCACTCATTCTCTGATGCTATCTTGCCACTCATTCTCTGATGTTATCTTGCCACTCATTCTCTGATGATATCTTGCCACTCATTCTCTGATGTTATCTTGCCACTCATTCTCTGATGTTATCTTACCACTCATTCTCTGATGTTAACTTGCCACCCATTCTCTGATGTTATCTTACCACACATTCTCTGATGTTATTTTGCCACTCATTCTCTTATGATATTTTGACACTCATTCTCTGATGTTATCTTACCACTCATTCTCTGATGTTATCTTACCACCCATTCTCTGATGTTATCTTACCACCCATTCTCTGATGTTATCTTACCACCCATTCTCTGATGTTATCTTACCACCCATTCTCTGATGTTATCTTACCACACATTCTCTGATGTTATCTTACCACACATTCTCTGATGTTATCTTACCACTCATTCTCTGATGTTATCTTACCACCCATTCTCTGATGTTATCTTACCACCCATTCTCTGATGTTATCTTACCACACATTCTCTGATGTTATCTTACCACCCATTCTCTGATGTTATCTTACCACCCATTCTCTGATGTTATCTTACCACCCATTCTCTGATGTTATCTTACCACACATTCTCTGATGTTATCTTACCACCCATTCTCTGATGTTATCTTACCACCCATTCTCTGATGTTATCTTACCACCCATTCTCTGATGTTATCTTACCACCCATTCTCTGATGTTATCTTACCACCCATTCTCTGATGTTATATTGCCACCCATTCTCTGATGTTATATTACCACCCATTCTCTAATGTTATCTTACCGCTCATTCTCTGATGATATCTTGTCGCTCATGCTATGATGTTATCTTGCCACTCATTCTCTGATTGTATCTTGTTACTCATTCTATGATATCTTGCCACTCATTCTCTGATCTTATCTTATCACTCATTCTATGATGATATTTTACCACTCATTCTCTGATGATATCTTGTCGCTAATTCTATGATGTTATCCTGCCACTCATTCTCTCATGTTATCTTGCCACTCATTCTCTCATGTTATCTTGGCACTCATTCTCTGATGTTATCTTACCACTCATTCTCTGATGTTATCTTACCACCCATTCTCTGATGTTATCTTACCACCCATTCTCTGATGTTATCTTACCACCCATTCTCTGATGTTATCTTACCACCCATTCTCTGATGTTATCTTACCACACATTCTCTGATGTT
This sequence comes from Megaustenia siamemsis, assembly GCA_032433765.1. Classification (NCBI taxonomy): domain Eukaryota; kingdom Metazoa; phylum Mollusca; class Gastropoda; order Stylommatophora; family Ariophantidae; genus Megaustenia; species Megaustenia siamemsis. Next base: position 67,828,492 of record JAVIAB010000088.1, read on the forward strand.
ATCTTACCACACATTCTCTGATGTTATCTTACCACCCATTCTCTGATGTTATCTTACCACCCATTCTCTGATGTTATCTTACCACCCATTCTCTGATGTTATCTTACCACACATTCTCTGATGTTATCTTACCACCCATTCTCTGATGTTATCTTACCACCCATTCTCTGATGTTATCTTACCACCCATTCTCTGATGTTATCTTACCACCCATTCTCTAATGTTATCTTACCACCCATTCTCTGATGTTATCTTACCACCCATTCTCTAATGTTATCTTACCACCCATTCTCTAATGTTATCTTACCACCCATTCTCTAATGTTATCTTACCACCCATTCTCTGATGTTATATTGCCACCCATTCTCTGATGTTATATTGCCACCCATTCTCTAATGTTATCTTACCGCTCATTCTCTGATGATATCTTGTCGCTCATGCTATGATGTTATCTTGCCACTCATTCTCTGATTGTATCTTGTTACTCATTCTATGATATCTTGCCACTCATTCTCTGATCTTATCTTATCACTCATTCTATGATGATATTTTACCACTCATTCTCTGATGATATCTTGTCGCTAATTCTATGATGTTATCCTGCCACTCATTCTCTCATGTTATCTTGCCACTCATTCTCTCATGTTATCTTGGCACTCATTCTCTTATATTAATTGACTGGATGTTGCAATGCATGAGCATCCACTGAATGGAGAGAAGACACTAGATAGCTTTGCTTCATGGCATGTTAACAGCCAACAACAGAATAGATACGATGCACGGTGTATAGAGAATTACGAAAGGACATGATCGCCAACTCCAACCGGTATGGCGCATGATGACGGTAGCGAGATATAAATTTTTAAAATTTATTTTTGTTGGGGGGGGGGGGGGGGGGAGTAAAGGCGCCCTGGCGTTACACCGACCACATCACCCAATAAATGTGTCACGGAAAAATACGGCCACTAATACCTTATTTTCCCATACTCCTAGCAAGGCAGGTTAGGGAACTTACTTTTTGCTGAAACATGTTGAATTGTGTACGTAGAAGGGACTGTTTCCTTTATACAGCAGAATTGATATTCTTTCAAGCTTTCATCGTGCTTTCATACATCACTTCACTGCATTAAATTCAATCTCTGTGTTTAACTCAATGATATCACTCTTTCATGAGAAGAGATATGTTTACAACACTCGGTTGTTTAGTTGGCCGTGTGCTCTAACGCATGTTCCTCGTGACAAGGCGCTGTCCTGCAGAAGTATGGGTTATATTCTACTTTGAGATGTCCATTGTTTTTTTCTGTTGTTGATTCTTCTTTTTCAACCTTTCTGCTCCCTGTGGAGCATAGGTCTTCAACAAACACTTTCAGCTACCTGTGGAGCATAGGTCTTCAACAAACACTTTCAGCTACCTGTGGAGCATAGGTCTTCAACAAACACTTTCAGCTACCTGTGGAGCATAGGTCTGCAACAAACACTTTCAGCTCTCTGTGGAGCATAGGTCTGCAACAAACACTTTCAGCTCCCTGTGGAGCATAGGTCTGCAACAAACACTTTCAGCTTCTTGTGGAGCATAGGTCTGCAACAAACACTTTCAGCTCCCTGTGGAGCATAGGTCTGCAACAAACACTTTCAGCTCCCTGTGGAGCATAGGTCTGCAACAAACACTTTCAGCTCCCTGTGGAGCATAGGTCTGAAACAAACACTTTCAGCTCCCTGTGGAGCATAGGTCTGCAACAAACACTTTCAGCTCCCTGTGGAGCATAGGTCTGCAACAAACACTTTCAGCTCCCTGTGGAGCATAGGTCTGCAACAAACACTTTCAGCTCCCTGTGGAGCATAGGTCTGCAACAAACACTTAAAAATCCGTTCTGTTTCTTGCCATTCTTTTAAGACCACTACATGTCTTCCCCATCATCTTCTCCTTAGCTTCCATCTGTCTTTTCAAAGAATATTTTGGTCTTCCTCTTTGTCTTTTTCCCTGGGAATTAAAAAAAAAACAGTCTGTTGTATAATACTCTCAATTGGCTTCATATCCAGCGCCATTGTCTTCGCTGTATCTCTTTATCCACTGTTATTTGACTGGTACATTTCCATAATTCTATGTTAGTTATTTTGTCCTGCCATCTCCATCCTTTTATTTTGCGTAAGCATCCATTAATGAAAGTCTGTATCTTCGTGATTGTCAATTTTGTTGTTCTCCATGTTTCACGGTCAAATAATAAGACTCTCTCTCTCTCTCTCTCTGCGTTCAGGACTCAATCAGAGTAAGGATTCCAGACTCTCATATGAAGTCAGCTGTCAGGCTAAGTGTGTTGATCGCCCCCACAGACAGAACATCACAATTAGAGTCTGTCAGATCCACTCTGACTGAACACCCGTTAATACGTTGCACTGTGTTCTGCGCCAGTGGCCCAGTGCATCCGATTTCAGCCAGCATTTTTTCAGGTTTGCTTTCCTTAGCCTTTGATTGTCCCCAATCTTCCTGCAAGGCAGCAGTTGATCTTTTCTGTCGGGGGATTCTGCCCTTAGATGGTCGGCCTTCCCAGGTTTACGAGCACCATCTGCCCGAGTCACTAGAGGTGACTAACACAGACATGCGACTTGTAATATGAGGAAACTGCAACAAGGAACACATTTCATGCATAGCCTCCATTTGTTCCCGCCGCCTATCCCCATATACCGGTAAGTCACGTCCTCCCGAAAATGATGATCATCGTAGCACTTGATGATGTTAGGCCATCGTTGATGACTCCAATTCCGAACATATAGACACACAGTCAGTCGTCAATTTATTCTTGTTGCACATCAAACAGCAGACCGTAAGATTTGCGCACGGCCGTTTAGGGAACCAATACGATGACGTAGGACACAATGTCGCCAAACTCATAATCTCGATACCTTTAGACTTATGTCTGATTACTCAAGTGTAAGCAGCCTACGACGAACAAAACACAAAGCAACTTCCCCAAAGAGACAAAACTGCGACTGACGAAGTAGTTTACATTAATGTGTAACGTGGAAATAACTTGCGTCAAAGAATCCCAATAACGGTCTTGAACAGCACTAATGTGACGTAAAGCACAGATGAAGTCTGGACGGTGGAATGTCTCACTCACAACACTTGATTCGTCAAAAACGGACTGTTGTCGACCTACGACCTCGTCTTAGCGACACAGATGTATCAAGCATATCATCATTTTGACTTTTACGCAGAAAAGTGCAATGAAGATCCGAAATTAATCAGACCTTGGGTGCATTTTCTGCAGCGATCGAGAGGACGTGGACTAGATCCGCCATCTTGGAAACGGAAGTCCAAATAAATAAATAAATAATAAGACTGACTTAACAATAGAGCTGAATTTTTTTTATTTTTGTATTTAACCTAATATCTTTGGACTTCTATATGTTTCCTAGAGCAACGAATGCCCTCTTGTTTTTGATACCCTTATTTTGGTATCATTCTCTGTTCCTCCTGCTTTGTCTGTTGTTGATTATTTGTGAATATTTTCCGAGGATTGTAAACATAGCTCTTCCCCTGAAATGATTCTCTGATCTATCACATCGGAAAGTTTTCCTCCATAACAATATTCATTTATGATTTGTTGTCTTTCACAACATTACCTTCATCATCTTCACTGAGTTCGGGGGACTGGTTGCTCTCGATGCAAGACGTCGGTCTCGAGACAGAGAGGTTGTGAGTTCAAATCTGGGCTGCACAAGTTGGGATTTTTATTTGTGAACTGTTTCAGCAGCGAGGCCCGGCTTGAAGCGTCAGTTAATCACCGACTGAAAAAAATGAGTAGCTTCAAAAACGGAGTTATCTGCCTGTGCGGCGAGGGGCCCCTGTACACACGGCTGCCACGGAAAATGGATTAAACACACACAACTTTGGCAGTGGTAAAAGCTGGCGAACGAACACAAAAAAAAAAAATAACAAAGTGCCATCTCCGCATCGAAGGTTGGCTACCATGGAGCACCATTGCACTCATTCTCTTGCTTTGATGGTGCAGGTTGTCATAGATTGACTTGTCTATCTTTTGATGTTACTCGTCCAAGTTAGTATTTCTCTGCCTCTACCTCTTTTGCCTTGTATTTTCCCTTCCAATATTATTTTTAGTAGGCTGTTGTGTCTTTTAACATCACCCAAAATCTCATTTCTTTTATTTGAATTGTGTTAAGTAGTTTTCTTTTCATTTTTGGTAAAACGTCATCGTTTGTTTTCTTTACTGTCCATCTAATTCCTCCTATCCTGACAACAGACAAGAAAATCACTGGAGTCTGTAGAAATGTGGTTTTACAGAAGAATGTTGAGAATACCAAGGACAGCTAAGAAGAGTAATGAAGAGGTTCTGAGAGAGGTCAAAGCAAAAAGAGAGCTAATTTCCAATGTTAGGAAGAGACAATCATCATTTTATTGGCCATGTAATGAGAAGAGAACAACTTGAATATATTGTAATAACTGGGAAAATTGAGGGACGAAGAGATAGAGGGAAGCAAAGAGAAAAAATAACAGACAGCTTAAGAGAATGGCTTGGCAGAAGGTCAACAACAGAAATGATAAATAGCTGCCGAGATCGAAAGTTGTGGAGAGACATGATCACCTACGCCACTAGGCCCAGTACTTGATGATGATGATGAAAGCTTCCTATTCTTCTATCAATCCAGAAATTTTCCCATTTTCCGTTTTCAGCAACTATAGCCGGCCCTTGGTTCAGCTAATAGAGAAACCCCCTCATCCCCGCCTCGGCCGATTGTAACGACCGCCGCTGTCCCTGACAACCCTGATGGTAGATGATCAAAGGAACCGTAAGTGCGCTAGTACATTCCCTTGGAGCAAGACAAAAGAAGTTAACCTTTCCCCCCTGCTTTTTAGTAGTTGGTCTGTCCGTTTCAATGAAGACCACATTGTCATTATTCTTTGTTTAGGGTTGGCAGGATCGGAGACAGCTGATAAGATCAGTCCTAGTCAGGAGGCGACTGTTGCAACAAGCGCGCGGGTTCACTGACTTCTGACCAATCGTGGGAACTTACACTGTTCTGATATTTTAATTAATGGAGGTCAAACTTATCTGGGGATTGGGTTCATCAACACTGAGTGCCGTCTCCGCATCGAAGGTTGGCTACCATGGATCGCCATTCCACTCTGTCTCTTGTTTTGAAGGTGCAGATTGTCATAAGTTGACTTGTCCATCTTTTGGTGTTACTCGTCCAAGATAGTCTTGGTCTGCCTCTGCCTCTTTTACCTTGTATTTTCCCTTCCAATATTACTTTTAGTAGGCTGTTGTGTCTTTTAACGTGCCCCAAAAATTTAATTTGTCTTGTTTGAATTGTGCTTAGTAGTTTTCTTTTGATTCTTAGTTGTTTTAAAACTTCATCGTTTGTTTTCTTTTCTTTCCATCCAATTCTACCTATTCTTCTATAAATCCACATTCCAAAGGGGGATGGATTAACCATTAAGTAAAATAATCACGTGGTTAGAGTATCAAGGGAAGGGGGACACCACAAAGGAGCCCTTACATTAAATGAAAAAAATTGACATACAGATATATACAACAATAACTAGAGCATTCCGTGAGAATTGACCTTCACCTTGTGTCTTGAAATCGAACAAGCCAGACTGAATGCCTTAAAGGTCAAGGTAAAGTACGAGACTTGAACCGGCGTCTTAGCACGCGAGTTTCCACCCATATGTGCTCGGCCGACTATCCAGAAATGTTCGGATATTTCTGTATAGTATCGCCTCAAGCATCGAAACTCTGCGAAGCGACATTCCTCACCTTCCCAGGGTAATACCCTAGTACCCATTTATGCCAACGGCTGGGTCGACGTATAGAAGCAGATGTGTTCCATAAGATTAGGTTTGAGGATCTCATCAAAGACTCGGCAATTTAAAAGAAGATTAAAACATTTTTAATATAAATAAAGTGGAAGTGTACAAAAATAAGCATAATTTTCCATCTTTGTGTATTTTGTTTAATTTCGATAAATACCATTTTAAAAATGGTTAATAGGAGGATAAGGTGCGCCTCACGGCGCTGTGCTCGCTTCCTGGTGAACGTGGTCCATGTTCATCTCCCAAAGGTGGAGGTAAAATCACGTCTCACAGCAGCAGACCTGGACGTTGTCAGCGACCCACAGCTGATGGCTTGCGACAGGATCGGTGAACCAGAACCACCCAGACCCTGCTCCACCTCTCCGTGGTGCCTCTAGTAACAGACTAACCTGTCTAGTCTGCCCAAGTGAGTAGGGATCGAAGAGGGAAGACAACCCGGTACTCAAAAATGTATTTCTGAAGTCGGATGTGTTGGGTCGAAAGGTCCATCACAGTTATACTGCAAACCACAACACAACGCAGACACGCCCACTTAGCGTCCTTTTAAGGGCGGATGATGAAGAGGTGCACTCCTTTAGTCATCGGGCGAACGCAAGCAAGCAATGGTTTATTATTGTTTACATTTTGAATTACATATACATGGGGAAGGGAGCACCCAAATCTTTTAAGTGTTTGAGGCCTGTAGAGGTCTTAATCCGGCCCTGACCATTAGCAAATATAGGTCCGTTCTAATTTATGACTATGAAGTATGGAGAATGACAATCATTAAGATACACACGAAGAATAATTATTAATTGATGCTTGTACACAATGAAAGGTATGGCAATGGCAGGATAAAATCACTAACGTAGAATTATGGAAAGGTGCCAGTACCAGTGGACAAATAGGTACAACGAATACGATGGCGCTGGATAGAACACATAAAGCGGAAGGCAACTAAGAGTATTACAGGACATTTTCTGGAACCCCCAGGGGAGGAGACAAAGAGGAAAACAAATATATACTTGGAGAAGAGAGGTGAAAGCAGAGATGAAGATAATGGGGAAAACATCATCATCATCAAGTACCGGGCCTGGTGGCGTAGGTGATCATGTCTCTCCACAACTTTCGACCTCGGCAGCTATTTATCATTTCTGTTGTTGACCTTCTGCCAAGCCATTCTCTTAAGCTGTCTGGTATTTTTTCTCTTAGCTTCCCTCTATCTCTTAGTCCCTCAATTTTTCCAGTTGTTACAATATATTCCAGTTGTTCTCTTCTCATTACATGGCCAAAAAATGATGATTGTCTCTTCCTAACATTGGAAATTAGCTCTCTTTTTGCTTTGACCTCTCTCATAACATCTTCATTACTCTTCTTAGCTGTCCATTGTATTCTCAACATTCTTCTGTAAAACCACATTTCTACAGACTCCAGTGATTTTCTTGTCTGTTGTCCTATTGTCCATGACTCGCATGCGTATGTTAAGACTGGCTCTAGGGGAAGACATGGAATGATCTTAATAGAATGGCAAGAAACAGGATGATTTTGAAAGTGTTTGTTAAAGACATTTGCTCCATAGGGAGCTGAAAGGAAGAACAAGATGAATAGTTATCTGTATTTGTCTACGCACGATTAAATATTTAACTGTTTATGTTTGTATCACCGAATCAGAATTAACCAAGACCCTACACCATATCATCGTGGTGGCACTGGAAACAGGTAATCCCCAAGAGCTTCATGAACTCAACTTGCCAGCTACCTTTCTGAACGTCTTTTCTTAGACAATATCTCTGGTACCCATTTTCACTCTTCCATTCTGTCGTTCCCGATGACAGCTAAAGGAATTGACTGTTCTCATCGTCTTCCGTCCTTAAAAGAACGTTAAGTGGGTGTAGATGAATTGTGTTGTATTTCATTTGCGTCTGTCGACTCAACACATCCGACTTCGGGACGACATTTTTGAGTAGCGGAATGCCTTCCCTTTCCGATCCCTATTCGCTTGGCCAGACTAGACTGTATGTAAAAGTAAAGTACCCCCATCACGCCAAGTGGCGTATAGGGAATATGGTATTAGTGGCCCTATATTTTACAGACCTTCAGCACATGAATTTTGGGGTAATGTGGTCGGTATTACGCCCGTGCTGCTTTACTTTCCCAGAAAAAAAATCCGGTACCCATTTAAGGCTGGGTGAACCCGGAAGCCGTCGGTTGGGATCGGCTTGTCCTTTGTAGTCCAGTTTACTAACCACTGAGCTATCGCGGCTCCAAGACTAGACTGGCTAGTCTGTTTCTAGAGGCACTGCGAAGATGTGGAGTAGGGTCTGGATGGTTCTAATTCATCAATCCTGGTGTAGTTTATCAGCTATGAGTCGCTGACAGCGTCTCGCTCTGCCGCTGTTAGGCTCCTTGCCTCCTGTACCCATTTAAAGAAGATAGGTGTACATAGAGAGCCTTTAAGACCGGAATTCCACCCTCCCCCCTCCACCCCCGAGCTGGCATCTAAATCGCATACCTCCATTTCGGCAAGCGAGTGTACTAACGTTGTGTTTTGACGTTGCGTTTGGCAGCACAACGTTCATCCCAACGTTGTGCTGCCAATGCCAGTCCTGGTCCCTAGATGCAAGAACAAGAAAAATAACCTCTACGGATATGAAATGTGTTAGACGAATGACAGGAAACAGTCTGAGAGACAAGATCAGAAATGAAGAACTGAGAAAAAAGATAGGAATAGCCCAGCCATAGAATATAGTAAAAAAAATCCACAAAGAAAATGGTTTGGCCATGTGGCAAGAGAGTGTGATCAAAACACAACGAGCCTTCAATAAACGTTGCGAGAATACCAGACCCAAGGGTCGACCACAAAAAAGATGGATCGATGAAATATTAGAAGCACTAGGAAACATAACAGCAGCAGTGGCGAACAGAAGATCAAAAGACCACAAATTATATCTCCCCTCGACGCTGAAAGGCAAATGAGGAAGGAAAGAAGAAGATGATAATTAAGTCAAATCTATTAACCCAATCAGCTCTTACGGTTATACGGTGTGACCTTCAGGACTGCCGTGTGTGTGGGTAGTTGAATCGCTGTAAGGAACACTATGAAGACGATACAGTCATACGTGACACATCCTTGATTAGATGCCCCTTACATGTCGTCATAGCTTCACGCGCTCTTGTCTCCGCACAGGTCCATCTCGCTAATGATGTCATTTTAATTACACGTTTCGTGCACACGCATTCATGATCTGGCAACATGGTAGTGCGTTGACAGTCTTTGAAGAGGTCAGGTTGGTGCAAGGTCTCGTTGGTGGTTAAGTGTGTGCAGGACGGAGTGTGGCAAACTGTGTGGTATGTGCGTCGCAATAAAAGAAGGTAGAGGAAATAGTCTGTGATGTGTGGATAAGATGTGGGGGTACTAAGCTGTGGTATACGGATCTGCATAATCAGTTTGTGGTATGAGTATAATTAGTCTTTAGTCATTTAGTCTTTAGTTGGTACTGGCGTCACATACAGCATTCGGGGGATTCCTATATCAGCTGAGTGTCTATGATTAGGAAAAGCTGATCAGTGGAATATGAATGAAAACTGACTGTGGTATATGAATGAGAACTGATGGTGGTATATGAATGAGAACTGATGGTGGTATATGAATGAGAACTGATGGTGGTATATGAATGAGAACTGATGGTGGTATATGAATGAGAACTGATGGTGGTATATGAATGAGAACCGATTGTAGAATGTGAATGAGAACTTGTGTGCGGTAAATGAATGATAACTGACTGTGGTATATGAATGAGAACGTGTGTGTGGTATATGAATGAGAACGTGTGTGTGGTATATGAATGAGAACGTGTGTGTGGTATATGAATGAGAACGTGTGTGTGGTATATGAATGCGAACGTGTGTGTGGTATATGAATGAGAACTGATGGTAGTATATGAATGAGAACTGATGGTAGTATATGAATGAGAACTGATGGTGGTATATGAATGAGAACTGATTGTGGTATATGAACGAGAACGGATTGTGGTATATGAATGAGAACTGATGGTGGTATATGAATGAGAACTGATGGTGGTATAAGAATGAGAACTGATGGTGGTATATGAATGAGAACTGATGGTGGTATAAGAATGAGAACTGATGGTGGTATATGAATGAGAACTGATGGTGGTATATGAATGAGAACTGATGGTGGTATATGAATGAGAACTGATTGTAGTATATGAATGAGAACTGATTGTGGTATATGAATGAGAACTGATGGTGGTATATGAATGAGAACTGATGGTAGTATATGAATGAGAACTGATGGTAGTATATGAATGAGAACTGATGGTGGTATATGAATGAGAACTGATGGTAGTATATGAATGAGAACTGATGGTGGTAAATGAATGAGAACTGATGGTAGTATATGAATGAGAACTGATGGTAGTATATGAATGAGAACTGATGGTGGTATATGAATGAGAACTGACTGTGGTATATGAATGAGAACTGATTGTGGTACATGTATATGAATGAGAACTGATGGTGGTATATGAATGAGAACTGATGGTAGTATATGAATGAGAACTGATGGTGGTATATGAATGAGAACTGATGGTAGTATATGAATGAGAACTGATGGATGAGAACTGATGGTAGTATATGAATGAGAACTGATTAAAGTATATGAATGAGAACTGATGGTGGTATATGAATGAGAGCTGACTGTGGTATAAGAATATGGAGTGATTTTATTTATTTTTGATTTTCCACCGCCTGTGGTGTGAGTCGAACACGGGATCTTCTTTATGGAGCCCGACGTGTTACCTCTAGACCAACCAGCCCGACGTCTTACCTCTAGACCAACCTGGCCGACGTCTTACCTCTAGACCAACCAGCCCGACGTCTTACCTCTAGACCAACCAGCCCGACGTCTTACCTCTAGACCAACCTGGCCGACGTCTTATCTCTAGACCAACCTGGCCGACGTCTTACCTCTAGACCAACCTGGCCGACGTCTTACCTCTAGACCAACCAGCCCGACGTCTTACCTCTAGACCAACCTGGCCGACGTCTTATCTCTAGACCAACCTGGCCGACGTCTTACCTCTAGACCAACCTGGCCGACGTCTTATCTCTAGACCAACCAGCCCGACGTCTTACCTCTAGACCAACCAGCCCGACGTCTTACCTCTAGACCAACCAGCCCGACGTCTTACCTCTAGACCAACCAGCCCGACGTCTTACCTCTAGACCAACCTGGCCGACGTCTTATCTCTAGACCAACCTGGCCGACGTCTTACCTCTAGACCAACCAGCCCGACGTCTTACCTCTAGACCAACCTGGCCGACGTCTTACCTCTAGACCAACCAGCCCGACGTCTTACCTCTAGACCAACCTGGCCGACGTCTTACCTCTAGACCAACCTGGCCGACGTCTTACCTCTAGACCAACCTGGCCGACGTCTTATCTCTAGACCAACCAGCCCGACGTCTTACCTCTAGACCAACCTGGCCGACGTCTTACCTCTAGACCAACCAGCCCGACGTCTTATCTCTAGACCAACCTGCCCGACGTCTTACCTCTAGACCAACCAGCCCGACGTCTTATCTCTAGACCAACCTGCCCGACGTCTTACCTCTAGACCAACCTGCCCGACGTCTTACCTCTAGACCAACCTGGCCGACGTCTTACCTCTAGACCAACCTGCCCGACGTCTTACCTCTAGACCACCCTGCCCTCTTCAGTCAGCGATGATCGATATCACCTCAGGTGGTATTCCGTATCTTATATCCCTCCACCCTGCCCCCCCCCCCCCCCCACCTTGTAAATCCCAAACCAAAGTCTGTCTAAGACGCCTCTTAGACAGTGAAACATGTCTGTCTGTTAACTTGCTGGAAGAATACAAGAAGTTCAGAAGAAACAGGCAAATAAAAATGGGTAGAGGAGAAGCAGAAAGAAGAAAAAAATCAAACCAACATACCAATCATGATCTGTCACAGCTAAGTCAAATTTAGGCAACTTTGAAACCTTTCGGTTTCCTGTTTATTTTTCCGAAAGTTTTTACGAGTCGAAAATTCCTCCCTTCCCCCGGTGTATTCCTTTCTTCCCAACTTTCTCTCCCCGTGTGCTTCATTCCTAGTTCGAGAAAAGGTAAATACAAGCATGTGGATATTTCAGCGAAGCGAAGACCAAAATAAATCAATTGAAGAAAAGGAGAAAGTTTGAAAGTAGATTCGCTTTCAATATAACTATTATTACGCGTCATGTTATTTTTTCATTTATGTTATCTTGATGTATATTCTTCATCTACGCAACTTACCTTTTGAATAGCCTAAAAATGCGTTGTTATTGCCTGTTGCGAGGTAAAGGTAAATGTTATTGCCTGTTGCGAGGTAAAGGTAAAGTACGAGATTTGAATCTGCGTATTAGCACGTGAGTTTTCACCCATATGTGCTCGGCCGCCTATCCAGAAGTGTTCGGAGACTTCTGGATTGTGTCGCTTCATGCATCGAAGCTCACAGTGCGATGCGGCATTCCTCACTTCCACAGAGTAATATCCTAGTACCCATTTCTGCCAGCGGCTGGGTCGACTGCGGAGGTATTTTTTTAAAACTACGAGTACAACTCACACTGCTTCAACAGGAGTTGTCTGAACGTTGGTAGCCCAGTCGGGTGGTTTATCCAACTAGGCTACAGAGGCCCCGGTAGCCGGTTGTTGCGTTGTGATGTTGTAGTTCACAGGAAGCCGTTGTAACTACGCCTTTCGTCCCAACACATCCGAAATAGCACATTTTGGGATATGCTGGATTTGCCTTTCGATATCTTCTCACTGTTCAGGACTAATTTGTGCTTTCGACAGTCATCACAGGTAGAAAGAGTTGGGTTTTGATCAATTATGGTTTGCTGATCTTGACTCAAGCGGTCAACTATAAACTGTAGGCGTCAATCTTGACATGTTGCCCGACATTTGCGATTACAACAATCTCTTGTTACTGGGGCTGTTTGCTTTATTTCAAACCACATTGTCCATTTTCGTCTCTCTTTCTCTCTATCTCTCTCTCTGTCTGTCATTCTTTTTTTCTCTCTCTCTGTCTGTTTCTCGTTTTTCTCCCTGTCTCTCTCTCTCTTTCTTTCTGTCTGTCTCTTTTTTCTCTCATTGTTTCTCTCTCTCTCTCTGTCTCTATGTTTTATCTCCCTGTCTCTCATCCTCTCTCTCTCTGTCTGTCTTTCTTTCTCTCTCTGTCTGTCTCTCTTTCTCTCTCTCTGTCTGTCTCGTTTTCTCTTTCTCTGTCTGTCTCTTTTTCTCTCTCTGTCTGTCTCTTTTTCTCTCTCTGTCTGTCTCTCTTTTTCTCTCTCTGTTTGTCTCTCTTTTTTCTCTCACCGTTTCTCTCTGTCTGTCTCTCTTTTTTGCTCTCTCTGTCTGTCTCTCTTTCTCTCTTTCTCGGTTTGTCTCTCTTTCTCTGTCTGTCTCTCTTTCTCTCTCTCTCGGGTTGTCTCTCTTTCTCTCTCTCTCTCTGTCTGTCTCTCTTTTTCTCTCTGTCTCTCTCTCTCTTTTTCTCTCTCTATCTCTCTTTGTGTCTCTCCCCGTGTTTCTCCCTGTCTCTCTGTGTTTCTCTATCTCTCTCCAGTCTTTCTATGTGTTTCTCCCTGTCTCTCTGTGTTTCTCTATTTCTATCCAGTCTTTCTATGTGTTTTTCCCTGTCTCTCTGTGTTTCTCTATCCCTCTCCTGTCTCTCTCTCTGTGTTTCTCCCTGTCTCTCTGTGTTTTTCTATCTCTCTGTGTCTCTCCCATTATATCTATGTTCTCTATCCCTCTCCTGTCTCTCTCTCTGTTTTTCTCCGTCTCTCTGTGTTTCTCTATCTCTCTCTCTATGTTTCTTCCTGTTTCTCTGTGTTTCTCTATCTCCTCTCTCTCTCTCTCTCTCTCTCTCTCACTCGCTGTGTTTCACTCTATGTTTCGTTCCCTGTGTCTTTCCCAGTCTTTCCCTCTGTCTCTCTTCCTCTCTGTCTAATTCACCCTGTCTCTCTCTATTTCACTTTGTCTCTCTCACTCTGCCTCTCTTTTACTCTGTAGTTCTCGATATTTCCAATCACAATCTGTTAAACTAATACCTTAGTTTCATCTTTCTTTTGTGTTCACCCTAAGTTCACTCGATGACTACAAATAAATTGACACTCTTTCGTCATCCGTCCTTAATAAGACGTTAAATGGGCGTAGTTCCATTGTGTTGTGGTTTATTTCCGCCTTTCGGCCAAGCACTTCCGACTTCAGCATGTTAGTTTTTCAGTCTAGGCTTGTCTTCCCTCTTAGATTGCTACTCATTTGGCCAGACCAGACAGGTTAGTCTATTTCTGAAGGCACCACGAAGAGGTGGAGAATGATTTGGATTCGTTCTGGTTCACCGATCCTTAACGAAGCCATCAGCTGTCAGTCACTGACAGCTTCCATCAGCTGTCAGTCACTGACAGGTTCCCACTCCGTTACTGTTAGATGCTCTGCCTCCTTTTGTTGATCCATACATTGTTTACGAATCAGGTTTAGCATTGGGTTTAGTTTGGAGTGTTGATTGACAGTGGGCGTGTCCTAGTCTCAATTGAACGACTAGATCAGTGTCGGACAAATGTTGGCCCGTGTGTCAGATTCGGCCCGCCAGTCTATTTTTCTTGGCCATTAAAACACCTATCTATCTATTGACCTTTCGAGCCCCATAGGGACCAAGATACACCTTCTCCTATCTGAATTTTTGTTCTAGCAGTTTTCTTTTAAGGATATATTTTATACAATCTCGCCATTTCTCTCTGTTCTGTGCAAGCAGCTCTATCTCATTGAGGGAGCCGAATCCTGCTGCTCTTGCCTCTCTCATCAATGTTCTTCTCAGTGTCTCCCTGGGTCTTCCTATTTTTCTCTTACCTGTTGTTTCCCATATGAGGGCTTGATTTGCTATTCAGTTATTATCTCTTCTCATCACATGTCCAACATATGACCATCGTATTTTCCTTATTACTGAAGATATTAGTGGTTGATTGGCGATTTCTCTAATTTCCTCGTTTGTTTTGAATGCGTTCAACTTTGTTTCTATATCTCTTGTTGTTTTCCAGCTTTCACACGCATACGTAAAGGTTGATAGTACATTTGATTTGAATAGCCTAAGTTTTGTGTTTGTGCTGATTAGCTTTGATTTCCACAACTTTTCAAGGCTTCTGAAAGACATTGCAGCTTTAGCCAGTCTGAATTAAAGCACCTACAGATTAATAAATATTTAGTAGAATATACTGTATACATAATATATATTTATATTTTGCGTTCTACAGCTTTCACCGCTTGCGAAGTCCCTAGAGACTAGGAACTGAATTTTGTGCATTAATCCGGTTTTTTTCCTGGCAGCCATGTGCACAGGGGTAAGTCGATGATTAATTAATGATTGAAATCATATCTCACTGTTGAGGCCAGGGGCAGTTGCCGCAGAGAGAAATCATAAATAAAATATCAACTGTTGCAGCCGGGATTTGAACCCACAAACTCTCTGTCCGGACACCAACCAGTCCCCAGAAACCACTATATTAAATATAGGTAAATACAAACCAAAGTTCCAGCCAGTAAAAAAAAAAAAATTATATAAAGGTAATTTTGAAATAAAAAAGTAAAGTAAAGTACCCCGTCATGCCAAGTGGCGTATAGGAAATATGGTGTTAGTGACCGTCACGCCAAGTGGCGTATAGGAATATGGTGTTAGTGACCGTCACGCCAAGTGGCGTATAGGAATATGGTGTTAGTGACCGTCACGCCAAGTGGCGTATAGGGAATATGGTGTTAGTGACCGTCACGCCAAGTGGCGTATAGGGAATATGGTGTTAGTGACCGTCACGCCAAGTGGCGTATAGGGAATATGGTGTTAGTGACCGTCACGCCAAGTGGCGTATAGGGAATATGGTGTTAGTGACCACAAATGGTGTTAGTGACCGCGGCTCCCAATTTTTAAACAGGTTGGTGGAAAAAAGGCAGCCCCAGTGAAACACTGAGAAGAACATTCATTGATCAGAGAGGCAAAGACAGCAGGAATCGGAGCCCTCAATGAGATCGAGAGACTTGCACAGAACAGAGACAAATGGCGAAATTTGATAAAAGATCTTTGCAAGGATTGAGACCGCTAAAAATAAAATATAGAAAATGAGAAAGAGTATCTGGGTCTATGCCTTATGTGCTGACCACGGGTCGGAAGGTTACTAGATGGAATTTTGAAATAAATAATTAATTGTCTAGTTACAAATGATAAAATATGTCGCCAAAGTGCAGACATTCTTTATATCATCATCATCATCATCATGTACTATACCGCTTGGCGTAGGCGATACTGCATCGTATCAGTTCAGTTGTTGTCTGTTTGCCATGCCATTACACCAAGCTAACCAGTATTTTCTCTCTTTGTTGTCCACGATCTCTCTTTCCTTTTATTTTGCCAGTTGTAACCAAGTATTCCAACTTTCCTCTTCTCATGATGTGCCTGAAAAATGTTGATTGTTTCTTTCTGATGATTTTTAGGAGCTGCCTTTTTGTGTTGACCTCTTTGAGAACTTCCTCATTGGTCCTTTTAGCTGTCCAGGGAACTTTCAACATTCTTCTGAGAAATCCCATCTCTGTGGCCTCTAATCGTCTTTTCATTTTTTTGTCTACTGTCCATGATTTTTTTCCATAGGTCAGAATTGGTTCTATATAGCACGGATGAACTCTCTTCTTCTTTCTATATATATATATATATATATATATATATATATATATATATACATATATATATATATATATATATATATATATATATATATATATTTATTTATTTATATATATATATATAATATAAATTACATCATGTAATTTTTTTTTTCTATGATTGCTTGCACTTCTGGTCATGACCTCTATATACAAGGAAAACAGATTTACAAAACTGTATAAAATTAACAGCAAAATAATGTTTGTGTTGTTGTATAACTTAGAATGTAAATTACAAAGATGTTATGATGTAGTTATAGTTATGTTAATTTAGGGCAGTAATTGAAGTAACTAAAATTAAAAACTCCAATGTTAAGCCAGTCTTATTATATGACTGTGAAACATGGAGAACAACTAAAATGCCAATCATGAAGATACAGACTTTCATTAATGTATTTTTACACATAGAATTATGGAAATGTACCAGTCAAATACCAGTGGGTAAAGAGATACAGCGAAGACGATGGAGCTGGATAGGACACACATTGCGGAATGCAACTGATAGTATTACACAACAGGCCCTTTTTTGAATCCCCAAGGAAAAAGACAAAGAGGAATGCTTGGAGAAGCAGAGATGAAGATGATGGGGAAGATATGGGACGATCTTAAATGAGTGGCAAGAAACAGAACGGCTTAGAAAGTGATTGTTGAAGACCTATGCACCACAGGGAGCTGAAAGGTAGAAGAAGAAGAATTGAAGGAACTATTTTACATAGCGCAAATTGCAGTAATTGTTGTGTGGACAATAATCAGGTTAAAGGTCAATTTAAAACTTCGGTCTCATGTCCTGGCCTTCTCTAGCTTCGAACTCACCGTCCGCCGCTGATCACTGTCTACCTTTGATTGGTGTTTGTGCAGTCCTAGCAATCAACTTTGGTTGTGACGCATTGGTCCAGCCATCTTTGTTGGTAAGTAAAAAGTAAAGAGCCCCCGTCACGCCAAGTGGCGTATAGGGAATATGATGTTAATGACCATAAATTTTACAGACCTTCAGCGCAGGATTTTTGGGGTAAAGTGGTCGGTATTACGCCCGTGCCGCTTTACTTTCCCAGAAAAAATCCGGTACCCATTTAAGGCTGGGTGAACCAGGAAGCCGTCGCTTGGGATCAAACCCTACACCCTTGTCCTTTGTAGTCCAGTTCACTAACCACTGAGCTATCGCGGCTCCCTATCCTTGTTGGTATTTGCCTCAAAATATTTTGTTTGCATGTATTGCACAGTTATTTGTCATTTATATTTTAGTTCATTCCATCATTTCTCCATATCAGGACGATAATATACCGCTACTTCTTCTAATACACATTCTCTCTCTCAATCTCTCTCTCTCTCTCTCTCTCTCTCTGCGATCAGGACTCAATCAGAGTAGGATTCCAGACTCCCACATGAAGTCAGCTGTCAGGTTAAGTGTGTTGATCGCCCCCACAGGCAGAACATCTCAATTAGAGTCTGCCAGATCCACTCTGATTGAACACCCGTTAAAACGTTGCACTGTGTTCTGTGCCAGTGGCCCAGTGCATCCGATTTCAACCAGCATTTTATTCAGGTTTGCTTTACTTAGCCTTTGATTGTCTCCAATCTTCCTGCAAGGCAGCAGATTGTCTTTTCTGTAGAGGGATTCTGCCCTTAGATGGTCTGCTTTCCCAGGTTTACGAGCACCATCTGCCCCAGTCACTAGATGTGACTAACACAGACATGCACACACAAAGATATGAGATGTGAATAATACACATTCAAGGTGATTAAAAAAGCTGAATCTTAAGTTGTGAATCTTTTGTAGTTAAAATGTGAATGCTGCATCTCCCGGAAACACTCCAACTTGCCAGTCGTTGATATTTTTGTTATGAGCATTACCTGCTAGATTATCATCCACGCATTGATATTGACTTTAACTGAAAACCCGTACCTGTTGTAGTATGTATGGTGCGTGGTGTGGAGTGTGTGTGATGTGTGTGTGCGTGTGTGCATGTGTGTGCATGTGTATGTGTGGTGTGTGTGTGTGTGTGTGCGTGTGTGTGCGCGTGTGTGTGATGTCAGAAATTGAAATCACTTTTCGTCAAATATAAATTACACTCAGCACGTTTTCATGGTTAACAAAGACACCTTTACAAATCTTGAACTAAAATGTCACTTTGAGTTATACTCATGACAGGTATCATCTACATAGAACTAGGTTTCCTTCTAGACAAAGTAATAGCTATAAAATTACATCCTCACATAGAACTAGGTTTCCTTCTAGACAAAGTAATAGCTATAAAATTACATCCTTACATAGAACTAGGTTTCCTTCTAGACATAGTAATTGCTATAAAATTACATCCTTACATAGAACTAGGTTTACTTCTAGACATAGTAATTGCTATAAAATTACATCCTTACATAGAACTAGGTTTACTTCTAGATATAGTAATTGCTATAAAATTACATCCTTAGATAGATGTAGGTTTACTTCTTAGACATAGTAATAGCTATAAAATTACATCCTTACATAGAACTAGGTTCGTCCTGCAAAGAGGAAATTGGGTGGTCTAGAGGTAATACGTTAATCTCTGGGCAGAAAATTGTCTGGTTCTAATCCCGTCGCATGCAGTGGGAGTTTGCATCCGTGGTTACCTCGTGGATTTTCTCTCCCCTGGTAACTGGGTAGTGAGCTCTAATGTCTAGAACTCTCTGGGTAGTGAGATCTGATGTCTAGTACTCTCTGGGTAGTGAGATCTGATGTCTGACCCTCTCTGGGTAGTGAGAATTTGATGTCTAGAACTCTCTGGGCAGTGAGATTTGATGTCTAGAACTCTCTGGGAAGTGAGATTTGATGTCTAGAACTCTCTGGGTAGTTAGATCTGATGTCTAGAACTCTCTGGGTAGTGAGATTTGATGTCTAGAACTCTCTGGGTAGTGAGATCTGATGTTTAGACCTCTCTGGGTAGTGAGATCCGAGGACTAGGACTCTCTGGGTAGTGAGATCCAACGTTTAGCCCTCTCTGGGTAGTGAAATTCGACGTCTAGCACTCTCTGGGTAGTGAGATCCAACGTCTAGCCCTCTCTGGGTAGTGAGATCCGACGTCTAGCACTCTCTGGGTAGTGAGATCCAAAGTCTAGCACTCTCTGGGTAGTGAGATCCAAAGTCTAGCACTCTCTGGGTAGTGAGATCAGACGTCTAGCACTCTCTGGATAGTGGGATACAAAGTCTAGGCCTCTCTGGGTAGTGAGATCCAAAGCCTAGCCCTCTCTGGGTAGTGAGATCAAACGTCTAGCCCTCTCTGTGTATTGAGATCTGATGTATAACCCTCCCTGGGTAGTGAGATTTGATGTCTAGCCCTCTCTGGGTAGTGAGATCTATTGTCTAGCCCTCCCTGGGTAGTGAGATCTGATGTCTAGCCCTCTCTGGGTAGTGTGATCTGATGTCTAGCCCTCCCTGGGTAGTGAGATTTGATGTCTAGCCCTCTCTGGGTAGTGATATCTGATGTCTAGCCCTCTCTGGGTAGTGAGATCCGACGTCTAGCCCTCTCTGGGTAGTAAGATCCGATGTCTAACCCTCTCTGGGTAGTGAGATCCAAAGTCTAGCCTTCTATGGCTAATGATATCTGATGTCTATCCCTCTCTGGGTAGTAAGATCCGATGTCTAGCCCTCTCTGGGTATAGATATCCACAGTCTAGCCCTCTCTGGGTAGTGAGATCTGATGTATAGCCTTCCTTGGGTAGTGAGACCCATGTCTATCTTTCTCTGGGTAGTGAGATCTGATGTCTAGCCCTCTCTGGGTAGTGAGATCCAATGTCTAGCCCTCTCTGGGCAGTGAGATCCGAAGTCTAGCCCTCTCTGGGTAGTGAGATCCGAAGTCTAGCCTTCTCTTGGTAGTGAGATCCGACCTCTAGCTCTTTCTGGGTAGTAAGATTCGATGTCTAGCCCTCTCTGAGTTGTGCGCTCCAAAGTCTAGCCTTCTCTGTCTAGCGATATCTGATGTCTAGCCCTCTCTGGGTAGTAAGATATGATGTTTAGCCCTCTCTGGGTAGGGACATCTGATGTCTAGCCCTCTCTTGGTAGCAGATCTTATCGGCGAGACAGGCGACGATTTCAAACGAATTACATCGAATAGAGACAGAGAGAGAGAGAGAGAGAGAGAGAGAGAGAGAGAGAGAGAGAGAGGAGAGAGAGGAGGGAGCACAGTCACTTCCTTACTAAAGTTTCTTCCAAATCACAGCAACCGGAAACGGTTCAATTAATAAGATAATCCCTTAAAAAACAGGACGACATGCAGCGATTTTGCATTGCCGGTTGGTGTGAGCTAGGTCGACCTCCAAAGAGGGCTGCGTGTTCGACAATGTTAAAAGGCATCACCGAAAAGAGAGTGCCCACAGTCACACTCAATTCCATTTCGCTCGAATAAATTTAAAAATTAGCATCTAAAACTGTCAAAACCCGAAAAATTGTTAAAGTGTTGACCGCGATAGTATAATAGTTGACAGCGACTACAGTCGCCATGTTCCCGGAAGTCCTGTCCACGCTGAAGAAGGATGGGTCGTGGCTAAAGTCGCAGATATCACAGCTGAGCCAATAAACTAACGACACGACGCATCCAAACCCATCTTGCGAACACTGAGAAAAAGATTATGTAAACATATTCATCTGCTGTCTGAATCACTGGAGTCTGTAGAAATGTGGTTTTACAGAAAAATGTTGAGTGTACCATGGACAGCTAAGAAGAGAGCTAATTTCCAATGTTAGGAAGAAACAATCATCATTTTTTGGCCATGTAATGAGAAGAGAACAACTGGATTATATTGTAACAACTGGGAAAATTGAGGGACGAAGAGATAGAGGGAAGCAAAGAGAAAAAATAACAGACAGCTTGAGAGAATGGCTTGGCAGGAGGTCAACAACAGAAATGATAAATAGCTGCCGAGATCGAAAGTTGTGGAGAGACATGATCACCTACACCAGTAGGCCCGGTACTTGATGATGATGATGATGATGATGTTCATCTGCTGGACATCTCATGGAAATGTTTTCATGTTCTCTGCCACGAGTGATAACAGACCGGAAGTTGTAGAATCTTTTTTCTCAGAAGATTGTCTTTGATCTTGAGAGGACTTCTTAAAGAATGTATTTATTTATTTATTTATTTTTTAGTCGTTTGAGATACACTTTCTTATCCAGGTATAAGAGATTGGAGATGTTGAAACCTGCTTCATATATATATGGCGAATTTCTACGTTTAACTGTAGTCATCATCATCAAGTGCCATGCCTGCTGGCGTAGGCGATCATGTCTCTCCACAACTTTCGATCTCGACAGTTATTAATCATTTCTATTGTTGACCTTCTGCCAATCCATTCTCTTAAACTGTCTGCTATCTTTTCTCTTTGCTTCCCTGTATCTCTTCGTCCATCAGTTGTCACATCATGTTCCAGCTGTTCCCATCTCATTGCATGGCCAAAAAATGATGATCGTTTCTTCCTAATATTGGAAATTAGTTGTATATTTTCTATTTAGTCACTTTCAGAACGTTTTCATTACTCTTCTTAGCTGTCCATGGCATTTCCAAATTCTACTGTAAATAAAACCACCACATTCTACAGCCTCCGGTGATTTTTTTGTCTATTGTCCAAATTCACACCCATGTTTAAGACTGGCTCTATATAACATTTAAGAGCTTTTTTCCTTGTTTCTATTGTCAAAAATGAATTACACAATATTTTTTTGGAAAGCTGCTTTTGCCTGAGCCATTCTGCATCTTATCTCGTAACAGGATAATCTGTTTAAGTCTAGTCCAGCGAATATGGATAGAAGCGGAAAGACTACCCGGTACTCAGAAGTGTCGTACTGAAGTCGGATGTGCTGGGCCGAAAGGCGCAAATATCACAGTTATACTGCAAAACACAACAAAAAGCAGACACGCCAAATTAACGCCCTTTAACGGCGTATGACGAAGAGTTGTACTCCTTTAGTCATCGGGCGAACACAAGCATCTCCCAGAAGTGGTGGATTTTTTTCGAGCCCCGTGGTTCACCCAGCCTCTAAAAAGTAGTGCCAGGGATTTTTCTTGGAAGTAAATGCGGTCTGACGTGATCATCAACCAACAAATGTGCCATGGTCGTGGACAGCTCTAGTTCATCTTCTACCTTTCAGCTCCCTGTGGAGCATAGGTCCTCAACAAACACTTTCAGCTCCCTGTGGAGCATAGGTCCTCAACAAACACTTTCAGCTCCCTGTGGAGCATAGGTCCTCAACAAACACTTTCAGCTCCCTGTGAAGCATAGGTCTTCAACAAACACTTTCAGCTCCCTGTGGAGCATAGGTCCTCAACAAACACTTTCAGCTCCCTGTGGAGCATAGGTCCTCAACAAACACTTTCAGCTCCCTGTGGAGCATAGGTCCTCAACAAACACTTTCAGCTCCCTGTGGAGCATAGGTCCTCAACAAACACTTTCAGCTCCCTGTGGAGCATAGGTCCTCAACAAACACTTTCAACTCCTTGTGAAGCATAGGTCTTCAACAAACACTTTCAACTCCCTGTGGAGCATAGGTCCTCAACAAACACTTTCAGCTCCCTGTGGAGCATAGGTCCTCAACAAACACTTTCAGCTCCCTGTGGAGCATAGGTCCTCAACAAACACTTTCAACTCCCTGTGGAGCATAGGTCCTCAACAAACACTTTCAACTCCCTGTGGAGCATAGGTCCTCAACAAACACTTTCAACTCCCTGTGGAGCATAGGTCCTCAACAAACACTTTCAGCTCCCTGTGGAGCATAGGTCTTCAACAAACACTTTCAGCTCCCTGTGAAGCATAGGTCTTCAAGAAACACTTTCAGCTCCCTGTGGAGCATAGGTCCTCAACAAACACTCTCAGCTCCCTGTGGAGCATAGGTCCTCAACAAACACTCTCAGCTCCCTGTGGAGCATAGGTTTTCAACAAACACTTTCAGCTCCCTGTGAAGCATAGGTCTTCAACAAACACTTTCAGCTCCCTGTGAAGCATAGGTCTTCAACAAACACTTTCAGCTCCCTGTGGAGCATAGGTCTTCAAGAAACCCTTTCAGCTCCCCGTGGAGCATAGGTCCTCAACAATCACTTTCAGCTCCCCGTGAAGCATAGGTCCTCAACAAACACTCTCAGCTCCCTGTGGAGCATAGGTTTTCAACAAACACTTTCCAAGTCGTTCTGTTTTTTGCCATTCTTTTAAGATCATTCCACGTCTTCCCCATCATCTTCATCTCTGCTTTCATCTGTCTTCTCTAAGAATTCGTTGGTCTTCCTCTTTGTCTTTTCCCCTGGGGATTCCAAAAAAGGGCCTGTTGCATAATACTCTTAGTTGGCTTCCTCTGCGTGTGTCCTATCCATCGCCATCATCTTCGCTGTATCTCTTTATCCACTGATACTGGTACATTTCCATAATTCTATGTTAATGATTTTGTCCTGCCCTTTTCAACCTCTCTTCCACCCAACTCTAGTCACTAAGTTCCATATGCCAAGCAAGGCAAGGGAGGTAACCATTTCCTGTCGTACAAACAATGTCAGCTTTTGGGTTCTAGGTATTATCCTCTTTGAGTTCTTGACCTTATGGAAAAACTGCACAATCTGTTTCAAAACATCAACGGTGGGGTGGAATTGGGTCTTGGTCAATTTTGGTTCTCAGATTCTTGCATCCGCAGTCAATTACGACTCGCCGATCGCATTTAGCCAATGCTATTACTGATATGTTAACCCTTCCGTGCCCTCTGTTATATTCCATAAAGCTGAATCTTCTACGTTGCTGTTTGTATTGCCGATGACAGATTTATCTCACCCGTTCTTAACTCGAGAGATAAACACAAGTTGAGCTTTATCACGGTATAAAGCGCGCTGGCGCGACATTTGCATTTCAATCCGACTTATCCAACTTCGCCAAGATATTTTTTTTGTACACGAGAAAATAAACGAAATTAACAGTGATAAACATCTGCTCTTTGGGTGGAGAGATCCAATGTCTAGCACTTTCAGATTTTAAAAAAAGCCAGGAGGTTCCGTGTCTACTTTGCGCACGTTAAAGAGCCCTTAGCAAGTTGTTAGTCGAAAAGAACAAGTAATACTAGTTGTTGCCCGCACAAAAATGTTAATTGAAAATCAAGTCATACCCGAGACGGATGTGTCGGGCTATAAAAGCGTAGATATCGCTGCATGTTGTAAACTAGCGACAGAACGCACCAACGCCCACTTATCAGGTGAACGCTGAAGAAGAAGATGACGAAAACAGATCTGGAACTCAAGCATGCTATATCTGAACCAGGATATATCTAGTCGAACATCGCAGATATTGCGTCCTACTGTAATCAAGTACGCCATTACGCCCACTATACGCCATGCCATGTCGCGGCGACGAATAGAAGCTACCAGTGGCGAACGGAAAAAAATATTCAGAAATCGTGGAAACTAATCTGCAAATCAGTATCTGATGAGTGTAATAAATACACCAGCAGAGTCTGACAGTTTTTGCGCGGTCTAAATATTTTGCGTCCCAGCACATATAGATATGCGTCTGCCTATGTTTTTCTTGTCTATTTATATCGTCCAGCTTCGTGGGAAAATGCGTCGTGGGAGTTGCTGGGGTGGGTTTGTGTCAGTCAATGTTTGTATACAGTTAACACCAGTTACCTACCTTGCTCTTGGCTATTTCTTGCCCTCGGGAGGCATCTCGGTTAATTAGCGTGATTGTGTCTCGACCCTCCACAAGAAAGATTTTAGATCAGGGCTTCTCACACTGGGGGTTATGACTCTTGTGTACCAATCAAGTATACTTGTACCACAATGGGGAATGTTGAGTTGGTGCCACTTTTATTACATGACCGTCGGAACATTTATTTGTGAGGGATATATGGTCGGCACTACAATGAGCCGCCCATATTTTGCAGTTATCATGACGTGTGTAACCCAAGAAGTCGTGTTTGTAAAGTAAAGTAAATGTTCCCTCCACGCCTTGCAAGGCGTATGGGCAATATGATGTTAGTGACCACATTTTTTATGAGAAAGGCAATTTTTTTGGGGTCATGTGGTCGGTATCACGCCAGACCGTCTTTACTTCACAGAAAAATCTCTGGTACCCAATTTTAGAGACCGGAGCCTTGTCAATCCGAAAAATAATTCAGCTACTGCTGAGGATAGAATCCCGACTCTTCTGGTCAGGAGGCAAGCACAATCACTACTCGTAACTCAATTATGCTCCAATGGAGCTCCAATTATGCATGTAATTCCCCATAATGTTAGAGTTTTTTCTGTGTATCATTTCCGTGGTGAATTGAAAGACATGTTTTCTTGGACAGTTCATGTTTTATGTAGGAGTGGGGATTGTAGTTTTATGTAGGAGTGGGGATTGTAGTTTTATGTAGGAGTGGGGATTGTAGTTTTATGTAGGAGTGGGGATTGTAGTTTTATGTAGGAGTGGGGATTGTAGTTTTATGTAGGAGTGGGGATTGTAGTTTTATGTAGGAGTGGGGATTGTAGTTTTATGTAGGAGTGGGGATTGTAGTTTTATGTAGGAGTGGGGATTGTAGTTTTATGTAGGAGTGGGGATTGTCTAGAGGTAAGATAACGGCCTTATAAACATGAAGGTCCTGAGTTTCTTCTTCTTCTCCGATCATGGCTCATTCAGATTAGGATTCCGGACTCTCTTATGAAGGCAGTTATCTGTTTCAGTGATTCGGTTCACCCGTATAGTTTCTCTTTCAAGGATGTGGGTTTGGGTCATATTGACCCCCCTCAGGTCTATGTACTGGGGAAATCCTGTATAACATGTTTTGTTGTCATGTTATCCAGGGTACAGTGGCACTGGCTGGTAGTTCCTATTTTGAGTTTCGTGAACATGTGGTTTCTCATTCTGTTGTAGTCAGTGCTTAGGCGAAGTATGATGACTTGATCCCTCCTTGATAGTTGGAGGTATCCTTCCCTCTCGTTATGCTTTGGGTGTTCTTATTTTCATTTTTCATGGAACTGACCTTTGATGATGGACTTGGCTTCATCGTAGCCGACCAGATTCCTCTCTTGCGGTCCCTCCCTCCTTAGCTAGTTTATCTCCGCATTCATCATCATCATCATCATCATCATCATCATCATCGATTCTCGTCTCCGCATCGAAGGTTGGCTACCATGGAGCGCAATTTCACTTTGTCTCTTGTTTTGATGGTGCAGATTGTCATAGGTGACGTGTCCATCTTTTGATGTTACTCGTCCATATTAGTCTTGGTCTGCCTCTGCCTCTTTTATCTTGTATTTTCCTTCCAATATTACGTTTATTAGTCTGTTGTGTCTTTTAACGTTCTGCGCATTAGTTCCCTTGTATATTACAGTGTGATGCTTTCCACTGGATGGCCACTATCTGGGTGTTATTGCACAGTTGCGGTACCAATTTGAAGCCCGATATAGGCATTGAGGATGTTTGACTCCGAATGCGTGGTATCGTTGTGGACTTTCCTGATCTCGCAGTAGTGATGTCTAGCCCTATCGGATAGCGACGAAAAACAGGATATCCCGTGTGCACTTTGAGCCTGTTAAAGAACTTTTGACAGTTAAAAATCGAAAAAAAAAAAATTAACGCTGCGCTTAAAAAAAAACAACTGTTAAGCAAATCTACACATACTCGATGTTGAATGTGTCGGGACGAGAGGCGCAGATATCGAGGCTTTGTCGCAAACTAGCGACACGATACATCCACGCAAACTTAACCAGTCTGCGATAATAATAAGATATTTGATGAATCGCTCCTGAGTACGTTGCCTGTCCGGCTACACTATCTTCCTACTGTCATTATATAAATACATTATCTTCCTGCTGTCATTATATGAATACATTATCTTCCTGCTGTCATTATATGAATACATTATCTTCCTGCTGTCATTATATGAATACATTATCTTCCTGCTGTCATTATATGAATACATTATCTTCCTGCTGTCATTATATGAATACATTATCTTCCTGCTGTCATTATATGAATACATTATCTTCCTGCTGTCATTATATGAATACATTATCTTCCTGCTGTCATTATATGAATACACTATCTTCCTACTGTCATTATATCCATTCTCTTTCTTGTATCCGCTGTGCAAGTGGTAAATGTATCACGCTTCTTAAACGAGTAAAAGAATATAATAGGTAAATTAGCACCAACATAAATACTAGCATACTAGACTAACAACTGGCCCCGCTTTGGAAACATGCAAACGTCTCATTGACAGCTCATAAACATGATAAATACATTTTCATACCAATCTTATGTTACCAATGTCAAACATGGACATTGAACAAAGCCCACATACAGAAGATGAGCAATGTGGTGCTTCAGAAAGATAACAAAGAAGACAAAGACAGGTCGACTACCCAATGTGAAAATTAGAGAAAGATCGGAATTAAAAGAGATGGATGGACGGAATACAAGACATATGCAAGAAGCAAAACATTTCTGTTCTAACAATGTCTACATTCGTCTAATAACGATCATCATCATCATGTGCCGTACCGGTTGGCGTTGGCGATCATGTCCTTCCACAATATTCTATCCACAGTGTATCGTATGAGTTCTGTTGACTGTTTTCCATGCCCTGACACCAAGCTATTCAGTATTTTCTCTCTTTGTCGTCCGCGATCTCTCTTTCCTTTTGTTTTTCCAGTTGTAACCAAGTATTCCAGCTTTCCTCTTCTCATGATGTGCCCATAAAATGTTGATTGTTACTTTCTGATGTTTTTTAAGAGCTCCCTTTTTGTTTTGGCCTCTTTGAGAACTTTCTAATTGGTCTTTTTAGCTGTCCAGGGAACTTTCAAAATTATTCTGAGAAATCCCATCTCTGTGGCCTCTAATCGTCTTTTCATTTGCTAATAACGATACTACGTTTAAAAAATAAAAAAGAAAAAAGTGGAGATGGGCTCTGTACGCATGAAATGGGTAGAGTCAGTGCACAAGTCTAATATACCTTTTGTCAACGCCCCAGAACATGCGGGATTACGGGGGAATGAAAGAGCGGACAGGTTGGCTAGCTGCGTTATTGTTGAGGACGATCGACCAATGGATCGGGCGGACATCATCAATACCCTCCGAGATGTGGGAAGGGCACAGGACTTTGACAACCATGAGTCCATGTCACTCCTTCGGATGAAAGAGTTGGGAGTTAAGATGGGCAAGGACTTTGACAACCATGAGTCCATGTCACTCCTTCGGATGAAAGAGTTGGGAGTTAAGATGGGCACAGGACTTTGACAACCATGAGTCCATGTCACTCCTTCGGATGAAAGAGCTGGGAGTTAAGATGGGCACAGGACTTTGACAACCATGAGTCCATGTCACTCCTTCGGATGAAAGAGCTGGGAGTTAAGATGGGCACAGGACTTTGACAACCATGAGTCCATGTCACTCCTTCGGATGAAAGAGCTGGGAGTTAAGATGGGCACAGCCAGAAAAATATACTTTGGTGGGAATGTAACAAGACTTATATCAATCAACACCGAAATGGAGTCGTCAGTCGCTGGACTTGCTGAGGAGGGACCTCAGCACCTTTGGACATGTTCGAAGTGCAATGATGATGACCCGCTAATAACTCAATAAATACATCTAAAATAGAAGTGACAAGAACAAAAAAAAAAAAAAACAAGCAATACAACACCTACAGCCACCAGATTATGTTATATATTATATATTCATCCTTTCTTCTGCGACCCTTCAAGGCAACAGCAGATAGCTAAAAGAAAAAAAAAAGACACAATGTAGTCATTGCATATATTGTGAGATTCCCTGAAGTCACCAGTGGTTTCCTAAATATATCCCGGCAGGGTTAGATTGGGCCGATGGCTATTGTTGTTGCTCCGCTGCTCTTAAACATCGCATTTGTATGAAGAGAACAATCACTAAGAAAGAAAGAAACATTGAGAAAACCGTTGAATAAGCAGATCAGGAATAGTCTTTGTTTAACAGTTCACCGCCTACCTATGGAGTGTGGGATTAGTGAGTTAAGGGTAAGGGCCAGACGATGAGGGTACAATCATCATCAGGTGGCAGGCAGTCTGCACTTGGTTGGGGGGGGGGGGGATTTTTTTGTTCTTTTGTTTGTCTGCCTGAACGTCTCCTGTAGTCGCTATTGCCTGTCTGCTTCATTGTGAGTGGTCTGTGTTGTCTGTCTGCTTCATTGTGAGTGGTCTGTGTTGTCTGTCTGCTTCATTGTGAGTGGTCTGTGTTGTCTGTCTGCTTCATTGTGAGTGGTCTGTGTTGTCTGTCTGCTTCATTGTGAGTGGTTTGTGTTGTCTGTCTGCTTCATTGTGAGTGGTTTGTGTTGTATGTCTGCCTCTTGTGCTCAGTGTGTGTTGTCTGTCTGCTTCATTGTGAGTGGTTTGTGTTGTCTGTCTGCCTCTTGTGCTCAGTCTGTGTTGTCTGTCTGCCTCATTGTGAGTGGTCTGTGTTGTCTGTCTGCCTCTTGTGCTCAGTCTGTGTTGTCTGTCTGCCTCATTGTGAGTGGTCTGTGTTGTCTGTCTGCCTCTTGTGCTCAGTCTGTGTTGTCTGTCTGCCTCATTGTGAGTGGTCTGTGTTGTCTGTCTGCCTCTTGTGCTCAGTCTGTGTTGTCTGTCTGCTTCATTGTGAGTGGTCTGTGTTGTCTGTCTGCCTCTTGTGCTCAGTCTGTGTTGTCTGTCTGCCTCATTGTGAGTGGTTTGTGTTGTCTGCCTCTTGTGCTCAGTCTGTGTTGTCTGTCTGCCTCATTGTGAGTGGTTTGTGTTGTCTGTCTACCTCTTGTGCTCAGTCTGTGTTGTCTGTCTGCCTCATTGTGAGTGGTTTGTGTTGTCTGTCTACCTCTTGTGCTCAGTCTGTGTTGTCTGTCTGCCTCATTGTGAGTGGTCTGTGTTGTCTGTCTGCTTCATTGTGAGTGGTCTGTGTTGCCTGTCTGCCTCATTGTGAGTGGTCTGTGTTGCCTGTCTGCCTTATCGTGCCCAGTCTGTGTTGCCTGTCTGCCTCTTGTGGAAGTATTATGTATCTGGCCGCACGTTTATATTCCAGCTATTCCCTCCTCATTACATGGCCAAAAAATGCTGATTGTTTCTTCCACATATTGGAAATTAGCTTTCTTTTTGCTTTGGCCTCTTTCAGAACGTGTTCACTACTCTACATAGCTGTTCGTGGTATTCTTAACATTATTCTGTAAAACCACACTTGTGATTTTCCTCCAGTGATTTTCTTGTCTGTTGTCCAATTATCCATGATTCCCATCCATATGTTAAGACTGACTCTACATAACATTTAAGAACTCTTTTTCTTGTTTCTATTGTTAAAAAATGGATTGCACAGTATCTTCCTCATTGTTAGAGAACGTTGTTTTTGCTTGTGCTATTCTGAATTAGGTAAAACAAAACAATCTTACACCGTACCGATAGGGCTAGAAACAAGCTACTGGAAGATATAGCGCTTACAGATATAGACCGTAGCGAAAAAAGGAATATTATTACATTATGTCTGTTATTGACATATTTCCTTATATATCGCAAGAGATAAAATAGAAAGTGTTTTTGCCTGAACCATGCTGCGTCTCACCTTTGTTGTACATCTGCCATCTGAGATTAACATTGTTCCCAGATAATTATTTTTTTTAAACCTGTCTTAAATTGGTTCCACTTGTCTTTATTATGCATTGAAGTGATTCTTTATCTTTGTCGCTACCATTACTTATTTCTTTTTACTATTAAAGCCGAGTCCTTTATTTTTGCTTTCCTTCACCATAATTTTTAACTTTTCTTAATTCGTCTTCTTGTTTCCCTCCACATTTGCCTTTCAGTGACGAGGGGAGATATAATTTGCAGTTTTTTGCGTTTCTGTTCGCCTCTGCTGCAGTTATGTTTCCTAGTACTTCTAATATTCCATCGACCCATCTTTTTCGTGGTCGACCCTTAGATCTGGTATTCTCGTAACGTTTAATGAGGGCTCGTGTGCTTTCTTCACTGCTAGCAGAAATCACCAAAACTAGACCAATGCTATTTTAGCAATCAGTCAAGGCGTGATTAGGGACGAACCTTACTGCTCACAAAGAGACGAGCCATACGGTTACAAAGAGACGAGCCATTCTCTCACAAAGAAACAAATTTGCCATTTTTACGAGTCTCTACCCAGGAACAAAGTGAATAGCCCTCCTCACAGCTCGAGCGAACGGCGAGCACAATAACTGTCTTTTTGTGCTACAGGACAACGCCCATTTGTTCCGCGTGATAGGAGAACAATTTGGAACGATCGAACCGTGTCGGAATCATTTTCAAGTTTGTCGACCAGCGGACCAATAGCTGAATAGAATTCCACATAATGGGCAGTCCCCTCGAGTGCAAAGATTTCGACTTTTGGGTAAGGCGATATGTTTGCATCCAGATGCTTGAAACCGAGCCCAATGATGAGGGCAAATATTGAAAAGGCACTTGGAGAAATTAAGATGAGAATTTATAAATTTTTTATTCTTCTAAAATTTCTGGATTTCCAAACATTAATGTGTGTACTCTAAATACTGGATTGTGGATACAAATTGATAGTTCCGACATGAATCACTCTCGTTGGATTTGTTTGGTGTACGGACTTATTGTATTCTACTTATCATTTCTTTCAGTGGATGGAGTTCGTTGGATGTAAGTACCTACATAATCTGTTACTTGTTTTTATGAGGTTTTTTATATTATTTGAGTTTATTTCGTTTTATTTCTTGTTTATGTTGTGTTATTTTTTTCCATAGTTTTATTACCTGTTTTCGTACTTTCTCCATTATTTAATTTCATTAATTGCTGCTGTTAGTTGTATTCCCTCCTTTCGTTACATATTTCATTACTTACTTTCACTAATTGTTATCGTTAATCTTATTTCGTTTTTTGATGACCTACTCCATTACTTGTTTTCATTGTTATCGGTAATTTTCTTACTGGTTTTCATTAATTACTTCATTATTTGTTTTAATTAAATGGTTTTTTAAAATAATTGTTTCATTTGTTTTCACTACTTACTTCATTACTTGCTTTCATTATTAATTGTTACCGTTAATTTCGTTAATTATTTCGTTACCCGATTTTTTAAAATTAAATATGTGTTTTTATTGCTTCATTGCTTACTTTCATTAGAACATTTCATTGTTTCTTTTTATGATCTGTTCTCTACTGGTTGTTATTATTTGTCTTTATTTCTTGTTATCATATTACTTGAAAACTTGGTAAAGCACCAAGAAATGATCACAATTTTAGAAAGCATAAACGTAGACAGCAAAGACCTAAGAATAATAAAGAACATGTACTGGCAACAAACAGTGGCCATAAGAACTGGAAATCAATTGGGAATGTTTCAACAAATAAAACAGGGTGTTAGACAAGGTTGTGTGCTGTCACCAGATTTGTTTAATATTTATAGTGAAAATATTATAAGATCCACAAGGGGCATGCCTGGAATAACAATTGGAGGTCATAATATAAATAATCTAAGGTATGCTGATGATACAGTATTAATCGCTAAGAGTGAAAATGAGTTACAAGAAATGTTGGACATTATAGTGAAAGAAAGCAAAAATAAAAAGAATCAGCCTTAAAAGTAAAAAGACAGAAGTAATGGTAACAACAAAGAAAAAGACATCACCTCAGTGCAAAATAAAGACAAGTGGAGCAATATTAAAACAGGTAAGTGAATTTAAATATTTGGGGAACTTTGTTAACCTCAGACGGAAGATGTACAAAAGAGGTGAGATGCAGAATGGCTCAGGCAAAAGTAGCTTTCCAAAAAACGAGGAAGATAGTATGTAATACATTTTTGACAATAGAAACAAGAAAAATAGTTCTTAAATGTTATGTAGAACCAGTTTTAACATATGGATGTCAATTATGGATAATAGGACAACAGACAAAAAAAATCACTGGAGGCTGTAGAAATGTGGTTCAACAGAAGAATGTTGAAAATACCATGGAGAGCTAAGAAGAGTAATGAAAACGTTCTGAAAGAGGCCAAAGCAAAAAGAGAGCTAATTTCCAATATTAGGAAGAAACAATCATCATTTTTTGGCCATGTAATGAGAAGAGAACAACTGGAATATATTGTAACAACTGGGAAAATAAAGGGACGAAGAGATAGAGGGAAGCAAAGAGAAAATATACTAGACAATCGAAAGTTGTGGTGAGACATGATCACCTACACCAACAGGCTTGGTACTTGATGATGATGATCCTTACTTGTGTTCAGTGCATGCTTTCGTTACACTTTTTCATCATCATCAAGTACCGGGCCTGCTGACGCTCAAGGTGTCATGTCTCCCCACAACTTTCGATCTCGACAGTTATTTATCATTTCTGTTGTTGACCTTCTGCCAAGCCATTCTCTTAGGCTGTCTTTGCTTTCCTCTATCTCTTCGTCCCTCAATTTTCCCAGTTGTTACAATATATTCCAGCTGTTCTCTTTTCATTACATGGTCAAAAAATGATGATTGTTTCCTCCTAATATTGGAAATTAGCTCTCTTTTTTGCTTTGGCCTCTTTCAGAACATTTTCATTACTCTTCTTAGCTGCCCATGGTATTCTCAACATTCTTCTGTAAAACAACATTTCTACAGATTCCAGTGATTTTATTTTCTTGTCTGTTGTCCTATTGTCCATGATTCACGTTCATATGTTAAAACTGGCTCTACATTACATTTAAGAACCCCTTTTCTCGTTTCTATTGTCAAGAATGGTTTGCATAGTATCTTCCTCATTTTTGTAAAGCCGCTTTTGCCGGAGTCTTTTCTTTATACATAGATAATAAGATATCTCTTGAAGTGTGTGCAATGTTTCATTGTCTCATTCTTTTAATTGGTAACGTGTTATGAATTGTTTATGTTTTATGAAATTACAAATGCTATTCATTTCTGATGATAGAATGGGAGTCGCGATCGCTCAGTGGTTAGTCAACTGGACTGCAATGGACAAGTGGTCGGGTTCGATCCTGATCAACGGCTTCCGTGTTCTATCTATCTATCTATCTATCTATCTATCTATCTATCTATCTATCTATCTATCTATCTATCTATCTATCTATCTATCTATCTATCTATCTATCTATCTATCTA
Organism: Megaustenia siamemsis; assembly: GCA_032433765.1. Lineage (NCBI taxonomy): Eukaryota > Metazoa > Mollusca > Gastropoda > Stylommatophora > Ariophantidae > Megaustenia > Megaustenia siamemsis. Next base: position 67,863,125 of record JAVIAB010000088.1, read on the forward strand.
TCTATCTATCTATCTATCTATCTATCTATCTATCTATCTATCTATCTATCTATCTATCTATCTATCTATCTATCTATCTATCTATCTATCTATCTATCTATCTATCTATCTATCTATCTATCTATCTATCTATCTATCTATCTATCTATCTATCTATATATCTATCTATCTATCTATCTATCTATCTATCTATCTATCTATCTGTCTGTCTGTCTGTCTGTCTGTCTGTCTGTCTGTCTGTCTGTCTGTCTGTCTGTCTGTCTGTCTGTCTGTCTGTCTGTCTGTCTGTCTGTCTGTCTGTCTGTCTGTCTATCTATCTATCTATCTATCTATCTATCTATCTATCTATCTATTGTCCTTTCGAGCCGAAGACGGCACATATGGCAGAACTACAATCTCAAAAACAGAAACCCCTGCGTGCCGAAGTGGCACATATTGCAGAGATCACCACTTCTAAAATCTATGGCTCTGTTTCCATAACAATACTTTTTACAATGACAGCTTGTCAAGCCATCGATCAACCTCCTTAGCCGCCTCTTACGACTTGCCTGGAAGGTCACAGTGTCACTATTTTTTACTTCCCACATAATGAGGCCCCGGTAACACACGGGAGCTTCCGTGTTCACCCAGCCTTAAATGGGATCCTGATTTTTTTTAGGGGACTTATTCGTTTTGAGGCAAGACGCCGGCCTCGAGACAGAGAGGTTGTGGGTTCAAATCCCGGTTTCACCAACTGGGATTTTTATGTAAGATTACTCTCAGCGGCAACCACCCCTGGTCTCAGCAGCGAGACCCGGCTTTAAACATTAATTACTCATCGACGGAAAATAATGAGTACTTCCGAAGACAGAGTTATCTACCTGTGCGGCGAGGGACTCCTGTGCACACGGCTGCCGGGGAAAAACGGATTCATCATCATCATCAAGTACCGGGCCTAGTGGCCTAGGTGATCATGTCTCTCCACAACTTTCGATCTCGGCAGCTATTTATCATTTCTGTTGTTGACCTTCTGCCAAGCCATTCTCTTAAGCTGTCTGTTATTTTTTCTCTTTGCTTCCCTTTATCTCTTCGTCCTTCAGTTTTTCCAGTTGTTACAATATATTCCAGTTGTTCTCTTCTCATTACATGGCCAAAAAATGATGACTGTCTCTTCCTAACATTGGAAATTAGCTCTCTTTTTGCTTTGACCTTTCTCAGAACCTCTTCATTACTCTTCTTAGCTGTCCATGGTATTCTCAACATTCTTCTGTAAAACCACATTTCTACAGACTCCAGTGATTTTCTTGTCTGTTGTCCTATTGTCCATGATTCGCATCCGTATGTTAAGACTGGCTCTACGTAACATTTAAGAACTCTTTTTCTTGTTTCTATTGTCAAAAATGGGAAAAACGGATTAATATGCAAAATTCAGTTCCTAGTCTCTAGGTACTTCGCCAGAGGTGGCGAACGCAAAAACAAAAATCCTGATGGAATGACTAATTCCGTTTTTGAGTCGCCCCAGTTAAAAGGTAATGACATTTGACTGAATGATCTTTGAAAAGTTTCTTTGCTGTTTCATTGTTTTGTGATCTGCACACCACTGCACACTGGATGAACCCATAGGTGTTCTGATATCCCCCCTCGAGAATCACGAGATAATCAGAGAAGAAACCTGGCCCACGTGCACAAACTCTGTAACACGGGCTGGGATCCACAGTGAGGGTACGTTTATGTTGACTATTTTACCCGGGCAGCGGCATATATTTATGGCCTACTCTTTTAGGTTTTATATGCCGAGACTTCTTAACGTGCGTAAATTCAAATTTAATTGCACACAGGACCCTATTGTTTATTGCCGTTATCCGAGAGGATTTAGATATCGGATCTCACCACCAGAGAGATCAGAGGAGGCACCAAAGAGATCAGAGGAGGCACCAAAGAGATCAGAGGAGGCACCAAAGAGATCAGTGGAGGCACCAAGAGATCAGAGGAGGCACCAAAGAGATCAGAGGAGGCACCAAAGAGATCAGAGGAGGCACCAAAGAGATCAGAGGAGGCACCAAAGAGATCAGAGGAGGCACCAAAGAGATCAGAGGAGGCTCCAAAGAGATCAGAGGAGGCACCAAAGAGATCAGAGGAGGCACCAAAGAGATCAGGGAGGATAACGGAATAAAATAAAACACGGATTCGTTTTTTCCTATTTTTGAAAAAAATCACACAACCGATTCTGGTAGGTTTTGAACACAAGTCCTTCCAGTACGGAGGCTGACGTTCTCATGTCCATTTCTTAATGGTTCAGTCAACTTCAGTCGTTGTCTTGATAATACACACTGTCAAAGTTTCTCATATCCATCTCTTAGTGTTATCAGTCAACTTTAGTCTTTGTCTTGATAATACACACCGTCAAAGTTTCTCATATCCATCTCTTAGTGTTATCAGTCAACTTTAGTCTTTGTCTTGATAATACACACTGTCAAAGTTTCTCATATCCATCTCTTAATGTTATCAGTCAACTTTAGTCTTTGTCTTGATAATACACACCGTCAAAGTTTCTCATATCCATCTCTTAATGTTATCAGTCAACTTTAGTCTTTGTCTTGATAATACACACCGTCAAAGTTTCTCATATCCATCTCTTAATGTTATCAGTCAACTTTAGTCTTTGTCTTGATAATACACACCGTCAAAGTTTCTCATATCCATCTCTTAATGTTTATCAGTCAACTTTAGTCTTTGTCTTGATAATACACACTGTCAAAGTTTCTCATATCCATCTCTTAATGTTATCAGTCAGTTTCGGCCTCTGTCTGCTTTCTCCTGCATTTTTTCTTCTGATATAGCTCTCAGATTATTATTGTCTTTCTACATTTCCTAAAATTTCCATTGTCTTCTTGTAACCGTGTCACTCACTCTTCATTTCAAAATGTTTCTAAACCTATTTTTGTTGTATTTTTTCAACATTTATCAACTTTGGATTTTGTCATAAACAATAAAAACTCGAATTTCACATCTTTTAGGTGGTGATTTTACACAAATCTCGTATCTTGAATTATTTGACGGGGTCAGGACACCCACCGGTCAGCGAGAGGACTAAAAGTTGTCAACGAACCATCCATAGCTGATAGCTTACGCTAGAATCGGTGAACCAGAACCTAATCAGATCCTAATCCACCTCATTGCGGTACCCTAGAATCAGACTAACGGTCTAGTCTGACCAATAGTAGGTAGGGATTGAGACGGAAGACAACCCGGTACTAAAAAATGTACTGAAGTCGGATGTGTTCGGTCGAAAGGCCCTTCTACTGAAAATTATAACACTTCATGCCACTTAACCCCTTTAAGCGCGGATGACGGAGAGGGTATCATTTCCTTAGTCATAATGAGAACGCAAGCAGGCAAGTTATTTTTCATTGAATTTCTCAACTGGTAACTAGTAGATTTTTTTCATTGAATATTTTAACTGGTAACTAGTAGCTATTGAAATAAACACAAGAATAGGTATGGTAAAATGTAATTTTAATGCCACAAAAAATATACTAACAAACAAAACAATAACAGCAGGGCTGAAACTAAGTATAGCAAAATGTTACATCTTCTCAATATTCCTGTATGGTGCAGAAACATGGACATTAGACAAGAAAACAACAGAAAATTGAAGCCTTTGAAATGTGGATTTATAGAAGAATAGGTAGAATTGGATGGAAAGAAAAGAAAATAAACGATGAAGTTTTAAAAAACTAAAAATAAAAAGAGAACTACTAAATACAATTAAGACAAGACAAATTAAATTTTTGGGGCATGTTAAAAGACACAACAGCCTACTAAAAGTAATATGGAAGGGAAATACAAGGTAAAAGAGGCAGAGGCAACCAAGACTAACACGGACGAGTAATATCAAAAGATGGACAAGTCAACCTATGACAACCTGCACCATCAAAGCAAGAAACAGAGTAGAATGGTGATCCATGGTAGCCAACCTTCGTTGCGGAGACGACAACGATGATGAACTAGTAGCTGTTATTTTTCATTGAATTTCTCAAGGGTAACTAGTAGCTGTTATTTTCATTGAATTTCTCAACTGGTAACTAGCTGTTATTTTTCATTGAATTTCTCAACTGGTAACTAGCTGTTATTTCATTCATTGAATTTCTCAACTGGTAACTAGTAGCTGTTATTTTTCATTGAATTTCTCAACTGGTAACTAGTAGCTGTTATTTTTCATTGAATTTCTCAACTGGTAACTAGCTGTTATTTTTCATTGAATTTCTCAACTGGTAACTAGCTGTTAATTTCCCAGAATTCCGCATCTCTCCAGCTTTATTTTCCATGTGATTCCTTGTTTACATTATTTCAACGAAAGAAACCAATGTGTATCACCCTAACATAAACTGTAATTTATTATCCGTCTGTCTTTTTCCACATAAATGGAAAGTGGCAGACAAGAACAGTGAAGGAGTCAAATTGGGAACTATTTCAACGATTGAGTCTAGGCGGACAACAATTGTCTAAACAAACAACTCGAGCGCGCGGACGTCACGTGCAAACAAACACCAGGTCCGTAACCCGACTTCCGTCTCCTGCTTCTCAAATAATGCATTGTGGGACAGGTATTGGCTGTTTACCTTGCGAACCGACCAGGTCGATAGATGGCGCGACAGTTATGACATGTGTACCCCCCCTTACAAGACCTGAAGTTATTTCTTCTCCTGATCCATCTCTGGCTTCCTTATCTTAGAACGAGGAATCTTATAATACTTACCCCTTTATGGCATATTCTCTTCTTTTCCTTATCCCCTTAATTTTTTCTGAAAGTAAATAACAAGTATCAGTACATACATATCTATACATACATCATCATATGGTCGCATGTCCTATGCAGCATGTTGCATTCACTACAGCTCGTCTGAAATAATATCTGTCTCTAGCCAGATCTCTCACTGAACATTGCATTCACCACAGTCTGTCTGAAAGAATCTCTGTCTCTAGCCAGATCTCCCTATAACGTTGCATTCACTACAGCTCGTCTGAAATAATCTGTCTCTAGCCAGATCTCTCACTGAACGTTGCATTCACCACAGTCCGTCTGAAATAATCTGTCTCTTGTCAGATCTCCCTATAACGTTGCATTTCACTACAGCTCGTCTGAAATAATCTCTGTCCTCTAGCCAGATCTTTCACTGAACGTTGCATTCACCACAGTCCGTCTGAAATAATCTCTGTCTCTAGCCAGATCTTTCACTGAACGTTGCATTCACCACAGTCCGTCTGAAATAATCTCTGTCTCTAGCCAGATCTTTCACTGAACGTTGCATTCACCACAGTCCGTCTGAAATAATCTCTGTCTCTAGCCAGATCTTTCACTGAACGTTGCATTCACTACAGCTCGTCTGAAATAATCTCTGTCTCTAGCCAGATCTCTCACTGAACGTTGCATTCACCACAGTCCCGTCTGAAATAATCTCTGTCTCTAGCCAGATCTCTCACTGAACGTTGCATTCACCACAGTCCGTCTGAAATAATCTCTGTCTCTAGCCAGATCTCCTACTTCATCTGTTGTCAAGTTCAAGATCTCCTTCTTGGTCTGCCCCTGTCTCGTCGCCCAGAAACCATACCTTCCATTATTGTTCGTTCCATCCTGTTGTGTCTTTTCGTGTGGCCAAAGTATTTTAATTTCCTCTTTAGCATAGTGTATATCAGTTCTGTTAAATGTTTAAATCTTTTGAATGTCTTCATTGCTCTTTTTCAA
>JAVIAB010000088.1:67868949-67956449 GCA_032433765.1 Megaustenia siamemsis
TTTGCTGATCTTGACTCAAGCGGTCAACTATAAACTTAGGCGTCAATCTTGACATGTTGCCCGACATTTGCGATTACAACAATCTCTGTTACTGGGGCTGTTTGCTTTATTTCAAACCACATTGTCCATTTTCGTCTCTCTTTCTCTCTATCTCTCTCTCTGTCTGTCATTCTTTTTTCTCTCTCTCTGTCTGTTTCTCGTTTTTCTCCCTGTCTCTCTCTCTCTTTCTTTCTGTCTGTCTCTTTTTTCTCTCATTGTTTCTCTCTCTCTCTCTGTCTCTATGTTTTATCTCCCTGTCTCTCATCCTCTCTCTCTCTGTCTGTCTTTCTTTCTCTCTCTGTCTGTCTCTCTTTCTCTCTCTCTGTCTGTCTCGTTTTCTCTTTCTCTGTCTGTCTCTTTTTCTCTCTCTCTGTCTGTCTCTTTTTCTCTCTCTGTCTGTCTCTCTTTTTCTCTCTCTGTTTGTCTCTCTTTTTTCTCTCACCGTTTCTCTCTGTCTGTCTCTCTTTTTTGCTCTCTCTGTCTGTCTCTCTTTCTCTCTTTCTCGGTTTGTCTCTCTTTCTCTGTCTGTCTCTCTTTCTCTCTCTCTCGGTTGTTCTCTTTCTCTCTCTCTCTCTGTCTGTCTCTCTTTTTCTCTCTGTCTCTCTCTCTCTTTTTCTCTCTCTATCTCTCTTTGTGTCTCTCCCCGTGTTTCTCCCTGTCTCTCTGTGTTTCTCTATCTCTCTCCAGTCTTTCTATGTGTTTCTCCCTGTCTCTCTGTGTTTCTCTATTTCTATCCAGTCTTTCTATGTGTTTTTCCCTGTCTCTCTGTGTTTCTCTATCCCTCTCCTGTCTCTCTCTCTGTGTTTCTCCCTGTCTCTCTGTGTTTTTCTATCTCTCTGTGTCTCTCCCATTATATCTATGTTCTCTATCCCTCTCCTGTCTCTCTCTCTGTTTTTCTCCGTCTCTCTGTGTTTCTCTATCTCTCTCTCTATGTTTCTTCCTGTTTCTCTGTGTTTCTCTATCTCCTCTCTCTCTCTCTCTCTCTCTCTCACTCGCTGTGTTTCACTCTATGTTTCGTTCCCTGTGTCTTTCCCAGTCTTTCCCTCTGTCTCTCTTCCTCTCTGTCTAATTCACCCTGTCTCTCTCTATTTCACTTTGTCTCTCTCACTCTGCCTCTCTTTTACTCTGTAGTTCTCGATATTTCCAATCACAATCTGTTAAACTAATACCTTAGTTTCATCTTTCTTTTGTGTTCACCCTAAGTTCACTCGATGACTACAAATAAATTGACACTCTTTCGTCATCCGTCCTAATAAGACGTTAAATGGGCGTAGTTCCATTGTGTTGTGGTTTATTTCCGCCTTTCGGCCAAGCACTTCCGACTTCAGCATGTTAGTTTGTTTTTCAGTCTAGGCTTGTCTTCCCTCTTAGATTGCTACTCATTTGGCCAGACCAGACAGGTTAGTCTATTTCTGAAGGCACCACGAAGAGGTGGAGAATGATTTGGATTCGTTCTGGTTCACCGATCCTTAACGAAGCCATCAGCTGTCAGTCACTGACAGCTTCCATCAGCTGTCAGTCACTGACAGGTTCCCACTCCGTTACTGTTAGATGCTCTGCCTCCTTTTGTTGATCCATACATTGTTTACGAATCAGGTTTAGCATTGGGTTTAGTTTGGAGTGTTGATTGACAGTGGGCGTGTCCTAGTCTCAATTGAACGACTAGATCAGTGTCGGACAAATGGCCCGGGCCGTGTGTCAGATTCGGCCCGCCAGTCTATTTTTCTTGGCCATTAAAACACCTATCTATCTATTGACCTTTCGAGCCCCATAGGGACCAAGATACACCTTCTCCTATCTGAATTTTTGTTCTAGCAGTTTTCTTTTAAGGATATATTTTATACAATCTCGCCATTTCTCTCTGTTCTGTGCAAGCAGCTCTATCTCATTGAGGGAGCCGAATCCTGCTGCTCTTGCCTCTCTCATCAATGTTCTTCTCAGTGTCTCCCTGGGTCTTCCTATTTTTCTCTTACCTGTTGTTTCCCATATGAGGGCTTGATTTGCTATTCAGTTATTATCTCTTCTCATCACATGTCCAACATATGACCATCGTATTTTCCTTATTACTGAAGATATTAGTGGTTGATTGGCGATTTCTCTAATTTCCTCGTTTGTTTTGAATGCGTTCAACTTTGTTTCTATATCTCTTGTTGTTTTCCAGCTTTCACACGCATACGTAAAGGTTGATAGTACATTTGATTTGAATAGCCTAAGTTTTGTGTTTGTGCTGATTAGCTTTGATTTCCACAACTTTTCAAGGCTTCTGAAAGACATTGCAGCTTTAGCCAGTCTGATTAAAGCACCTACAGATTAATAAATATTTAGTAGAATATACTGTATACATAATATATATTTATATTTTGCGTTCTACAGCTTTCACCGCTTGCGAAGTCCCTAGAGACTAGGAACTGAATTTTGTGCATTAATCCGGTTTTTTTCCTGGCAGCCATGTGCACAGGGTAAGTCGATGATTAATTAATGATTGAAATCATATCTCACTGTTGAGGCCAGGGGCAGTTGCCGCAGAGAGAATCATAAATAAAATATCAACTGTTGCAGCCGGGATTTGAACCCACAACTCTCTGTCCGGACACCAACCAGTCCCCAGAAACCACTATATTAAATATAGGTAAATACAAACCAAAGTTCCAGCCAGTAAAAAAAAAAAAAATTATAAAAGGTAATTTTGAAATAAAAAAGTAAAGTAAAGTACCCCGTCATGCCAAGTGGCGTATAGGAAATATGGTGTTAGTGACCGTCACGCCAAGTGGCGTATAGGAATATGGTGTTAGTGACCGTCACGCCAAGTGGCGTATAGAATATGGTGTTAGTGACCGTCACGCCAAGTGGCGTATAGGGAATATGGTGTTAGTGACCGTCACGCCAAGTGGCGTATGGGAATATGGTGTTAGTGACCGTCACGCCAAGTGGGTATAGGGATATGGTGTTAGTGACCGTCACGCCAAGTGGCGTATAGGGAATATGGTGTTAGTGACCACAAATGGTGTTAGTGACCGCGGCTCCCAATTTTTAAACAGGTTGGTGGAAAAAAGGCAGCCCCAGTGAAACACTGAGAAGAACATTCATTGATCAGAGAGGCAAAGACAGCAGGAATCGGAGCCCTCAATGAGATCGAGAGACTTGCACAGAACAGAGACAAATGGCGAAATTTGATAAAAGATCTTTGCAAGGATTGAGACCGCTAAAAATAAAATATAGAAAATGAGAAAGAGTATCTGGGTCTATGCCTTATGTGCTGACCACGGGTCGGAAGGTTACTAGATGGAATTTTGAAATAAATAATTAATTGTCTAGTTACAAATGATAAAATATGTCGCCAAAGTGCAGACATTCTTTATATCATCATCATCATCATCATGTACTATACCGCTTGGCGTAGGCGATACTGCATCGTATCAGTTCAGTTGTTGTCTGTTTGCCATGCCATTACACCAAGCTAACCAGTATTTTCTCTCTTTGTTGTCCACGATCTCTCTTTCCTTTTATTTTGCCAGTTGTAACCAAGTATTCCAACTTTCCTCTTCTCATGATGTGCCTGAAAAATGTTGATTGTTTCTTTCTGATGATTTTTAGGAGCTGCCTTTTTGTGTTGACCTCTTTGAGAAACTTCCTCATTGGTCCTTTTAGCTGTCCAGGGAACTTTCAACATTCTTCTGAGAAATCCCATCTCTGTGGCCTCTAATCGTCTTTTCATTTTTTTGTCTACTGTCCATGATTTTTTTCCATAGGTCAGAATTGGTTCTATATAGCACGGATGAACTCTCTTCTTCTTTCTATATATATATATATATTATATATATATATATATATATATACATATATATATATATATATATATATATATATATATATTTATTTTATTTATATATATATTATATAATATAAAATTACATCATGTATTTTTTTTTTCTATGATTGCTTGCACTTCTGGTCATGACCTCTATATACAAGGAAAACAGATTTACAAAACTGTATAAAATTAACAGCAAAATAATGTTTGTGTTGTTGTATAACTTAGAATGTAAATTACAAAGATGTTATGATGTAGTTATAGTTATGTTAATTTAGGGCAGTAATTGAAGTAACTAAAATTAAAAACTCCAATGTTAAGCCAGTCTTATTATATGACTGTGAAACATGGAGAACAACTAAAATGCCAATCATGAAGATACAGACTTTCATTAATGTATTTTTACACATAGAATTATGGAAATGTACCAGTCAAATACCAGTGGGTAAAGAGATACAGCGAAGACGATGGAGCTGGATAGGACACACATTGCGGAATGCAACTGATAGTATTACACAACAGGCCCTTTTTTGAATCCCCAAGGAAAAAGACAAAGAGGAATGCTTGGAGAAGCAGAGATGAAGATGATGGGGAAGATATGGGACGATCTTAAATGAGTGGCAAGAAACAGAACGGCTTAGAAAGTGATTGTTGAAGAGCTATGCACCACAGGGAGCTGAAAGGTAGAAGAAGAAGAATTGAAGGAACTATTTTACATAGCGCAAATTGCAGTAATTGTTGTGTGGACAATAATCAGGTTAAAGGTCAATTTAAAACTTCGGTCTCATGTCCTGGCCTTCTCTAGCTTCGAACTCACCGTCCGCCGCTGATCACTGTCTACCTTTGATTGGTGTTTGTGCAGTCCTAGCAATCAACTTTGGTTGTGACGCATTGGTCCAGCCATCTTTGTTGGTAAGTAAAAAGTAAAGAGCCCCCGTCACGCCAAGTGGCGTATAGGGAATATGATGTTAATGACCATAAATTTTACAGACCTTCAGCGCAGGATTTTTGGGTAAAGTGGTCGGTATTACGCCCGTGCCGCTTTACTTTCCCAGAAAAAATCCGGTACCCATTTAAGGCTGGGTGAACCAGGAAGCCGTCGCTTGGGATCAAACCCTACACCCTTGTCCTTTGTAGTCCAGTTCACTAACCACTGAGCTATCGCGGCTCCCTATCCTTGTTGGTATTTGCCTCAAAATATTTTGTTTGCATGTATTGCACAGTTATTTGTCATTTATATTTTAGTTCATTCCATCATTTCTCCATATCAGGACGATAATATACCGCTACTTCTTCTAATACACATTCTCTCTCTCAATCTCTCTCTCTCTCTCTCTCTCTCTCTCTGCGATCAGGACTCAATCAGAGTAGGATTCCAGACCCACATGAAGTCAGCTGTCAGGTTAAGTGTGTTGATCGCCCCCACAGGCAGAACATCTCAATTAGAGTCTGCCAGATCCACTCTGATTGAACACCCGTTAAAACGTTGCACTGTGTTCTGTGCCAGTGGCCCAGTGCATCCGATTTCAACCAGCATTTTATTCAGGTTTGCTTTACTTAGCCTTTGATTGTCTCCAATCTTCCTGCAAGGCAGCAGATTGTCTTTTCTGTAGAGGGATTCTGCCCTTAGATGGTCTGCTTTCCCAGGTTTTACGAGCACCATCTGCCCCAGTCACTAGATGTGACTAACACAGACATGCACACACAAAGATATGAGATGTGAATAATACACATTCAAGGTGATTAAAAAAGCTGAATCTTAAGTTGTGAATCTTTTGTAGTTAAAATGTGAATGCTGCATCTCCCGGAAACACTCCAACTTGCCAGTCGTTGATATTTTTGTTATGAGCATTACCTGCTAGATTATCATCCACGCATGATATTGACTTTAACTGAAAACCCGTACCTGTTGTAGTATGTATGGTGCGTGGTGTGGAGTGTGTGTGATGTGTGTGTGCGTGTGTGCATGTGTGTGCATGTGTATGTGTGGTGTGTGTGTGGTGTGTGTGCGTGTGTGTGCGCGTGTGTGTGATGTCAGAAATTGAAATCACTTTTCGTCAAATATAAATTACACTCAGCACGTTTTCATGGTTAACAAAGACACCTTTACAAATCTTGAACTAAAATGTCACTTTGAGTTATACTCATGACAGGTATCATCTACATAGAACTAGGTTTCCTTCTAGACAAAGTAATAGCTATAAAATTACATCCTCACATAGAACTAGGTTTCCTTCTAGACAAAGTAATAGCTATAAATTACATCCTTACATAGAACTAGGTTTCCTTCTAGACATAGTAATTGCTATAAAATTACATCCTTACATAGAACTAGGTTTACTTCTAGACATAGTAATTGCTATAAAATTACATCCTTACATAGAACTAGGTTTACTTCTAGATATAGTAATTGCTATAAAATTACATCCTTAGATAGATGTAGGTTTACTTCTTAGACATAGTAATAGCTATAAAATTACATCCTTACATAGAACTAGGTTCGTCCTGCAAAGAGGAAATTGGGTGGTCTAGAGGTAATACGTTAATCTCTGGGCAGAAAATTGTCTGGTTCTAATCCCGTCGCATGCAGTGGGAGTTTGCATCCGTGGTTACCTCGTGGATTTTCTCTCCCCTGGTAACTGGGTAGTGAGCTCTAATGTCTAGAACTCTCTGGGTAGTGAGATCTGATGTCTAGTACTCTCTGGGTAGTGAGATCTGATGTCTGACCCTCTCTGGGTAGTGAGAATTTGATGTCTAGAACTCTCTGGGCAGTGAGATTTGATGTCTAGAACTCTCTGGGAAGTGAGATTTGATGTCTAGAACTCTCTGGGTAGTTAGATCTGATGTCTAGAACTCTCTGGGTAGTGAGATTTGATGTCTAGAACTCTCTGGGTAGTGAGATCTGATGTTTAGACCTCTCTGGGTAGTGAGATCCGAGGACTAGGACTCTCTGGTAGTGAGATCCAACGTTTAGCCCTCTCTGGGTAGTGAAATTCGACGTCTAGCACTCTCTGGGTAGTGAGATCCAACGTCTAGCCCTCTCTGGGTAGTGAGATCCGACGTCTAGCACTCTCTGGGTAGTGAGATCCAAAGTCTAGCACTCTCTGGGTAGTGAGATCCAAAGTCTAGCACTCTCTGGGTAGTGAGATCAGACGTCTAGCACTCTCTGGATAGTGGGATACAAAGTCTAGGCCTCTCTGGGTAGTGAGATCCAAAGCCTAGCCCTCTCTGGGTAGTGAGATCAAACGTCTAGCCCTCTCTGTGTATTGAGATCTGATGTATAACCCTCCCTGGGTAGTGAGATTTGATGTCTAGCCCTCTCTGGGTAGTGAGATCTATTGTCTAGCCCTCCCTGGGTAGTGAGATCTGATGTCTAGCCCTCTCTGGGTAGTGTGATCTGATGTCTAGCCCTCCCTGGGTAGTGAGATTTGATGTCTAGCCCTCTCTGGGTAGTGATATCTGATGTCTAGCCCTCTCTGGGTAGTGAGATCCGACGTCTAGCCCTCTCTGGGTAGTAAGATCCGATGTCTAACCCTCTCTGGGTAGTGAGATCCAAAGTCTAGCCTTCTATGGCTAATGATATCTGATGTCTATCCCTCTCTGGGTAGTAAGATCCGATGTCTAGCCCTCTCTGGGTATAGATATCCACAGTCTAGCCCTCTCTGGGTAGTGAGATCTGATGTATAGCCTTCTTGGGTAGTGAGACCCATGTCTATCTTTCTCTGGGTAGTGAGATCTGATGTCTAGCCCTCTCTGGTAGTGAGATCCAATGTCTAGCCCTCTCTGGCAGTGAGATCCGAAGTCTAGCCCTCTCTGGGTAGTGAGATCCGAAGTCTAGCCTTCTCTTGGTAGTGAGATCCGACCTCTAGCTCTTTCTGGGTAGTAAGATTCGATGTCTAGCCCTCTCTGAGTTGTGCGCTCCAAAGTCTAGCCTTCTCTGTCTAGCGATATCTGATGTCTAGCCCTCTCTGGGTAGTAAGATATGATGTTTAGCCCTCTCTGGGTAGGGACATCTGATGTCTAGCCCTCTCTTGGTAGCAGATCTTATCGGCGAGACAGGCGACGATTTCAAACGAATTACATCGAATAGAGACAGAGAGAGAGAGAGAGAGAGAGAGAGAGAGAGAGAGAGAGAGAGAGAGAGAGGAGGGAGCACAGTCACTTCCTTACTAAAGTTTCTTCCAAATCACAGCAACCGGAAACGGTTCAATTAATAAGATAATCCCTTAAAAACAGGACGACATGCAGCGATTTTGCATTGCCGGTTGGTGTGAGCTAGGTCGACCTCCAAAGAGGGCTGCGTGTTCGACAATGTTAAAAGGCATCACCGAAAAGAGAGTGCCCACAGTCACACTCAATTCCATTTCGCTCGAATAAATTTAAAATTAGCATCTAAAACTGTCAAAACCCGAAAAATTGTTAAAGTGTTGACCGCGATAGTATAATAGTTGACAGCGACTACAGTCGCCATGTTCCCGGAAGTCCTGTCCACGCTGAAGAAGGATGGGTCGTGGCTAAAGTCGCAGATATCACAGCTGAGCCAATAAACTAACGACACGACGCATCCAAACCCATCTTGCGAACACTGAGAAAAAGATTATGTAAACATATTCATCTGCTGTCTGAATCACTGGAGTCTGTAGAAATGTGGTTTTACAGAAAAATGTTGAGTGTACCATGGACAGCTAAGAAGAGAGCTAATTTCCAATGTTAGGAAGAAACAATCATCATTTTTTGGCCATGTAATGAGAAGAGAACAACTGGATTATATTGTAACAACTGGGAAATTGAGGGACGAAGAGATAGAGGGAAGCAAAGAGAAAAAATAACAGACAGCTTGAGAGAATGGCTTGGCAGGAGGTCAACAACAGAAATGATAAATAGCTGCCGAGATCGAAAGTTGTGGAGAGACATGATCACCTACACCAGTAGGCCCGGTACTTGATGATGATGATGATGATGATGTTCATCTGCTGGACATCTCATGGAAATGTTTTCATGTTCTCTGCCACGAGTGATAACAGACCGGAAGTTGTAGAATCTTTTTTCTCAGAAGATTGTCTTTGATCTTGAGAGGACTTCTTAAAGAATGTATTTATTTATTTATTTATTTTTTAGTCGTTTGAGATACACTTTCTTATCCAGGTATAAGAGATTGGAGATGTTGAAACCTGCTTCATATATATATGGCGAATTTCTACGTTTAACTGTAGTCATCATCATCAAGTGCCATGCCTGCTGGCGTAGGCGATCATGTCTCTCCACAACTTTCGATCTCGACAGTTATTAATCATTTCTATTGTTGACCTTCTGCCAATCCATTCTCTTAAACTGTCTGCTATCTTTTCTCTTTGCTTCCCTGTATCTCTTCGTCCATCAGTTGTCACATCATGTTCCAGCTGTTCCCATCTCATTGCATGGCCAAAAAATGATGATCGTTTCTTCCTAATATTGGAAATTAGTTGTATATTTTCTATTTAGTCACTTTCAGAACGTTTTCATTACTCTTCTTAGCTGTCCATGGCATTTCCAAATTCTACTGTAAATAAACCACATTTCTACAGCCTCCGGTGATTTTTTTGTCTATTGTCCAAATTCACACCCATGTTTAAGACTGGCTCTATATAACATTTAAGAGCTTTTTTCCTTGTTTCTATTGTCAAAAATGAATTACACAATATTTTTTTGGAAAGCTGCTTTTGCCTGAGCCATTCTGCATCTTATCTCGTAACAGGATAATCTGTTTAAGTCTAGTCCAGCGAATATGGATAGAAGCGGAAAGACTACCCGGTACTCAGAAGTGTCGTACTGAAGTCGGATGTGCTGGGCCGAAAGGCGCAAATATCACAGTTATACTGCAAAACACAACAAAAAGCAGACACGCCAAATTAACGCCCTTTAACGGCGTATGACGAAGAGTTGTACTCCTTTAGTCATCGGGCGAACACAAGCATCTCCCAGAAGTGGTGGATTTTTTTCGAGCCCCGTGGTTCACCCAGCCTCTAAAAAGTAGTGCCAGGGATTTTTCTTGGAAGTAAATGCGGTCTGACGTGATCATCAACCAACAAATGTGCCATGGTCGTGGACAGCTCTAGTTCATCTTCTACCTTTCAGCTCCCTGTGGAGCATAGGTCCTCAACAAACACTTTCAGCTCCCTGTGGAGCATAGGTCCTCAACAAACACTTTCAGCTCCCTGTGGAGCATAGGTCCTCAACAAACACTTTCAGCTCCCTGTGAAGCATAGGTCTTCAACAAACACTTTCAGCTCCCTGTGGAGCATAGGTCCTCAACAAACACTTTCAGCTCCCTGTGGAGCATAGGTCCTCAACAAACACTTTCAGCTCCCTGTGGAGCATAGGTCCTCAACAAACACTTTCAGCTCCCTGTGGAGCATAGGTCCTCAACAAACACTTTCAGCTCCCTGTGGAGCATAGGTCCTCAACAAACACTTTCAACTCCTTGTGAAGCATAGGTCTTCAACAAACACTTTCAACTCCCTGTGGAGCATAGGTCCTCAACAAACACTTTCAGCTCCCTGTGGAGCATAGGTCCTCAACAAACACTTTCAGCTCCCTGTGGAGCATAGGTCCTCAACAAACACTTTCAACTCCCTGTGGAGCATAGGTCCTCAACAAACACTTTCAACTCCCTGTGGAGCATAGGTCCTCAACAAACACTTTCAACTCCCTGTGGAGCATAGGTCCTCAACAAACACTTTCAGCTCCCTGTGGAGCATAGGTCTTCAACAAACACTTTCAGCTCCCTGTGAAGCATAGGTCTTCAAGAAACACTTTCAGCTCCCTGTGGAGCATAGGTCCTCAACAAACACTCTCAGCTCCCTGTGGAGCATAGGTCCTCAACAAACACTCTCAGCTCCCTGTGGAGCATAGGTTTTCAACAAACACTTTCAGCTCCCTGTGAAGCATAGGTCTTCAACAAACACTTTCAGCTCCCTGTGAAGCATAGGTCTTCAACAAACACTTTCAGCTCCCTGTGGAGCATAGGTCTTCAAGAAACCCTTTCAGCTCCCCGTGGAGCATAGGTCCTCAACAATCACTTTCAGCTCCCCGTGAAGCATAGGTCCTCAACAAACACTCTCAGCTCCCTGTGGAGCATAGGTTTTCAACAAACACTTTCCAAGTCGTTCTGTTTTTTGCCATTCTTTTAAGATCATTCCACGTCTTCCCCATCATCTTCATCTCTGCTTTCATCTGTCTTCTCTAAGAATTCGTTGGTCTTCCTCTTTGTCTTTTCCCCTGGGGATTCCAAAAAAGGGCCTGTTGCATAATACTCTTAGTTGGCTTCCTCTGCGTGTGTCCTATCCATCGCCATCATCTTCGCTGTATCTCTTTATCCACTGATACTGGTACATTTCCATAATTCTATGTTAATGATTTTGTCCTGCCCTTTTCAACCTCTCTTCCACCCAACTCTAGTCACTAAGTTCCATATGCCAAGCAAGGCAAGGGAGGTAACCATTTCCTGTCGTACAAACAATGTCAGCTTTTGGGTTCTAGGTATTATCCTCTTTGAGTTCTTGACCTTATGGAAAAACTGCACAATCTGTTTCAAAACATCAACGGTGGGGTGGAATTGGGTCTTGGTCAATTTTGGTTCTCAGATTCTTGCATCCGCAGTCAATTACGACTCGCCGATCGCATTTAGCCAATGCTATTACTGATATGTTAACCCTTCCGTGCCCTCTGTTATATTCCATAAAGCTGAATCTTCTACGTTGCTGTTTGTATTGCCGATGACAGATTTATCTCACCCGTTCTTAACTCGAGAGATAAACACAAGTTGAGCTTTATCACGGTATAAAGCGCGCTGGCGCGACATTTGCATTTCAATCCGACTTATCCAACTTCGCCAAGATATTTTTTTTGTACACGAGAAATAAACGAAATTAACAGTGATAAACATCTGCTCTTTGGGTGGAGAGATCCAATGTCTAGCACTTTCAGATTTTAAAAAAAGCCAGGAGGTTCCGTGTCTACTTTGCGCACGTTAAAGAGCCCTTAGCAAGTTGTTAGTCGAAAAGAACAAGTAATACTAGTTGTTGCCCGCACAAAAATGTTAATTGAAAATCAAGTCATACCCGAGACGGATGTGTCGGGCTATAAAAGCGTAGATATCGCTGCATGTTGTAAACTAGCGACAGAACGCACCAACGCCCACTTATCAGGTGAACGCTGAAGAAGAAGATGACGAAAACAGATCTGGAACTCAAGCATGCTATATCTGAACCAGGATATATCTAGTCGAACATCGCAGATATTGCGTCCTACTGTAATCAAGTACGCCATTACGCCCACTATACGCCATGCCATGTCGCGGCGACGAATAGAAGCTACCAGTGGCGAACGGAAAAAAATATTCAGAAATCGTGGAAACTAATCTGCAAATCAGTATCTGATGAGTGTAATAAATACACCAGCAGAGTCTGACAGTTTTTGCGCGGTCTAAATATTTTGCGTCCCAGCACATATAGATATGCGTCTGCCTATGTTTTTCTTGTCTATTTATATCGTCCAGCTTCGTGGGAAAATGCGTCGTGGGAGTTGCTGGGGTGGGTTTGTGTCAGTCAATGTTTGTATACAGTTAACACCAGTTACCTACCTTGCTCTTGGCTATTTCTTGCCCTCGGGAGGCATCTCGGTTAATTAGCGTGATTGTGTCTCGACCCTCCACAAGAAAGATTTTAGATCAGGGCTTCTCACACTGGGGGTTATGACTCTTGTGTACCAATCAAGTATACTTGTACCACAATGGGGAATGTTGAGTTGGTGCCACTTTTATTACATGACCGTCGGAACATTTATTTGTGAGGGATATATGGTCGGCACTACAATGAGCCGCCCATATTTTGCAGTTATCATGACGTGTGTAACCCAAGAAGTCGTGTTTGTAAAGTAAAGTAAATGTTCCCTCCACGCCTTGCAAGGCGTATGGGCAATATGATGTTAGTGACCACATTTTTTATGAGAAAGGCAATTTTTTTGGGGTCATGTGGTCGGTATCACGCCAGACCGTCTTTACTTCACAGAAAAATCTCTGGTACCCAATTTTAGAGACCGGAGCCTTGTCAATCCGAAAAATAATTCAGCTACTGCTGAGGATAGAATCCCGACTCTTCTGGTCAGGAGGCAAGCACAATCACTACTCGTAACTCAATTATGCTCCAATGGAGCTCCAATTATGCATGTAATTCCCCATAATGTTAGAGTTTTTTCTTTGTATCATTTCCGTGGTGAATTGAAAGACATGTTTTCTTGGACAGTTCATGTTTTATGTAGGAGTGGGGATTGTAGTTTTATGTAGGAGTGGGGATTGTAGTTTTATGTAGGAGTGGGGATTGTAGTTTTATGTAGGAGTGGGGATTGTAGTTTTATGTAGGAGTGGGGATTGTAGTTTTATGTAGGAGTGGGGATTGTAGTTTTATGTAGGAGTGGGGATTGTAGTTTTATGTAGGAGTGGGGATTGTAGTTTTATGTAGGAGTGGGGTTGTAGTTTTATGTAGGAGTGGGGATTGTAGTTTTATGTAGGAGTGGGGATTGTAGTTTTATGTAGGAGTGGGGATTGTAGTTTTATGTAGGAGTGGGGATTGTAGTTTTATGTAGGAGTGGGGATTGTAGTTTTATGTAGGAGTGGGGATTGTAGTTTTATGTAGGAGTGGGGATTGTAGTTTTATGTAGGAGTGGGGATTGTAGTTTTATGTAGGAGTGGGGATTGTAGTTTTATGTAGGAGTGGGGATTGTAGTTTTATGTAGGAGTGGGGATTGTAGTTTTATGTAGGAGTGGGGATTGTAGTTTTATGTAGGAGTGGGGATTGTAGTTTTATGTAGGAGTGGGGATTGTAGTTTTATGTAGGAGTGGGGATTGTAGTTTTATGTAGGAGTGGGGATTGTAGTTTTATGTAGGAGTGGGGATTGTAGTTTTATGTAGGAGTGGGGATTGTAGTTTTATGTAGGAGTGGGGATTGTAGTTTTATGTAGGAGTGGGGATTGTCTAGAGGTAAGATAACGGCCTTATAAACATGAAGGTCCTGAGTTTCTTCTTCTTCTCCGATCATGGCTCATTCAGATTAGGATTCCGGACTCTCTTATGAAGGCAGTTATCTGTTTCAGTGATTCGGTTCACCCGTATAGTTTCTCTTTCAAGGATGTGGGTTTGGGTCATATTGACCCCCTCAGGTCTATGTACTGGGGGAAATCCTGTATAACATGTTTTGTTGTCATGTTATCCAGGGTACAGTGGCACTGGCTGGTAGTTCCTATTTTGAGTTTCGTGAACATGTGGTTTCTCATTCTGTTGTAGTCAGTGCTTAGGCGAAGTATGATGACTTGATCCCTCCTTGATAGTTGGAGGTATCCTTCCCTCTCGTTATGCTTTGGGTGTTCTTATTTTCATTTTTCATGGAACTGACCTTTGATGATGGACTTGGCTTCATCGTAGCCGACCAGATTCCTCTCTTGCGGTCCCTCCCTCCTTAGCTAGTTTATCTCCGCATTCATCATCATCATCATCATCATCATCATCATCATCATCATCGATTCTCGTCTCCGCATCGAAGGTTGGCTACCATGGAGCGCAATTTCACGCTCTCTCTTGTTTTGATGGTGCAGATTGTCATAGGTGACGTGTCCATCTTTTGATGTTACTCGTCCATATTAGTCTTGGTCTGCCTCTGCCTCTTTTATCTTGTATTTTCCTTCCAATATTACGTTTATTAGTCTGTTGTGTCTTTTAACGTTCTGCGCATTAGTTCCCTTGTATATTACAGTGTGATGCTTTCCACTGGATGACCACTCTCTGGACACAGTTGTGGTACCAATTTGCAGCCCGATATAGGCATTGAGGATGTTTGACTCCGAATGTGTGGTATCGTTATGGGCTTCCCTGATCTCGCAGTAGTGATGTCTAGCCGTCGCGGTTAGCGACGAAAAACAGGATATCCCGTGTGCACTTTGAGTATGTTAAAGAACTTTTGACAGTTTAAAATAGAAAAAAAAAAAAAAAATTAACGCTGCGCTTAAAAAAAAAACTGTTAAGCAAATCTACACATACTCGATGTTGAATGTGTCGGGCCGAGAGGCGCAGATATCAAGGCTTTGTCGCAAACTAGCGACACGATACACCCACGCAAACTTAACCAGTCTGCGATAATAATAATATATTTGATGAATCGCTCCTGAGTACGTTGCCTGTCCGGCTACGCTATCTTCCTACTGTCATTATATGAATACATTATCTTCCTGCTGTCATTATATGAATACATTATCTTCCTGCTGTCATTATATGAATACATTATCTTCCTGCTGTCATCATATGAATACATTATCTTCCTGCTGTCATTATATGAATACATTATCTTCCTGCTGTCATCATATGAATACATTATCTTCCTACTGTCATTATATGAATACATTATCTTCCTACTGTCATCATATGAATACATTATCTTCCTACTGTCATTATATGAATACATTATCTTCCTGCTGTCATCATATGAATACATTATCTTCCTGCTGTCATTATATGAATACATTATCTTCCTGCTGTCACTATATGAATACATTATCTTCCTGCTGTCATTATATGAATACATTATCTTCCTGCTGTCATTATATGAATACATTATCTTCCTGCTGTCACTATATGGATACATTATCTTCCTGCTGTCACTATATGAATACATTATCTTCCTGCTGTCATTATATGAATACATTATCTTCCTACTGTCATTATATGAATACATTATCTTCCTGCTGTCACTATATGAATACACTATCTTCCTGCTGTCATTATATGAATACATTATCTTCCTGCTGTCATTATATGAATACATTATCTTCCTGCTGTCATTATATGAATACATTATCTTCCTGCTGTCATTATATGAATACATTATCTTCCTGCTGTCATCATATGAATACATTATCTTCCTGCTGTCATTATATGAATACATTATCTTCCTGCTGTCATCATATGAATACATTATCTTCCTGCTGTCATTATATGAATACATTATCTTCCTGCTGTCATTATATGAATACATTATCTTCCTGCTGTCATTATATGAATACATTATCTTCCTGCTGTCATTATATGAATACATTATCTTCCTGCTGTCATTATATGAATACATTATCTTCCTGCTGTCATCATATGAATACATTATCTTCCTGCTGTCATTATATGAATACATTATCTTCCTGCTGTCATTATATGAATACATTATCTTCCTGCTGTCATTATATGAATACATTATCTTCCTGCTGTCATTATATGAATACATTATCTTCCTGCTGTCATTATATGAATACATTATCTTCCTGCTGTCATTATATCCATTCTCTTTCTTGTATCCGCTGTGCAAGTGGTAAATGTATCACGCTTCTAAAACGAGTAAAAGAAGATAATAAATAAATTAGCACCAACATACATACTAGCATACTAGACTAACAACTGGTCCCACTTTGGAAACACGCAAACATCTCATTGACAGCTCATAAACATGATAAATACATTTTCATACCAATCTTATGTTACCAATGTCAAACATGGACATTGAACAAAGCCCACATACAGAAGATGAGCAATGTGGTGCTTCAGAAAGATAACAAACAAGACAAAGACAGGTCGACTACCCAATGTGAAAATTAGAGAAAGATCGGAATTAAAAGAGATGGATGGACGGAATACAAGATATATGCAAGAACCTAAACATTTCTGTTCTAACAATGTCTACATTCGTCTAATAACGATCATCATCATCATGTGCCGTACCGGTTGGCGTTGGCGATCATGTCCTTCCACAATATTCTATCCACAGTGCATCGTATGAGTTCTGTTGTTGACTGTTTTCCATGCCATGACACCAAGCTATTCAGTATTTTCTCTATTTGTCGTCCGCGATCTCTCTTTCCTTTTGTTTTACCAGTTGTAACCAAGTATTCCAGCTTTCCTCTTCTCATGATGTGCCCATAAAATGTTGATTGTTTCTTTCTGATGTTTTTTAAGAGCTCCCTTTTTGTGTTGGCCTCTTTGAGAACTTTCTAATTGGTCTTTTTAGCTGTTCAGGGAACTTTCAAAATTCTTCTGAGAAATCCCATCTCTGTGGCCTCTAATCGTCTTTTCATTTGCTAATAACGATACTACGTTTAAAAAAATAAAAATAAAAAAGTGGAGATGGGCTCTGTACGCATGAAATGGGTAGAGTCAGTGCACAAGTCTAATATACCTTTTGTCAACGCCCTAGAACATGCGGGAGTACGGGGAAATGAAAGAGTGGACAGGTTGGCTAGCTGCGCTATTGTTGAGGACGATCGACAAATGGATCGGGCGGACATCATCAATACCCTCCGAGATGTGGGAAGGGCACAGGACTTTGACAACCATGAGTCCATGTCACTCCTTCGGATGAAAGAGCTGGGAGTTAAGATGGGCACAGCCAGAAAAAAGATACTTTGGTGGGAATGTAACAAGACTTATATCAATCAACACCGAAATGGAGTCGTCAGTCGCTGGACTTGCTGAGGAGGGGACCTCAGCACCTTTGGACTTGTTCGAAGTGAAATGATGATGACCCTCTAATAACTCAATGAATACATCTAAAATAGAAGTGACAAGAACAAAAAAAAATCAAGCAATGCAACACCTACAGCCACCAGATTATGTTATAAATTATATATTCATTCTTTCTTATGCGACCCTTCAAGGCAACAGCAGATAGCTAAAAGAAAATAAAAGACACAATGTAGTCATTGCATATATTGTGAGATTCCCTGAAGTCACCAGTGGTTTCCTAAATATATCCCGGCAGGGTTAGATTGGGCCGATGGCTATTGTTGTTGCTCCGCTGCTCTTAAACATCGCATTTGTATGAAGAGAACAATCACTAAGAAAGAAAGAAACATTGAGAAAACCGTTGAATAAGCAGATCAGGAATAGTCTTTGTTTAACAGTTCACCGCCTACCTATGGAGTGTGGGATTAGTGAGTTAAAGGTAAGGGCCAGACGATGAGGGTACAATCATCATCAGGTGGCAGGCAGTCTGCACTTGGTGGGGGGGGGGGGGGATTTTTTTGTTCTTTTGTTTGTCTGCCTGAACGTCTCCTGTTGTCGCTATTGCCTGTCTGCTTCATTGTGAGTGGTCTGTGTTGTCTGTCTGCTTCATTGTGAGTGGTTTGTGTTGTATGTCTGCCTCTTGTGCTCAGTCTGTGTTGTCTGTCTGCCTCATTGTGAGTGGTCTGTGTTGTCTGTTTGCTTCATAGTGAGTGGTCTGTGTTGTCTGTCTGCCTCATTGTGAGTGGCTTGTGTTGTCTGTCTACCTCTTGTGCTCAGTCTGTGTTGTCTGTCTGCCTCATTGTGAGTGGTCTGTGTTGCCTGTCTGCCTCATCGTGCCCAGTCTGTCTGTCTGCCTTATCGTGCCCAGTCTGTGTGTGTCTGTCTGCCTCATTGTGAGTGGTCTGTGTTGTCTGTCTGCCTCATTGTGAGTGGTCTGTATTGCATGTCTGCCTCATTGTGAGTGGTCTGTATTGCCTGTCTGCCTCATTGTGAGTGGTCTGTATTGCCTGTCTGCCTCATTGTGAGTGGTCTGTATTGTCTGTCTGCCTCATTGTGAGTGGTCTGTGTTGTCTATCTGCCTCATTGTGAGTGGTCTGTGTTGTCTATCTGCCTCATTGTGAGTGGTCTGTATTGTCTGTCTGCCTCATTGTGAGTGGTCTGTGTTGTCTATCTGCCTCATTGTGAGTGGTCTGTGTTGTCTGTCTGCCTCATTGTGAGTGGTCTGTGTTGTCTGTCTGCCTCATTGTGAGTGGTCTGTGTTGTCTGTCTGCCTCATTGTGAGTGGTCTGTGTTGTCTATCTGCCTCATTGTGAGTGGCTGTGTTGTCTGTCTGCCTCATTGTGAGTGGTCTTTGTTGTCTGTCTGCCTCATTGTGAGTGGTCTGTGTTGTCTGTCTGCCTCATTGTGAGTGGTCTGTGTTGTCTGTCTGCCTCATTGTGAGTGGTCTGTGTTGTCTGTCTGCCTCAATGTGAGTGGTCTGTGTTGTCTGTCTGCCTCATTGTGAGTGGTCTGTGTTGTCTATCTGCCTCAATGTGAGTGGTCTGTGTTGCCTGTCTGCCTCATTGTGAGTGGTCTGTGTTGTCTATCTGCCTCAATGTGAGTGGTCTGTGTTGTCTGTCTGCCTCATTGTGAGTGGTCTGTGTTGTCTATCTGCCTCATTGTGAGTGGTCTGTGTTGTCTGTCTGCCTCAATGTGAGTGGTCTGTGTTGTCTGTCTGCCTCATTGTGAGTGGTCTGTGTTGTCTATCTGCCTCATTGTGAGTGGTCTGTGTTGTCTGTCTGCCTCATTGTGAGTGGTCTGTGTTGTCTATCTGCCTCAATGTGAGTGGTCTGTGTTGTCTATCTGCGTCATTGTGAGTGGTCTGTGTTGTCTATCTGCGTCATTGTGAGTGGTCTGTGTTGTCTATCTGCCTCATTGTGAGTGGTCTGTGTTGTCTGTCTGCCTCATTGTGAGTGGTCTGTGTTGTCTATCTGCCTCATTGTGAGTGGTCTGTGTTGTCTGTCTGCCTCATTGTGAGTGGTCTGTGTTGTCTGTCTGCCTCATTGTGAGTGGTCTGTATTGTCTGTCTGCCTCATTGTGAGTGGTCTGTGTTGTCTGTCTGCCTCATTGTGAGTGGTCTGTGTTGTCTGTCTGCCTCATTGTGAGTGGTCTGTGTTGTCTGTCTGCCTCATTGTGAGTGGTCTGTGTTGTCTATCTGCCTCAATGTGAGTGGCTGTGTTGTCTGTCTGCCTCATTGTGAGTGGTCTGTGTTGTCTATCTGCCTCATTGTGAGTGGTCTGTGTTGTCTGTCTGCCTCATTGTGAGTGGTCTGTGTTGTCTGTCTGCCTCATTGTGAGTGGTCTGTGTTGTCTGTCTGCCTCATTGTGAGTGGTCTGTGTTGTCTGTCTGCCTCAATGTGAGTGGTCTGTGTTGTCTGTCTGCCTCATTGTGAGTGGTCTGTGTTGTCTATCTGCCTCAATGTGAGTGGTCTGTGTTGCCTGTCTGCCTCATTGTGAGTGGTCTGTGTTGTCTATCTGCCTCAATGTGAGTGGTCTGTGTTGTCTGTCTGCCTCATTGTGAGTGGTCTGTGTTGTCTATCTGCCTCATTGTGAGTGGTCTGTGTTGTCTGTCTGCCTCAATGTGAGTGGTCTGTGTTGTCTGTCTGCCTCATTGTGAGTGGTCTGTGTTGTCTATCTGCCTCATTGTGAGTGGTCTGTGTTGTCTGTCTGCCTCATTGTGAGTGGTCTGTGTTGTCTATCTGCCTCAATGTGAGTGGTCTGTGTTGTCTATCTGCGTCATTGTGAGTGGTCTGTGTTGTCTATCTGCGTCATTGTGAGTGGTCTGTGTTGTCTATCTGCCTCATTGTGAGTGGTCTGTGTTGTCTGTCTGCCTCATTGTGAGTGGTCTGTGTTGTCTATCTGCCTCATTGTGAGTGGTCTGTGTTGTCTGTCTGCCTCATTGTGAGTGGTCTGTGTTGTCTGTCTGCCTCATTGTGAGTGGTCTGTATTGTCTGTCTGCCTCATTGTGAGTGGTCTGTGTTGTCTGTCTGCCTCATTGTGAGTGGTCTGTGTTGTCTATCTGCCTCATTGTGAGTGGTCTGTGTTGTCTGTCTGCCTCATTGTGAGTGGTCTGTATTGTCTGTCTGCCTCATTGTGAGTGGTCTGTGTTGTCTGTCTGCCTCATTGTGAGTGGTCTGTGTTGTCTGTCTGCCTCATTGTGAGTGGTCTGTATTGTCTGTCTGCCTCATTGTGAGTGGTCTGTGTTGTCTGTCTGCCTCATTGTGAGTGGTCTGTGTTGTCTGTCTGCCTCATTGTGAGTGGTCTGTATTGTCTATCTGCCTCATTGTGAGTGGTCTGTGTTGTCTATCTGCCTCATTGTGAGTGGTCTGTGTTGTCTGTCTGCCTCATTGTGAGTGGTCTGTGTTGTCTGTCTGCCTCAATGTGAGTGGTCTGTGTTGTCTCTCTGCCTCATTGTGAGTGGTCTGTGTTGTCTGTCTGCCTCATTGTGAGTGGTCTGTGTTGTCTGTCTGCCTCAATGTGAGTGGTCTGTATTGTCTGTCTGCCTCAATGTGAGTGGTCTGTGTTGTCTGTCTGCCTCAATGTGAGTGGTCTGTGTTGTCTGTCTGCCTCAATGTGAGTGGTCTGTATTGTCTGTCTGCCTCATTGTGAGTGGTCTGTGTTGTCTGTCTGCCTCAATGTGAGTGGTCTGTATTGTCTGTCTGCCTCATTGTGAGTGGTCTGTGTTGTCTGTCTGCCTCAATGTGAGTGGTCTGTATTGTCTGTCTGCCTCATTGTGAGTGGTCTGTGTTGTCTGTCTGCCTCAATGTGAGTGGTCTGTGTTGTCTGTCTGCGTCATTGTGTCCAAACTGTGTTGCCTGTCTGCCTCTTGTGGAAGTATTATATATCTGGCCGCACGTTTATATACCAGCTGTTCCCTCCTCATTACATGGCCAAAAAATGCTGATTGTTTCTACCAAATATTGGAAATTAGCTTTCTTTTTGTTTTGGCCTCTTTCAGAACGTGTTCGCTACTCTACTTATCTGTTCGTGGTATTCTTAACATTATTCTGTAAAACCACACTTGTGATTTTCCTCCAGTGATTTTCTTGTCTGTTGTCCAATTGTCCATGATTCCCATCCATATGTTAAGACTGACTCTACATAACATTTAAGAAGTCTTTTTCTTGTTTCTATTGTTAAAAAATGGATTGCACAGTATCTTCCTCATTGTTAGGGAACGTTGTTTTTGCTTGTGCTATTCTGAATTAGGTAAAACAAAACAATCTCACACCGTACCAATACGGCTAGAAACAAGCTACTGGAAGATATAGCATTTACAGATATAAACCGTAGCGAAAAAAAGGAATATTATGACATTATGTCTGTTACTGAGAACAAAAATGATTTTTGTTCTCAATATGACGATCATCATTTTCGGGAGGACGTGAAATTCCGATATATGGTGGATAGGTGGCAGGAACCATTGAAAGCTGTGTCTGAAAAGTGTTTCTTGTTGCAGTTTCCTCATATTCCAAGTCCGGCTTGTTGCAGGAGCTACTGAGTTAAGTGCTCTGTGCACACCGTGAGCTGTGTGTCTCATCCGTTTTGATCATGTTTCGATATTCCAATTGTTTACGATGAATGATGATATATCGTATGACAGGGAACAGTTGGCTGTGTTCACTTTCTGTGCGGTTTCGCCTTATGTCTTTTGGCGTGTGCTGAGACTGCTACGATGGGGACTACAGTTACCTTTCTTTGTTTGGGCGATGGGTTAGTAATTCGGATGATTCCACTGGCACGGGCGGTTGAGCAATTATGGATTTTAATTCGTTTGCAGTGATACCGGGGCCTTCCATAACCAATAACCAGTATGTCTGTTATTGACATATTTCTTTGTATATCGCAAGACATAAAATAGAAAGTGTTTTTTGCCTGAACCATTCTGCATCTCACCTTTGTGTCATCTCTGTCATCTACCAACTGAGATTAACATTGTTCCCAGATACTTATTTTTTTTAAACCTGTCTTAAATTTGTTCCACTTGTCTTTATTATGCATTGAAGTGATGTCTTTATCTTTGTCGCTACCATTACTTATTTCTTTTTTACTATTAAAGCCGAGTCCTTTATTTTTGCTTTCCTTCACCATAATTTTTAACTTTTCTTAATTCGTCTTCTTGTTTCCCTCCACATTTGCCTTTCAGTGTCGAGGGGAGATATAATTTGCAGTTTTTTGCGTTTCTGTTCGCCTCTGCTGCAGTTATGTTTCCTAGTGCTTCTAATATTCCATCGACCCATCTTTTGCTCTTCTGTTCGCCTCTGCTGCAGTTATGTTTCCTAGTGCTTCTAATATTCCATCGACCCATCTTTTGCGCTTCTGTTCGCCTCTGCTGCAGTTATGTTTCATAGTGCTTCTAATATTCCATCGACCCATCTTTTGCGCTTCTGTTCGCCTCTGCTGCAGTTATGTTTCATAGTGCTTCTAATATTCCATCGACCCATCTTTTTCGTGGTCGACCCTAAGATCTGGTATTCTCGCAACGTTTAATGAGGGCTCGTGTGCTTTCTTCACTGCTAGCAGAAATCACCAAAAACTAGACCAATGCTATTTTAGCAATCAGTCAAGGCGTGATTAGGGACGAACCTTACTGCTCACAAAGAGACGAGCCATACGGTTACAAAGAGACGAGCCATTCTCTCACAAAGAAACAAATTTGCCATTTTTACGAGTCTCTACCCAGGAACAAAGTGAATAGCCCTCCACACAGCTCGAGCGAACGGCGAGCACAATAACTGTCTTTTTGTGCTACAGGACAACGCCCATTTGTTCCGCGTGATAGGAGAACAATTTGGAACTATCGAACCGTGTCGGAATCATTTTCAAGTTTGTCGACCAGCGGACCAATAGCTGAATAGAATTCCACATAATGGGCAGTCCCCTCGAGTGCAAAGATTTCGACTTTTGGGTAAGGCGATATGTTTGCATCCAGATGCTTGAAACCGAGCCCAATGATGAGGGCAAATATTGAAAAGGCACTTGGAGAAATTAAGATGAGAATTTATAAATTTTTTATTCTTCTAAAATTTCTGGATTTCCAAACATTAATGTGTGTACTCTAAATACTGGATTGTGGATACAAATTGATAGTTCCGACATGAATCACTCTCGTTGGATTTGTTTGGTGTACGGACTTATTGTATTCTACTTATCATTTCTTTCAGTGGATGGAGTTCGTTGGATGTAAGTACCTACATAATCTGTTACTTGTTTTTATTAGGTCTTTATATTATTTGCGTTTATTTCGTTTTATTTCTTGTTTATGTTGTGTTATTTTTTCCATAGTTTTATTACCTGTTTTCGTACTTTCTCCATTATTTGATTTCATTAATTGCTGCTGTTAGTTGTATTCCCTCGTTTCGTTACATATTTCATTACTTACTTTCACTAATTGTTATCGTTAATCTTATTTCGTTTTTTGATTACCTACTCCATTACTTGTTTTCATTGTTATCGGTAGTTTTCTTACTGGTTTTCATTAATTACTTCATTATTTGTTTTTAATTAAATGGTTTTTTAAAATAATTGTTTCATTTGTTTTCACTACTTACTTCATTACTTGCTTTCATTATTAATTGTTACTGTTAATTTCGTTAATTATTTTCGTTACCCGATTTTAATATTAAATATGTGTTTTTATTGCTTCATTGCTTACTTTCATTAGAACATTTCATTGTTTCTTTTTATGATCTGTTCTCTTTACTCGTTGTTATTATTTGTCTTTATTTCTTGTTATCATATTACTTGAAAACTTGGTAAAGCACCAAGAAATGATCAAAATTTTAGAAAGCATAACGTAGACACCAAAGATCTAAGAATAATAAAGAACATGTACTGGCAACAAACAGTGGCCATAAGAACTGGAAATCAATTGGGAATGTTTCAACAAATAAAACAGGGTGTTAGACAATGTTGTGTGCTGTCACCAGATTTGTTTAATATTTATAGTGAGATTATTTTAAGATCCATAAGGGGCATGCCTGGAATAACAACTGGAGATACCAATAATCTAAGGTATGCTGATGATACAGAATTAATCGCTAAGAGTGAAAATGAGTTACAAGAAATGTTAGACATTATAGTAACGGAAAGCAAAAAAAAAGGACTCAGCCTTAATAGCAAAAAGACAAAGGTAATGGTAACAACAAAGAAAAAGACATCGCCTCAGTGCAAAATAAAGACAAGCGGAACAATATTAAAACAGGTAAGTGAATTTAAATATTTGGGAACTTTGTTAACCTCAGACGGAAGATGTACAAAAGAGGTGAGATGCAGAATGGCTCAGGCAAAAGCAGCTTTCCAAAAAATGAGGAAGATACTATGCAATCCATTTTTGACAATAGAAACAAGAAAAATGGTTCTTAAATGTTATGTAGAACCAGTTTTAACATATAGATGTGAATTATGGATAATAGGACAACAGACAAAAAAATCACTGGAGGCTGTAGAAATGTGGTTTTACAGAAGAATGTTGAGAATACCATGGAGAGCTAAAAAGAGTAATGAAAACGTTCTGAAAGAGGCCAAAGCAAAAAGAGAGCTAATTTCCAATATTAGGAAGAAACAATCATCATTTTTTGGCCATGTAATGAGAAGAGAACAACTGGAATATATTGTAACAAATGGGAAAATTGAGGGACGAAGAGATAGAGGGAAGGAAAGAGAAGATATACTAGACAATCGAAGGTTGTGGTGAGACATGATCACCTACACCAGCAGGCTTGGTACTTGATGATGATGATCCTTACTTGTGTTCAGTGCGTGCTTTCGTTACCCTTTTTCATCATCATCAAGTACCGGGCCTGCTGACGCTCAAGGTGTCATGTCTCTCCACAACTTTCGATCTCGACTGTTATTTATCATTTCTGTTGTTGACCTTCTGCCAAGCCATTCTCTTAAGCTGTCTTTGCTTCCCTCTATCTCTTCGTCCCTCAGTTTTCCCAGTTGTTACAATATATTTCAGCTGTTCTCTTTTCATTACATGGTCAAAAAATGATTGTTTCCTCCTAATATTGGAAATTAGCTCTCTTTTTTGCTTTGGTCTCTTTCAGAACATTTGCATTACTCTTCTTAGCTGTCCATGGTATTCTCAACATTCTTCTGTAAAACGACATTTCTACAGATTCCAGTGATTTTCTTGTCTGTTGTCATATTGTCCATAATTCACGTTCATATGTTAAAAACTGGCTCTACATAACATTTAAGAACTCTTTTTCTCGTTTCTATTGTCAAAAATGGATTGCATAGTATAGTCCTCATTTTTTGGAAAGCCGCTTTTGCCTGAGTCTTTTCTTTATACATAGATAATAAGATATCTCTTGAAGTGTGTGCAATGTTTCATTCTTTTAATTGGTAGCGTGTTTATGAATTGTTTGTGTTTAATGAAATTACAAATGCTATTCATTTCTGATGATAGAATGGGAGTCGCGATCGCTCAGTGGTTAGTGAACCGGACTGCAAAGGACAAGTGGTCGGGTTCGATCCTGATCAACGGCTTCCGTGTTCTATCTATCTATCTATTGTCCTTTCGAGCCGAAGACGGCACATATGGCAGAACTACAATCTCAAAAATAGAAACCCCTGCGTGCCGAAGTGGCACATATTGCAGAGATCACTGCTTCTAAAAATCTGTGGTTCTATTTCCATAACAATGATTTTTACAATGACAGTTTGTCAAGCCATCGATCAAGCTCCTTAGTCGCCTCTTACGACATGCCTGGAAGGTCACAGCGTCACTATTCTTTACTTCCCACATAATGAGGCCCCGGTAACACACGGGAGCTTCCGTGTTCACCCAGCCTTAAATGGGATCCTGATTTTTTTAGGGGACTTATTCGTTTTGAGGCAAGACGCCGGCCTCGAGACAGAGAGGTTGTGGGTTCAAATCCCGGTTTCACCAACTGGGATTTTTATGTAAGATTACTCTCAGCGGCAACCACCCCTGGTCTCAGCAGCGAGACCCGGCTTTAAACTTTAATTCTCATCGACGGAAAATAATGAGTGCTTCCGAAGACGGAGTTATCTACCTATGCGGCGAGGGACTCCTGTGCACACGGCTGCCGGGGAAAAACGGATTAATATTCAAAATTCAGTTCCTAGTCTCTAGGTACTTCGCCAGAGGTCGTGAACGCAAAAACAAAAATCCTGATGGAATGACTAATTCCGTTTGAGTCGCCCCAGTTAAAAGGTAATGACATTTGACTGAATTATTTTAGAAAAGTTTCTTCGCTGTTTCATTGTTTTGTGATCTGCACACCACTGCACACTGGATGAATCCATAGGTGTTCTGATATCCCCCCTCGAGAATCACGAGATAAACAGAGAAAAAACCTGGCCCACGTGCACAAACTCTGTAACACGGGCTGGGATCCACAGTGAGGGTACGTTTATGTTGACTATTTTACCTGGGCAGCGGCATATATTTATGGCCTACTCTTTTAGGTTTTATATGGCGAGACTTCTTTAACATGCGTAAATGCACACAGGACCCTATTGTTTATTGCCGTTATCCGAGAGGATTTAGATATCTGATCTCACCACCAAAGAGATCAGAGGAGGATAACGGAATAAAATAAAACACGGATTAATTTTTTTCCTATAAAAAAAAAAAATCACAACCGATTCTGGTTGGTTTTGAACACAGGTCCTTCCAGTCCGGAGGCTGACGTTCTCTTGTCAATTTCTGAATGTTTCAGTCAACTTTAGTCTTTGTCTTGATGATACACACTGTCAAAGTTTCTCATATCCATCTCTTAATGTTATCAGTCAACTTTAGTCTTTGTCTTGATGATACACACTGTCAAAGTTTCTCATATCCATCTCTTAATGTTATCAGTCAACTTTAGTCTTTGTCTTGATGATACACACTGTCAAAGTTTCTCATATCCATCTCTTAATGTTATCAGTCAACTTTAGTCTTTGTCTTGATGATACACACTGTCAAAGTTCCTCATATCCATCTCTTAATGTTATCAGTCAACTTTAGTCTTTGTCTTGATGATACACACTGCCAAAGTTTCTCATATCCATCTCTTAATGGTATCAGTCTGTTTCGGTCTCTGTATGCTTTCTCCTGCATTTTTTCTTCTGATATAGCTCTTAGATTATTATCGTCTTTCTACATTTCCTAAAATTTCCATTGTCTTCTTGTAACCGTGTCACTCACTCTTCATTTCAAAATGTTTCTAAACCTATTTTTGTTGCATTTTTTCAACATTTATCAACTTTGGATTTTGTCATAAACAATAAAAACTCTCGAATCTTTTAGGTGGTGATTTTACACAAATCTCGTATCTTGAATTATTTGACGGGGTCAAGACACCCACCGGTCAGCGACAGGACTAAAAGCTGTCAACGAACCATAGCTGATAGTTTACGCTAGAATCGGTGTACCAGAACCTAATCAGATCCTACTCCACCTCATTGCGGTACCCCTAGAATCAGACTAACCGGTCTAGTCTGACCAAGTAGGTAGGGATTGAGACGGAAGACAACCCGGTACTAAAAAATGTACTGAAGTCGGATGTGTTCGGTCGAAATGCCCTTCTACTGAAAATTATAACACTTCATGCCACTTAAAACCCTTTTAAGCGCGGATGACGGAGAGGTGTATCATTTCCTTAGTCATAATGAGAACGCAAGCAGGCAAGTTATTTTTCATTGAATTTCTCAACTGGTAACTAGTAGATTTTTTTCATTGAATATTTTAACTGGTAACTAGTAGCTAATTGAAATAAACACAAGAATAGGTATGGTAAAATGTAATTTTAATGCCACAAAAAATATACTAACAACAAAACAAATAACAGCAGGGCTGAAACTAAGTATAGCAAAATGTTACATCTTCTCAATATTCCTGTATGGTGCAGAAACATGGACATTAGACAAGAAAACAACAGAAAATTGAAGCCTTTGAAATGTGGATTTATAGAAGAATAGGTAGAATTGGATGGAAAGAAAAGAAAATAAACGATGAAGTTTTAAAACAACTAAAAATAAAAAGAGAACTACTAAATACAATTAAGACAAGACAAATTAAATTTTTGGGGCATGTTAAAAGACACAACAGCCTACTAAAAGTAATATTGGAAGGGAAAATACAAGGTAAAAGAGGCAGAGGCAACCAAGACTAACACGGACGAGTAATATCAAAAGATGGACAAGTCAACCTATGACAACCTGCACCATCAAAGCAAGAAACAGAGTAGAATGGTGATCCATGGTAGCCAACCTTCGTTGCGGAGACGACACTCGATGATGAACTAGTAGCTGTTATTTTTCATTGAATTTCTCAACTGGTAACTAGTAGCTGTTATTTTTCATTGAATTTCTCAACTGGTAACTAGCTGTTATTTTTCATTGAATTTCTCAACTGGTAACTAGCTGTTATTTTTCATTGAATTTCTCAACTGGTAACTAGTAGCTGTTATTTTTCATTGAATTTCTCAACTGGTAACTAGTAGCTGTTATTTTTCATTGAATTTCTCAACTGGTAACTAGCTGTTATTTTTCATTGAATTTCTCAACTGGTAACTAGCTGTTAATTTCCCAGAATTCCGCATCTCTCCAGCTTTATTTTCCATGTGATTCCTTGTTTACATTATTTCAACGAAAGAAACCAAATGTGTATCACCCTAACATAAACTGTAATTTATTATCCGTCTGTCTTTTTCCACAATTAATGGAAAGTGGCAGACAAGAACAGTGAAGGAGTCAAATTGGGAACTATTTCAACGATTGAGTCTAGGCGGACAACAATTGTCTAAACAAACAACTCGAGCGCGCGGACGTCACGTGCAACCAAACACCAGGTCCGTAACCCGACTTCCGTCTCCTGCTTCTCAAATAATGCATTGTGGGACAGGTATTGGCTGTTTACCTTGCGACCGACCAGGTCGATAGATGGCGCGACAGTTATGACATGTGTACTCCCCCCTTACAAGACCTGAAGTTATTTCTTCTCCTGATCCATCTCTGGCTTCCTTATCTTAGAACGAGGAATCTTATAATACTTACCCCTTTATGGCATATTCTCTTCTTTTCCTTATCCCTTAATTTTTTTCTGAAAGTAAATAACAAGTATCAGTACATACATATCTATACATACATCATCATATGGTCGCATGTCCTATGCAGCATGTTGCATTCACTACAGCTCGTCTGAAATAATATCTGTCTCTAGCCAGATCTCTCACTGAACATTGCATTCACCACAGTCTGTCTGAAAGAATCTCTGTCTCTAGCCAGATCTCCCTATAACGTTGCATTCACTACAGCTCGTCTGAAATAATCTGTCTCTAGCCAGATCTCTCACTGAACGTTGCATTCACCACAGTCCGTCTGAAATAATCTGTCTCTTGTCAGATCTCCCTATAACGTTGCATTCACTACAGCTCGTCTGAAATAATCTCTGTCTCTAGCCAGATCTTTCACTGAACGTTGCATTCACCACAGTCCGTCTGAAATAATCTCTGTCTCTAGCCAGATCTTTCACTGAACGTTGCATTCACCACAGTCCGTCTGAAATAATCTCTGTCTCTAGCCAGATCTTTCACTGAACGTTGCATTCACCACAGTCCGTCTGAAATAATCTCTGTCTCTAGCCAGATCTTTCACTGAACGTTGCATTCACTACAGCTCGTCTGAAATAATCTCTGTCTCTAGCCAGATCTCTCACTGAGCGTTGCATTCACCACAGTCCGTCTGAAATAATCTCTGTCTCTAGCCAGATCTCTCACTGAACGTTGCATTCACCACAGTCCGTCTGAAATAATCTCTGTCTCTAGCCAGATCTCCTACTTCATCTGTTGTCAAGTTCAAGATCTCCTTCTTGGTCTGCCCCTGTCTCGTCGCCCAGAAACCATACCTTCCATTATTGTTCGTTCCATCCTGTTGTGTCTTTTCGTGTGGCCAAAGTATTTTAATTTCCTCTTTAGCATAGTGTATATCAGTTCTGTTAAATGTTTAAATCTTTAGAATGTCTTCATTGCTCTTTTTCAATATCCAAGGTATCTTAAGGATTTTTCTTTAGCATTTTGTTTCGAATGAATTGAATTTCTTCATTGCTGTTTGCGAGATTGTCCATGATGCACAACCATATATTGCTATCGGAAAGACACATGCCCTTAGTAATTTCAATTTTACTGCCTTGCTGGTATTGTACCTCAGTTTTTAATGGCGTTTATATGCACACATATGAGTCACACACACACACACACACACACACACACACACACATATATATATATATATATATATATATATATATACATACATAGGAGTCACATATATATATATATATATATATATATATATACATAAGAGTCACATATACACACAGGAGTCACATAAACATACATAGGAGGCACATATACATACATGAAAGACACATATAAACACACATACGAGACAAATATATATATATATACATATATAGGAGACACATATAAACACACATACTAAACACATACGAGACACATAAACACACACACATACGAGACACATATACATGCATACTTACATACGAGACACATATAAACACACATACGAGACACATAT
This sequence comes from Megaustenia siamemsis, assembly GCA_032433765.1. Lineage (NCBI taxonomy): Eukaryota > Metazoa > Mollusca > Gastropoda > Stylommatophora > Ariophantidae > Megaustenia > Megaustenia siamemsis. The sequence continues at coordinate 67,899,965 of JAVIAB010000088.1, forward strand.
ACATGCATACATATATACGAAACACATATAAACACACACACACACACATACGAGACACATATACATGCATACATACATACATACATACATACATACATACATACATACATACATACATACATACATACATACATAAGTACGTACGTACATACATACATACATACATACATACATACATACATACATACATACATACATACATACATACATACAAGACACATATAAACATACACACATACGAGACACATATAAATACACATTTCAAAGTGTAGTTGTAATATTAATAATTGTGCAACATTTGTGGATGAGAAGTTTTGTGCCCAGCAAATAGGTTCTCTCCAGGCCTTGCTAGGCGTATAGGGAACATGATGGTAGTGACCATATCTTTCTATGACCATGACACATTGATTGGGAGCCGCGATAGCTCAGTGGTTAGTGAACTAGACTACAAAGGACAAGAGGTAGGGTTCGATCCCAACCGATGGCTTCCAGCTTCACCCAGCCTTTAATGGGTACCGGCTTTTTTTCTGGGAAAGTAAAGCGGCACGGGCGTAATACCGACCACATTACCCCAAAAATCATGTGCCGAAGGTTTGTAAAATTTATGGTCACTAACACCATATTCCCTATACGAAACTTGACGTGACTTTTTTATATGGCACATTGATTGGTCATATGGTCGGCACCACGTCAGGCCGCCATAACTTCCCAGAAAACCCTGTGGTACCAATTTTTAGAGGCAGGATAAACCCCGGAGCCTTGTCGGTCACAACAAAAATCAGCCGCTGCTGGGAATCTATCCCCTGCCCTTCTGATCAGGCAACGAGCACACTAGCCACTCAGACTCCGAGCCTCCCTTGAGATTAGTACATTCATTAAACTTATTCTTAAAATTTGATATTGCATAGAAGTTGTTCCACCTTGAGTCACTAATCACGAAAAGTGAACTATTTAGTTAATGTCCGTATTTGTGTTATTTTGTTAGTTAAAAATAAAGGACTGAGCCTTAATAGCAAAAAGACAGAGGTAATGGTAACAACAAAGAAAAAGACATCACCTAAGTGCAAAATATAGACACGTGGAACAACATTAAAACAGGTAAATGAATTTAAATATTTGGGATCTTTGTTAATTGGAGGTTATAATATAAATAATTTAAGGTATGCTGATGATACAGTATTAATCGATAAGAGTGAAAATGAGTTAGCAGTGGAAGCAGAGAGACAATACCAGACAGTTTAAGAGAATGGCTTGGGAGAAAGTCAACAACAGAAATGATAAATAACTGTCGAGATCGAAAGTTGTGGAGAGACATGATCACCTACGCCAGTAGGCCCGGTACTTGATGATGATGATGATGGGAACTTTGTTAACCTCAGACGGAAGATGTACAACAGAGGTGAGATGCAGAATGGCTCAGGCAAAAGCAGCTTTCCAAAAACATTAGGATGATACTATACAATCCATTTTTGACAATAGAAACAAGATAAAGAGTTCTTAAATGTTATGTAGAGTCAGTCTTAACATATGGATGTGATTCATGTACACTAGGACAACAAACAAGAAAATCACTGCAGTCTGTAGAAATGTGGTTTTACAGAAGAATGTTGAGAATACCGTGGACAGCTAAGAAGAGTAATGAAAACGTTCTGAAAGAGGCCAAAACAAAGAGAGAGAGAGAGAGAGAGCTAATTTCCAATATTAGGAAGAAACAATCATCATTTTTGGCCATGTGATGAGAAGAGAACAACTGGAATATATTGTAACAACTAGAAAAAATTCGGGACGAAGAGATAGAGGGAAGCAAAGAGAAAAGATACCAGGCAGCTTAAGAGAATGGCTTGGCAGAAAGTCAACAATAGAAATGATAAATAACTGTCGAGATCGAAAGTTGTGGAGAGACATGATCACCTACGCCAGCAGGCATGGTACATAATGATGATGATTAGTTAATACTTGTAACAAAAAAAATAACAAAAGGATTAGGCAAATATGGGAGTTAAAATGACTTGACAAGGGAACACAACAGCTGAGACAGGAAATGGAGATATACCAAAATTATTAGAATTACTGAAGTTAATAAAAATTCTATCTTTACGACACATAGTACCAATAATATGGTGTATGTCTGGGGGCAACGATAGAACCCGAGGGATAAAGGCCGCTTGGTCAAGCCAAATAACATTAGGAGAAATATCTCTTCTTTCTTCTTCTTTTTTCTCTTTTCACCGATACCTGAAAAGGTGTCGTGGTTTATATCATTTGTCGTTCTTGAGCTGCTCGAATTGTCTGAATTAGTGATTTTCCTTTGTTGTTATATGTCTCTGTCACTGCATCTATCCATCTTCTTCTGGGTCTTCCTCTTGGTCTTTTTTCATGCATTCTCGAGAAGAATGCCCTTGATGGTGATTGGTAAGGGTTCATTCTGACCAGGTGGCCAAACCATTTAAGTTGTTGTTGTTCTATATATTCTTGGCATGGTTTTGTTTCTACCTTTTTTCTCATGGTTTCATTTGGTATTCTATCTCTTCTTGTGTTGTTTGTTACTTTTATCAAGCATCGCATCTCACATGTATTGATCTTTCTTAAATGGGATTTAGAAATGGTCCATGTTTGACTTTCATAGCACAAAGGATATCTCTACTAAAATCAAATATATATCTTGGCTGTAATAAGGGCAAAGAAGGAGAAACAGAGTAATATAAAGATTAAAAAAAAAAAAACACAATAGGAGCCGTAATTTACACCAGGAAACATGGAAATCCAGAGAAATTAGATTAAACAGATAATTAAAAATGTTCAACTCGAATGTTAAATCAGTCTTGTTGTATGGTTGCAATACATGGAGAATAACACACACAAAACCACGAAGATGCAAACCTTCATTAAAGGATATTTGCGTAGAATAAAAGGATGGAAATAACAGGTTAAAATCATTAATGTAGAATTATAGGAAAGTACCAGTCAAATACCTGCAAACAAATAGATACAATGAAGACGATGTCGCTGGATAGGACACACACAGTGTGGAAGCCAACTGAAAGTATTACACAGGTCCTATTTTGTAATCCCAGAGAAGAAGTAACAGAGGAAAACCAAATATGCTGGGAGAAGACAGGTAGAAGGAGAGATGAAGAGGATGGGGAAGACATGGCCTGATCATAAAAGAATGACAAGAAACAGATATGACTGGAAAGTGTTTGTTGAAGACCTATGCTCCACAGGGAGCTGAAAGTGTTTGTTGAAGACCTATGCTCCACATGGAGCTGAAAGTGTTTGTTCAAGAATTATGCTCCACAGGGAGCTGAAAGTGTTTGTTGAAGACCTATGCTCCATATGGAGCTGAATGTTTGTGGAAGACCTATGCTCAACATGGAGCTGAAAGTGTTTGTTAAAGACCTATGCCCCACAAGGAGTTTGAAGTGTTTGTTGAAGATCTATACTCCACAGGGAGTTGAAAGTGTTTGTTGAAGACCTAAGCTACACAGGGAGCTGAAAGTGTTTGTTGAAGACCTATGCTCTACAATGAGCAGAAAGTGTTTGTTAAAGACCTATGCTCCACAAGGAGTTTGAAGTGTTTGTTGAAGGCCTATGCTCCACAGGGAGTTGAAAGTGTTTGTTGAAGACCTATGCTCCACAGGGAGCTGAAAGTGTTTGTTGAAGACTTATGCTCAACATGGAGCTAAAAATGTTTGTTGAAGACCTATGCTCCACAAGGAGTTGGAAGTGTTTGTTGAAGACCTATGCTCCACAGGGAGCAAGGAGCTGAAAGTGTTTGTTGAAGACCTATGCTCCACAAGGAGCTGAAAATGTTTGTTGAAGACCTATGCTCCACAGGGAGCTGAAAATGTTTGTTGAAGACCTATGCTCCACAGAGAGCTGAAAATGTTTGTTGAAGACCTATGGTCCACAAGGAGCTGAAAGTGTTTGTTGAAGACCTATGCTCCACAGAGAGCTGAAAATGTTTGTTGAAGACCTATGCTCCACAGAGAGCTGAAAATGTTTGTTGAAGACCTATGCTCCACAGAGAGCTGAAAATGTTTGTTGAAGACCTATGGTCCACAAGGAGCTGAAAGTGTTTGTTGAAGACCTATGCTCCACAGAGAGCTGAAAATGTTTGTTGAAGACCTATGCTCCACAGGGAGCTGAAAGTGTTTTTTGAAGACATATGCTGCACAAGGAGCTGAAAGTGTTTGTTGAAGACCTGCACTCCACAGGAAGCTTAAAAGATTAAGAAAAAGAAATATGAGTTTACAGGGATGCAATGGTATAGCTCTTTTCGTCTTGTCAGACGGTCTAGTAGAGGCTAATGTGTATTTTTTTGAGGTTTTGTTTTTGTCGAACAGCTTCTCTCGTGGCTAATTCTACCAATGTTTGACAAACACACGCGGTCACAGAATGAACAAGTAAGCACACTGGTCCACAAGGTTTTCCATCCTTTTTCATGAGTCTTTTCTCTTCTAAGTTTTGCCTTAGCAATCTCAAATGTTGTTATACCGTTCCTTATACATTCTCTCCATGATGTGCGATCACTTGCCCGATGTCCCCAGTCATATTCACAGATGGCGAAGTCATTCAGAGATGATTTATAGATCTATCTATATCGTAGTCAAGGTCTGCTGATTTGTCTTTTTCGGTGTGTTAGTTCGCCATATTGTATTTGCCTGTGCGGTGTATCCACACAGGGATGCAATATTCAGTTTGTAACCACACAGGTTTAACCATTTAAAATACAGCCTCTTCCTCACCTTCTTCTTTTCTCTTTTCACTGATACCTAAAAGGTGTCGTGGTTATATCATTTGTCGTTCTTGAGCTGCTCGAACTGTCTGAATTAGTGATTTTCCTTTGTTGTTACATGTCTCTATCACTGCATCTATCCATCTTCTTCTTTTATCTTTTCACTGATACCTAAAAGGTGTCGTGGTTATATCATTTGTCGTTCTTGAGCTGCTCGAACTGTCTGAATTAGTGATTTTCCTTTGTTGTTACATGTCTCTATCACTGCATCTACCCAGCTTCTTCTTTTATCTTTTCACTGATACCTAAAAGGTGTCGTGGTTATATCATTTGTCGTTCTTGAGCTGCTCGAACTGTCTGAATTAGTGATTTTCCTTTGTTGTTACATGTCTCTGTCACTGCATCTATCCATCTTCTTCTAGGTCTTCCTCTTGGTCTTTTTCCATGCATTCTCGAGAAGAACGCCCTTGATGGTGATTGGTAAGGATTCATTCTGACCAGGTGGCCAAACCATTTAAGTTGTTGTTCTATATATTCTTGGCAGGGTTTTGTTCCTACTATTTTTCTTACGGTTTCATTTGGTATTTTATCTCTTCTTGTGTTGTTTGTTACTTTTCTCAAGCAACGCATCTCACATTTATTGAACTTTCTTAAATGTGATTTAGAAAGTGTCCATGTTTGACTTTCATAGCATAAAGTTGGTATGAAGATGCTATTTATCATTTGTTGAAGCTACTCTACCTCTTCTTCTTATAGTCACGTTAAATGTATAATAGATGTAGCATTTTATTTCATCACCCCCACCCCAAATAAAAAAAAATAAAATAAAAGAAAAGAGAGCACAAATACGCAAGTCAATGAAAGCATCAGTGACAAAGAACACACGCTGTCCTCTGTAGGAACATGAGTTGATTAAATTCAGCCGTTCTTTTTTTTTACGTTGCTACAATCTGGTAATACATTCGGTCGGCAACGGTCTAGTATAAAGAAGAATAAAATAAGAGTTCCGGAAGCCAAGTGACGTATAGGGAGGAGACAAATAATAATACATGAATGTTATTATAGAGGGAAACTTCCAAGGCGATAATCAGCGAATCAATTCAGAGAAAGTGTCAGAGGAAGAGGTATGTTTACAGCACTCGGAAAAAATGACAAATAATCAACAACAGAAAAAAAAAAAAATATATATATATATGGACCGAACCCGTACTCAGTGGCACAGCGCCTTGCCACGAAAAGCCAAACGCTAGGGAACACTGCCACTCAGTTTAGCTTTTAGTGAATATTTGTCATTTTTTCCGAGTGCTGTAAACATGCTGTAGAAAGAAGCAATCAACATTTTTTGGGGCACATCATTGAGAAAGAGGAAAGTTGGAATACTTGGTTACAACTGGCAAAATAAAAGGAAAGAGAGATCCCGGACGACAAAGAGAGAAAATACTGGATAGCTTGGTGTCATGGCATGGAAAACAGTCAACAACAGAACTGATACGATGCACTGTAGATAGAAGATTGTGGAGGGACATGATCACCTACGCCAACCGGTACGGTACAAGATGATGATGATGTAAACATACCTTTTCCTCTCAATTGATTCGCTGATGTATAGGGAATATGGTGTTAGTGACCATAATTTTTATAGATCTTCGGCACATGATTTTTTTTGTGAGTAATGTGGTCGGTATTACGCCCGTGCCGCTTTACTTTCCCAGAAACAAAAAAAAAACTGGTACCCAATTATAGCTAGGTGAACCCGTAAGCCGTTGATTAGGATCGAACCCGACCACTTGTATTTTGTACTTGAGTTCACTAACTACTGAGCTATCGCGGCTCCGGTTTAGTATAGTCCCGTAAATTTTTTCAGCGCTGTAGTGATCTCCCCTTAGTTGAAGTCTTACAAAACTACAGTGATATTTAAATACTGCTGAAAGTCACAAATGAGATCGCATGTTAACAAAGTTCTAGTTTAGTCCGGTAAATTAAAGATCGGTAGGGTGACATCCCCTTGAGAAACACTGGACTTTATTGGGGCCCTAGTAGGGATTAGGGTTAGTTAAAAAAAATAATAATAACCCTAAACCAAAATACAAAAATTATTTTTAATATTTGAAAACTAATGTGATTTTGTTGTGATACAAAAATAGGGGAGATCACTCATTTCGCTTAAATAATTTACGTGACTAAACTAAGATTCTACTCGCTTCTCAATACTGGTGCTATTATCATTTTTACATGAAATATCTGGGTACATGAACTACAGCAGAGACAGAAATAAGAGACAGAAATAAGAGGGCAATTTGAAGGGAAAAAAAAAAAGAAAAAGGGAGAATGATGTAACATGGCAAGAGGTAGACATTCCTTTCACTTGACGATTGATGACTTTAACATATTTGTAACCAAGCTTCCCTCTTTCTCTCTCGCCCTGTGGAACATGACGGGGCTGTCGTCTTTGCTGGCATCTTGAAACATATTTTTTGTTATCTTCAGAAATGTTATCCTTCATTTGTTCCCTGTTACATTCTTACCGCCATGCTGTGTCTCCCCCCCCCCCCATATTTCTTCAAAATTTTTTTAACGTAGTCCTCTTCTCTCTTTTTTTAAATTTGGTGTTGTTACAATTTAACCCACTCTTGTTAATGTAAGTTAGAACATTTCAATTAGTCTTGTTAATGTAAGTTAGAACATTTCAATTAGTCTTGTTAATGTAAGTTAGAACATTTCAATTAGTCTTGTTAATGTAAGTTAGAACATTTCAATTAGTCTTGTTAATGTAAGTTAGAACATTTCAATTAGTCTTGGTAATTATTTCAATTAGTATTGTTAACGTAAGCTAGAACATTTTACACAGTCTTGTTAATGTAAGCTAGAACATTTTACACAGTCTTGTTAACGTAAGCTAGAACATTTTACACAGTCTTGTTAAGGTAAACTAGAACATTTTACACAGTCTTGTTAATGTAAGCTAGAACATTTTACACAGTCTTGTTAATGTAAGCTGGAACATTTTACACAGTCTTGTTAACGTAAGCTGGAACAATTTACACAGTCTTGTTAAGGTAAGCTAGAACATTTTACACAGTCTTGTTAATGTAAGCTGGAACATTTCACACAGTCTTGTTAATGTAAGCTAGAACATTTTACACAGTCTTGTTAAGGTAAGCTAGAACATTTTACACAGTCTTGTTAATGTAAGCTAGAACATTTTACACAGTCTTGTTAACGTAAGCTAGAACATTTTACACAGTCTTGTTAATGTAAGCTGGAACATTTTACACAGTCTTGTTAAGGTAAGCTAGAACATTTTACACAGTCTTGTTAATGTAAGCTGGAACATTTCACACAGTCTTGTTAATGTAAGCTAGAACATTTTACACAGTCTTGTTAATGTAAGCTAGAACACCAATCGTTGTATAAATTAATTTATATATTTTATACAACATTGCATTTTAACTACAATTTTATTAACGTAACAATTGTTACATACACTATACCACAGTTACTATTAACATAACAATTGTTACTAACAATACGCCACAGTTACTATTAACGTAACAATTATTAGAAGTAATACTATTATTAACGTGACACAACTTTTGCTGGGAGGTACGTCGTCGGTATATGGACATAGAAGTCCCGAGTTTGAATCCAACCATTAAAAGGGGGACACATCACTTCATATCTGTGATTTGTTCGTGGCATTACCCTCCCCCTGAACTCTGGGCAGTGAGATTCGATCTCCAGATCACGGCAATAAACAGGTGGCCCCACGTTCATTTGCGCACATTAAAGAACCCTTGACGGTTTTAAGTCGAAAAGAGCAGGCACAAAATTTCCGCTGTCCGTACATAAGTTGTTACAAAAATCTATCCATGCCGTTAACGGATGTTTCGGGCCGGAAGGTACAGATATAGCGACTCTTGTATACGTTATACTGCTATATATAGAATATTAGCGACACATCGCAACAACGCCCACTTAGCTGATAAAATAAGTCAGAAATAAATAAGAACTGGCAATAATAGCATTATCTGTGCACGAGATACCACAAATAGAGCTACTTAAGGTTAGTTCATTGTCATGTGCCATACCGGTTGGCATAGGCGATCATGTCCTTCCACAATCCTCTATCTACAGTGCATCGTATCAGTTCTGTTGTTGACTGTTTTTCATGCCATGACACCAAGCTATCTAGTATTCTCTCTCTTTATCGTCTGCGATATCTTTTTCCTTTTATTTTGCAAATTGTAACCATGTATTCCAACTAATATTAGTTCAGTGAGGTTAGTTAAGTGGAGGGGAAAGCCACAAAGAAACCATAGATTCCATCTTTTCTTTATCTGCTACCATCTGTTGTGGAGATCAAAACAGGGACCTTCTTGCCAAGAGGTCGGCGTCTTATCAAAGGTGGCCACCTGATGTGATGGGGCCAGTGATTGACCGAGGGCTGGATTATAGCCTAGATCAGGAACAAAGTGCCAAACCAACGTGAATCGTCAAAAATTACACAGCGCTATTTGGTCATACAGGAAACCACGATAGCTCAGTGGTTAGTGAACTGGACAACAAAGGACAAGAGGTAGGGTTCGATCCCAATCGACGGCTTCCGGGTTCACCCAGCTTTAATGGGTACCGGATTTTTTTAAGGGAAAGTAAAGCGGCACGGGCGTAATACGACCACATTACCCCAAAAAATCATGTGCCGAAGGTCTGTAAAATATATGGTCACTAACACCATATTCCCTATACGCCACTTGGCGTGACGGGGGTACTTTACTTTACTTTACTTTACTTTACTTTACTTTACTTTACTTTACTTTACTTTACTTTACTATTTGGTTATATATATAATAATAAAAATATTTTCCGCACTCCGGATAGGACACAGAGTGGAAGCCAACTAAGAATATAACACAAGAAGCCCTTTTTTGGAATTCTCATGGAAAAAGACAAGGAGGGAGTCCAAAATATTCTTGGAGAAGACAGATGGAAGCAGAGATGAAGATCATGGGGAAAATATGGAATGATCTTCAAAGAAAGGCAAGGAGCTGTACAGCTGTGAAAGTGTTTTTTTTCAAGACCTATGCTCTAAAGGGAGTTGAAAGTGTTTAAGACCTATGATCCACAGGGAACCACAAGTTTTTATTGATAACCTATGCTCCACAGGGAACTGAAAGTGTTAATGCAGACCAATGCTCCACAGCGAGTTGAAAGTGTTTGTTGAAGACCTATGCTCCACAGAGAGTTGGAAGTGTTTGTTGAAGACCTATGCTCCACAGGGAGTTGAAAGTTTTTGTTGAAGACCTATGCTCCACAGGGAGTTGAAAGTGTTTGTTGAAGACCTATGCTCCACAGAGAGTTGGAAGTGTTTGTTGAAGACCTATGCTCCACAGCGAGTTGAAAGTGTTTGTTGAAGACCTATGCTCCACATGGAGTTGAAAGTGTTTGTTGAAGAGCTATGCTCCACAGCGAGTTGAAAGTGTTTGTTGAAGACCTATGCTCCACTGGGAGTTGAAAGTGTTTGTTGAAGACCTATGCTCCACATGGAGTTGGAAGTGTTTGTTGAAGAGCTATGCTCCACAGAGAGTTGAAAGTGTTTGTTGAAGACCTATGCTCCACAGGGAGTTGAAAGTGTTTGTTGAAGACCTATGCTCCACAGGGAGTTGAAAGTGTTTGTTGAAGAGCTATGCTCCACAGAGAGTTGAAAGTGTTTGTTGAAGACCTATGCTCCACAGGGAGTTGAAAGTGTTTGTTGAAGACCTATGCTCCACAGGGAGTTGAAAGTGTTTGTTGAAGACCTATGCTCCACAGAGAGTTGGAAGTGTTTGTTGAAGACCTATGCTCCACAGGGAGTTGCAAGTGTTTGTTGAAGACCTATGCTCCACAGGGAGTTGAAAGTGTTTGTTGAAGACCTATGCTCCACAGCGAGCTGAATGTGTTTGTTGAAGACCTATGCTCCACAGGGAGTTGAAAGGTTGACGATGAAGAACAAATAGTAGTAGCACTTTGACGATATATTTTATTATTTGTAAGAAGACAATTATTTCTTTTATTTCAAAATAATATTTATGGGTTTTTTTTTAACCGACTGGAAACTTGGTTTTATTTATAGATATTTAATATCGTTGTTTCTGTGGACGCTTCAAGAACCAAGGAAAAGAGACGTTTCAATATTTGGGAACGTTGTTAACCTCAGACGGAAGATGTACAACAGACGCGAGATGCAGAATGGCTCAGGCAAAAGCAGCTTTCCAAAAAACGAGGAAGAAACTATGCAATCCATTTTTGACAATAAAAACAAGAAAAAGAGTTCTTAAATGTTATGTAGAGCCAATCTTAACATACGGATGTGAATCATGGACAATAGGGCAACAGACAAGAAAATCACTTGAGTCTTTAGAAATGTCTTTTTACAGAAGAATGTTGAGAATACCATGGACAGCTAAGAAGAATAATGAAGATGTTCTGAGAGAGGTCAAAAGCAAACAGAGAACTAATTTCCAATTTTAGGAAGAAGCAATCATCATTTGTTGGCCATGTAATGAGAAGAGAACAACTGGAATATATTGTAACAACTGGAAAAATTGAGGGACGAAGAGATAGAGGGAAGCAAAGAGAAAAAATACCAGACAGCTTAAGAGAATGGCTTGGCAGAAGGTCAACAACATAAATGATAAATAACTGTCATGATCGAAAGTTGTGGAGAGACATGATCACCTACGCCCGCCGGCCTGGTACTTGATGATGATTCTGTTTCTCACCTCAGTTATACATCTACCATATGAGGTTAACATTGTGCCCAGATGTTTAAATTCATTTATCTTTTTTAATATTGTTCCACTTGTCTTTATTGTGCAATGCGGTGATGTCTTTTTCTTTGTTGTTACAATTACGTCTGACTTTTTTCTCTTGAGGCTGAGTCCTTTATTTTTGCTTTCCTTCACTATAATGACTAATATTTCTTGTAACTTGCTTTCACTCTTAGCGATTAAGCCTATCAGCAACGTGCATAGATGGCCTGTAATGAAGCAAGTTGTGGGGTGTAACGTGCATGGATACCTATAGCGAGCAAGTTGTGGGGTGTAACGTGCATGGATACCTATAGCGAGCAAGTTGTGGGGTGTAACGTGCATGGATACCTATAGCGAGCAAGTTGTGGGGTGTAACGTGCATGGATACCTATAGCGAGCAAGTTGTGGGGTGTAACGTGCATGGATACCTATAGCGAGCAAGTTGTGGGGTGTAACGTGCATGGATACCTATAGCGAGCAAGTTGTGGGGTGTAACGTGCATGGATACCTATAGCGAGCAAGTTGTGGGGTGTAACGTGCATGGATACCTATAGCGAGCAAGTTGTGGGGTGTAACGTGCATGGATACCTATAGCGAGCAAGTTGTGGGGTGTAACGTGCATGGATACCTATAGCGAGCAAGTTGTGGGGTGTAACGTGCATGGATACCTATAGCGAGCAAGTTGTGGGGTGTAACGTGCATGGATACCTATAGCGAGCAAGTTGTGGGGTGTAACGTGCATGGATACCTATAGCGAGCAAGTTGTGGGGTGTAACGTGCATGGATACCTATAAGGAGCAAGTTGTGGGGTGTAACGTGCATGGATACCTATAAGGAGCAAGTTGTGGGGTGTAACGTGCATGGATACCTATAGCGAGCAAGTTGTGGGGTGTAACGTGCATGGATACCTATAAGGAGCAAGTTGTGGGGTGTAACGTGCATGGATACCTATAGCGAGCAAGTTGTAGGGTGTAACGTGCATGGATACCTATAAGGAGCAAGTTGTGGGGTGTAACGTGCATGGATACCTATAAGGAGCAAGTTGTGGGGTGTAACGTGCATGGATACCTATAAGGAGCAAGTTGTGGGGTGTAACGTGCATGGATACCTATAAGGAGCAAGTTGTGGGGTGTAACGTGCATGGATACCTATAAGGAGCAAGTTGTGGGGTGTAACGTGCATGGATACCTATAGCGAGCAAGTTGTGGGGTGTAACGTGCATGGATACCTATAAGGAGCAAGTTGTGGGGTGTAACGTGCATGGATACCTATAGCGAGCAAGTTGTGGGGTATAACGTGCATGGATACCTATAGCGAGCAAGTTGTGGGGTGTAACGTGCATGGATACCTATAGCGAGCAAGTTGTGGGGTGTAACGTGCATGGATACCTATAGCGAGCAAGTTGTGGGGTGTAACGTGCATGGATACCTATAGCGAGCAAGTTGTGGGGTGTAACGTGCATGGATACCTATAGCGAGCAAGTTGTGGGGTGTAACGTGCATGGATACCTATAGCGAGCAAGTTGTGGAGTATAACGTGCATGGATACCTATAGCGAGCAAGTTGTGGAGTATAACGTGCATGGATACCTATAGCGAGCAAGTTGTGGAGTATAACGTGCATGGATACCTATAGCGAGCAAGTTGTGGGGTATAACGTGCATATATGCTTATAAAGAACAAGTGATGGGGTATAACGTGCACTCCTACATGGTATGATGACTGCTTTACACGGAAGAAACAACAAAATACCGACGTTTCGGCCAACATGCGGCCTTCATCAGAGAGCAGGGCCAACACAAACGGACACAACACAGAAACGTGGATGACGTTAGACAGAGACATCAGGTAGCAGCGGTATAATATAAGTAGGGAGCAGACAAATAACTGCAGTGCTGCGGTAAAGATGGTAGCAAGGAGAAAATGGTGGGGGTGTAAGGTACATAGATGCCTATAAATGAAGACATAACAGTACTGGTTTTTGCTTGTATCACCTTGACGTTTTCTCAACTGCTCTTTTGGGAGTATTTGGGATCTTAAGTTGTTTACTAGCCACCATGTCAGCTCCTTTCGGCCCAACAAATCCGACTTGAGCTCGGTAACGCAGATACGTCCACTTAACGTCCTTTTAAGGGCGGATGACGAAGAGGAATTCTACAGTCTACGAATACTCTAGAATACTTTAGTCATCGAACGAACGTAACCGAGTTGATTTTGCTCTCCGATCCCTACTCATTGACCAGATTGACAGGTCTAGGATTGGTGGATCGTCAGCGAGATTTACTATAGTTCTACCTCCTCGCGGTCTCCCCCGGTAACAATAGTTGTTACAACAGACAGACTCGGTCTCCCCCGGTAACAATAGTTGTTACAACAGACAGACTCGGTCTCCCCCGGTAACAATAGTTGTTACAACAGACAGACTCGGTCTCCCCCGGTAGCAATAGTTGTTACAACAGACAGACTCAGTCTCCCCCGGTAGCAATAGTTGTTACAACAGACAGACTCGGTCTCCCTCGGTAACAATAGTTGTTACAACAGACAGACTCGGTCTCCCCGGTAACAATAGTTGTACAACAGACAGACTCGGTCTCCCCCGGTAACAATAGTTGTTACAACAGACAGACTATCAGAAATTAAGATCGTCGTTTCCCAGTAGTTGTGACTCGTACTGATGTAGAGGACCTAGTATATTACAGTACTTCTAAGCTGCACAAGTACACGAGCTGGTTAACAGAAGTTAGGATTGTTGTTTCCCTGTAGTGGTGGCTCTCACTGATATAGAAGACCTAGTATTGCAGTACATCTAGGCTGGACAAGTATACAGCCTGGATAACGAAAGTTAGGATCGCCGTGTTCCCTGTAGTGGTGCCTCTCACTGATATAGAAGACCTAATATCGCAGTACCTCTGGGCTGAACTAGTAGTTTCCCGGCATACCCTGGAATAGACAACCCCCATTTTCTCCAGTGAGAGCCGAAAATATTCAGAAAGCCATAGTGATCGCCACATCAATGACTAAAAAAGCACACTGTCCGCACCAACTTGCGACATTACGCCAACAACAACAACCTTCTCGCGTTCAACTGATGACTACTAAAGAATTGGATATCCCACTTTGACGTCCGCCCTTAAAAGGGCGTTAATTGGGCGTAGATGTGTTGTATTGTGGTTTATTTGTCCCTTTCGGTCCAACGCATGCAACTAAGAAGCTAGGATTTCCGGTCAATATGGCGGATCGGCGGCAGGAATCGTTGAGGCTGTATCTGAAAAGTGTTCCTTGTTGCAGTTTCCGCATATTCCAAGTCCAGGCTGCTTCCAGAGCTACTGAGTTTAGTGAGCTGCAGTTTCAGCATATTCCAAGTCCAGGCTGCCAGAGCTACTGAGTTTAGTGAGCTGCAGTTTCAGCATATTCCAAGTCCAGGCTGCCAGAGCTACTGAGTTTAGTGAGCTGTAGTTTCCGCATATTCCAAATTCAGGCTGCCAGAGCTACTGAGTTTAGTGAGTTGCAGTTTCCGCATATTCCAAATTCAGGCTGCCAGAGCTACTGAGTTTAGTGAGCTGCAGTTTCCGCATATTCCAAATTCAGGCTTCCAGAGCTACTGAGTTTAGTGAGCTGTGGCTTCAGCATATTCCAAGTCCAGGCTGCCAGAGCTACTGAGTTTAGTGAGCTGCGGTTTCAGCATATTCCAAGTCCAGCTTGCTTCCAGAGCTACTGAGTTTAGTGAGCTGCGGTTTTCATCCGGATCGATATTCCGATTGCTTACGATGAATTATGATGTCGTACGACGAAGGACAGTTCGGCTGCGTTCACTTTCGGTGCCGCTGGGCCTTATGTCTTTTGGCGTGTGCTGTAGCTGCTATGATGGGGACTGCAGCTGCATTTCGTTGTTTCGATACTTCAGTGTGATGAGATGTTCATTTGGATGATTCCACTGGCACGGACGGTTGAGCAATTATGGAATTTATTTCGTTTGCAGTGATACCGGGGCATGGACTTCTTCTTCTGCGATAATGGCTCAGTCAGGCTAGGACTCTGGACTGACTTCTAGCTATTACTATAACATCCGACTTCATCACGTATTTTTGAGCATCGTTTAGCCTTCCCTCTTCGATCCTTATTCGCGTATTCAAACTAGACTGGGAAGTCTGTTACTAGATGCAATGCGAAGATGTGGAGTAGGAAAAGTCTGGAGAATTCTTGTACAACAGCAACTCATGAATAAATTGTATATCTCTCGTGTCATGGTGCTATAGTCGAGTTCACACGCGTGAATGACATCACAAGGGATATCAACTTTTGTTAGTTTGCATGGCTGGTAGTGTATTATAATGCATGTTTCTCGTGACAAGACGCTGTGTCGAGAGGTACATGTTAGATGCTTCTTTGGGCTGTCTATTGATCTCTGTGTTGTGTTTTCCCTTGTTTATTTGTGGATATTTCCGAGTGTTGTAAGCAAACTTGTCACCCAAAAATATTCTTTAAATAGGTTGGACCAGATCTGGGCACTCTGTAAAGAATGTTGATAAAGTGCAGGTATTTTCCTGCTGCTGTACAAATGCCACATAGTGTACCGACTACTTTCTTTTTTCTTTCTTTCTTTCTTTTATTCCCCCTTCTTCCTTTCTTTCTGTTCGTCTTTCTTTCTTTCTGCCTTTCTTTTTTCCTTCCTTCCTTCCTTCCTTCCTTCCTTCCTTCCTTCCTTCCTTCCTTCCTTCCTTCCTTTCTTTCTTTGTTCACTTCCTCTTGTACCCATTCGGATGTCTTGGGAAATACAAAGTTTTGGTTCTCGTCTTTTTGGTGGTTTTATTCATTGTCAATTGATGTTGTAGCATTTCTTTGATGTTGTCTGTCCATCTTACTCTGGGTCTGCCTCTTGCTCTTCTCCCTTCACAACGTTTAATATGCTTTGTATAGTAAGGAATCACACGGGATTCTTTCTTGATGGTCAAACCAGTTTATTTGTTGTTTCTGTATGTAGTTTAGGGCTGGTTCAATTCCTACTCTTTCTCTTACTGTATCAGTTCTCATTCGTTCTGGTTTCTACTTCTTCTTCTTCTTTCCTTCTTCGTTTGCCTTTCAGCGTCGAGGGGAGACATAATTTGCTGTCCTTTGCTCTTCTGTTCGCCTCTGTTGCTGTTATGTTTCCTAGTGTTTCCAATATTCCGTCGATCCTTATGATTCGTGGTCGACCCTTGGGTCTGGTGTTCTCACACATTTTATTGAAGGCTTGTTGTGTTGTGTTTTGATCACTCTGCCTTGTCACGTGGCCAAACCATTTTACCTGTTGTTTCTTTATATATTCTATGGCGGTGGTTATTCCTAGCTTTTTTTCTCTCTCGAGTTCTTCATTTCTGATCGTATCTCTCATACTGTTTCCTGTCATTCGTCTGACACATTTCATCTCAGTAGAGGTTATTTTTCTAATTTTTCTTGCATCTCTGGTCTAAGTCTGGAAATTCACACAGTAGCACAACGTTTGGATGAAGATTGTATTGTAGAGTGCCCGTTTTACCTCTAGAGTTATTTCCTTTTTGGACAATAGTGGGTGATATCTGTTAGATGATTTGACAAGCTTTGTTGCATCTCTGCCAAAACAATGAATTTAAAAAAAAACGCATTTACAGATTAAAAAATGAAGGAAAAAAAAAACATACCAAAGCACAGTCAGGATAAGCCACAGGTGATGCATTCTTTCATATTTATCTACCAAAATAGAGAGCTCCGAAAACCGTACATTTGCCACCAATAACCGCAGCGTGAGCAATTTCCGAAGCTGTTATGTCAGATATTACACGTCACTTCACGGCTTATATCTCCAAGTTATGTATCCAAAGGGAGTCCATTCATTGAAAACACGTTAACAGAGTTGCGGTTAATCATCAAAGTATGGCTTTACTTTGAAACTAGCTGGTACAAAATTCACTTAACGAAAACCCTCTTAAAGTGAAAATTCGTTTATCTCCAAAATTCGTAACGTGGTAATTAAGTTTCGGTGTTTAGATTTTTCTGAAAATATTTATCAGATGGTCGGAGACACTGGGAAATGTGTAGAAAACAGATGAAGCAATTAACGTTATTGCAAAGAATTGAAAACAGCGGACGCATGAAATACCGTGCCAACGGAGAAATAATGAAATTGCACGCGTCTGCAGAAATGACATTTTGCACTCGTATCTTCGAGCTTACAACGTCTTCGTTTACGTTCTTCTAACTATTATTCATTTTCGTTTTACGTCTTTGGCGGAGCAAGAAGTGGTCGTAATTCTCGTTTACAGTACGTTGCGGCTTATGGTCCAACACATACGACGCCAATGTATTTTTGAGGATCGGGATTGCCTTCCCTCTTCGATCACAGTGACAGTGTTCCCTAGCGTTTGGCTTTTCGTGGCAAGGCGCTGTGCCACTGAGTACGGGTTCGATCCTGCTTTGGTCCATATTTTTTCTGTTGTTGATTATTTGTCAATTTTTCCGAGTGCTGTAAACATACCTCTTCCTCTGAATTGATTCGCAGGTAAACTATACCTGGACCAGAAGGGGCCATACGGGAATAATTTGAAGCGGCTCTTATGAAGAAGGTTGAAATGAGGTGTATTTTACCTTGTATATTTGGCATGTGTACTTGTCTCTTATAAATAATAGATTAAGTACAGTAGCATTCTAATCTTAATGTCATGAAGAACATGCTAACATCAAAACAAATAACAGCAGGGCTAAAACTAAGAACATAGAAATGTTATGTCTTCTCAATATTCCTATATGGTGCAGAAACATGGACATTAGACAAGAAAACAGAACAGAGAATTGAAGCCTTTGAAATGTGGATATATAGAAGAATATGTAGAATTGGATGGAAGGAAAAGAAAACAAATTATGAGGTCTTTAAACAGCTAAAAATGAAAAGATAACTACTAAACACAATTCAAACAAGACAAATGCGATTTTGGGGCCATGCTAAAAGACACAACAGCCTACTAAAAGTAATTCTGGAGGGGAAAATACAAGGTAAAAGAGGCAGACCAAGACTAACATGGACGAGTAACATAAACAAATGGACAAACCAGCCTATGACAACCTGCACCATCAAATCAAGAGACAGAGCAGAATGGCGCTCCATGGTAGCCAACCTTCGTTGCGGAGATGGCACTTAATGATGGTGATAAGTGATAAGCATTCTGATATTACAGAACATGAAATTGTAAAGTCAAGAAATTGCAGGAAAGAATTCTGGAAAATTGCATCTTATTGCATCAACTAAGGAGCCGGGATAGCTCAGTGGTTAGTGAACTGAACTACAAAAGATAAGAGGTCGGGTTCGATCCTGATCGACGGCTTCCGGGTTCACCCTGCCTCAAATGGGTATCGGATTTTTTTTTCTGGGAAAAAAATACACCCGCGGTAGACAGAAAGGATTTTTTCTATCGGGGGTGAAATAAAATTCCTGAGTCACACAAGTCGTGGCGACTGCTTGACCAAGCGGCCTTTATCCCTCTGGTTCTATCGTTGCCCCCTCCGACATACACCAGCAATGGTACTATGTGTCATAAAGATAGATAGTTTACCGGGGCCTCATTATGCGGCAAGCTGTCATTGTAAAATGTATTGTTATGGAAACAGCGCCATATATTTTAGAGCAGTGATCTCTGCAATATGTGCCACTTTGGCACGCACGGTTTATGTTTTTGAGATTGTGGTTCTGCCCTATGTGCCGTCTTCGGCTAGAAAGGACAATAGATAAATAGATAGATAGATAACCATAAATCATGTGCCGAAGGTCTATACAAATTATAGTCACTAACACCATATTCCCTATACGACACTTGGTGTGATGGGGTTCTTTAATTTACATATTATTAACTGGATCTTCAGTAGCCTAGCTGGGGAAAAAAACACACCCCACTATTAATCAACGTTCGGACAATCGGTGTTCGATTGCCGCTGGAAGGAGGGTCAGGTGTACTCGTGGTTGGAAAAAATACCCCTGTGGGCGATCCACCCGCGGGCAGAAAATGGGTCATAGTTGTAGTTAGTCGAAAGCCCCGGCATCACTGCAAATGAGTTAAAATCCATAATTGCTCAACCACCCGTGCAAGTGGAATCATCCGAACTAACATCTCATCTTATTGAAGAATCGAAAGTAAATATAAGCAGCTGCAGTCCCCATCATAGCAGGCACAGCACACGCCAAAAGACATCAGGCGTAGCCGCAACGAAAGTGAACGCAGCCGAACTGTCCTTCGTCATACGATATCATCATTCATCGTAAGAAATGGGTACCAGGGTTCATACTCTGTGAAATTGAGGAATTTGCGCCACGCTCGTGAGTTACGACGCTTGAGGTGACACTAGATAGGAGTCTCCGAACACTTCTGCATAGCCGGTCGAGCACAGATGGGTAAAAACCCGCGTGCTGAGACGCCGATTCAAGTCTCGTACCTTCGTGTATTTATTATTAGCTGCGTATGATAATATTTTGCATGACCACTTTCACGCAGACAAACTTGAGAACCGTTTAACTTTTAATTAAATCTGTAGATATGTCTTGTATATACATGCATAGTATTTCAAGGGAGTCTCGATGGTTCTGTGGTTAGTGAACTGGACTACAAGGACAAGAGGTCGGGTTCAATCCTGATCGACCGCTTCCGGGTTCACCCAGACTTAAATGGAATATGTTCACTAACACCATATTCCCTATATTCTACGTTGCGTGACGGGGCACTTTAATTGTATTATATTTTATATTTTGTGCTAAGGCAAAAGCAGCTTTCCAAAACAATTTGGGAGATACTAAGCAAATCCATTTTTGACAAAGGAAACACGGAAATGAGTTCTTAAAATGTAGAACCAATCTTAACATATGAATGTTAGTCATGGACAACGGACAACAGACAAGAAAATCACTGGAGGCTGTAGAATTGTAGTTTTACAGAAGAATGTTGAGAATACCAAGGACGGCTAAGAAGAGTAATAAACACTTTCTAAAAGAGACCAAAGCAAAAAAGAGAACTCATTTCCAATATTAGGAAGAAACAATCATCATTTTTTTGGCCATGTGATGAAAAGGGAACAGCTGGAATATATTGTAACAACTGGGACAATTGAGGGACAAAGAGATAGAGGGAAGCAAAGAGAAAAGATACCAGACAGCTTAAGAGAATGGCTTGACAGAAGGTCAACAACAGAAATGATAAATAACTGTCGAGATCGAGATTTGCGTACAGGCACGATCACCTGCGCCAAAGGGCATAGCACCTGATGATAAAGATAATGATCTGAGCTTGTCTCCATTAGTGCAAAGTAGGTACCCATTTTTTTCCTTGCTATATCTTTCCTTCATTCGCCTTCCTCGTATTCTTTCGCTTTTCTCTTTACTCTTTTTCGTGTTTATCTGGTTTTTTTGTACTTGACGAAGTTTTTTTCGTGAGATATTCATGTGGAAACCATCTGGTAAAAGAAAACAAGGCAGACCAAGAGAATCACTATGCAGAACAATGACCAGAGAAGGATTAACCATAGATTGAGAAACAACGAAGAACAAGCCACAAATCGTTAATCGTGAAGAACTATCACTTCCGGTTTCCGTGCCGTCTTCTACCCGAGAGTACAATTAAATGAATGCCGAAAGTACAATTAAATGAATGCCGAAAGTACAATTAAATGAATGCCGAGATTACAATTAAATGAATGCCGAGAGTACAATTAAATGAATGCCGAGAGTACAATTAAATGAATGCCGAGAGTAAAATTAAATGAATGCCGAGAGTACAATTAAATGAATGCCGAGAGTACAATTAAATGAATGCCGAAAGTACAATTAAATGAATGCCGAAAGTACAATTAAATTAATGCCGAAAGTACAATTAAATGAATGCCGAGAGTACAATTAAATGAATGCCGAGAGTACAATTAAATGAATGCCGAGAGTACAATTAAATGAATGCCGAAAGTACAATTAAATGAATGCCGAGAGTACAATTAAATGAATGCCGAAAGTACAATTAAATGAATGCCGAGAGTACAATTAAATGAATGCCGAAAGTACAATTAAATGAATGACGAAAGTACAATTAAATGAATGCCGAGAGTACAATTAAATGAATGCCGAGAGTACAATTAAATGAATGCCGAGAGTACAATTAAATGAATGCCGAAAGTACAATTAAATGAATGCCGAGAGTACAATTAAATGAATGCCGAAAGTACAATTAAATGAATGCCGAAAGTACAATTAAATGAATGTCGAAAGTACAATTAAATGAATGCCGAGAGTACAATTAAATGAATGCCGAAAGTACAATTAAATGAATGCCGAGAGTACAATTAAATTAATGCCGAGAGTACAATTAAATGAATGCCGAGAGTACAATTAAATGAATGCCGAGAGTACAATTAAATGAATGCCGAAAGTACAATTAAATGAATGCCGAGAGTACAATTAAGTGAATGCCGAGAGTACAATTAAGTGAATGCCGAGAGTACAATTAAACGAATGCCGAAAGTACAATTAAACGGATGCCGAGAGTACAATTAAATGAATGAAAGCTTTTCCTGAAACGTTGTGGTTTGACTTGTCTGTTAGTCTAACTGCTGAGCACCATTTTATGTTTATTTTACAAGTTGAGAATCGTCAGTCTTATCACTCATCATCATATGATATGTCGGTTGGCGTAGGCGATCATGTCCTTCCACAATCTTCTATCTACAGTACATCATATCAGTTCTGTTGTTGACTGTTTTCCATGCCATGACACCAAGCTATCCAGTATTTTCTCTCTTTGTCGCCCGCGATCTCTCCTTCCCTGTATTTTGCCATTTGTAATCAAGTATTCCAACTTTCCTCTTCTCATGATGTGCCCGAAAAATGTTGATTGTTTATTTCTGGTGTTTTTTTAGGAGCTGCCTCCTTGTGTTGGCCTCTTTGAGAATGCCCTCATTTGTCTTTTTAGTTGTCCAGGGAACTTTCAATATTCTTCTGAGAAATTCAATCTCTGTGGCCTCTAATCGTCTTTTCATTTGTTTGTTTACTGTCCACGATTCGCTTCCATATGTCATAATTGTCTATATAGCACCGATGAACTCTCTTTCTCACTTCTATTGACATAGATTCGTTGCAATCTTATCACTAACTGTGTATAAACATCTTTACATGTCGTCAATATACGCAAAAACTTGAGAACCTTCCACATAAAATACAAATCTTTCAACAAAAGAAGGACTAGCAGAGCTGGGGAATCCTTTCGACCCTGTTAATTTAGAAATGATATCTTCCACCCCACGTGTTTGGCTACGTCCCCTGTAATTACTTTCCGAGAACTCATTATTTATAGGGGGTGTAAGACTATTAAAACCTGATTTTCCTCCCCCCAGTAAGATACTTTCATTGTGTTCCTTGTTGGTCTATTTGCTGTATCCATTCTAGCTCGTGCTGTCCCGTGGTCTTATCGTAACACGCGCCGTCGTTGCTCGGTTTCCGAATATTTAAGTTGCTAATTGTTGAGTGCACCTTTGAGAATATGGATTTAGCTTTAAAGAGGGTGGGCTCATTAATGGACAGGGACACGGGACAATTTTCATGCGATAGGGACACATTTAGGTAGGACAGGGGCTGCTTTCATGGGACAGGCACCGTATCACATCTGCTGGGGAGCCCATCATTTTCTACAGGACAGTGACTATTTCAATTGGGCAATGATTATTTCTATGGGAATCATTTTCATGAAACTTTTTCTATGGAGCAATGAGTCTTTCTACGGAATCATTAGTGTTTCTAAGGGACAATTAGTGTTTCATGGGGACAATGAGTATTTCAAGGGGACAATTAGTGTTTCTAGGGGGCAATTAGTGTTTCTAGGAGACAATGAGTATTTCTAAGGGGCAATTAGTGTTTCTAGGGGACAATGAGTATTTCTAAGGGGCAATAAGTGTTTCTAGGGGACAATGACCATTTCTAAGAGGCAATTAGTGTTTCTAGGGACAATGAGTATTTCTACCGGACATTTAATGTTTCAGAAAAGCGCGTGCTCTACACAACTCGATTCTACTTTCTATGGTTGGAATGTCAAGTAGGTATCTTAACGCTCTGCATGACGTGTCTCTAGTGCAGCCAAGAATAATGCGCATAGCCTCGTTCTGAATTTTTTCGAGCCTCTCTAACTGAAGTTTGCTGAGAGTTTGAATCGCCAAAGCGTATTCTAGAACAGAAACAACCAGTCCCTGGTATAATGTATGCAGGTGCCGCTGTTCACTGCCTGCAGCGGCCATTACTTTCATAGCAGCAAGACCCTTTTTTGCTTTCTCTATCACGTTATCAATGTGCTTTACGAAAGCAAGGCTTCGGTCTAAATGAATACCTAAATATTTCATTGTCATAGATCTTGGCAAAGTGTCTGAAAACATTTCTACAGATGGAGTATCAATATTAACGATGTTGTTATATAGTGAGAACCAAGTTACTTCAGCTTTTGATGGGTTCACGTTGGCACCTGCCTCGTCACACCACTTTTGTATGCGCCTGAGTTCTGATTGTAGGTCCGCAGTTATTTTGTTTCGATCTTTTCCCTGTCGATAAACCAAAATGTCATCGGCATAAGAAAGAATGCGACCTGGCCCTTCCAACCGATCTCTTGTGATTTTCACAGTGTATGCATTGAAAAGTACGGGAGATAAAGGTGAGCCTTGCGGTAACCCGGGATACATCGTAATTATATCAGATGTCCAACTAACAGATCGAAAAACCACTTTGCGCTGAAAAAGTGCCGCTGTTAGCCAATTTAGGATGCGGGGACTGACGCCTAAATTTATGAATTTAGGATGAAAGACATCCTTTAAATTCTGTAGCGCTAGCGCCAAAAGGTGATAGACTCGAGCGAGGCCAGTCGTGGATGGGCAGGGCAGAGAAATCCATTCAAAAGGTGTGCATGCTAAATGACCTGCAGCGTGGTGAAGAATGGCGGCAATGGCCAAATGACATTTCTACAATTACTATCAAAGTCTGCATAACACTGAATAAAGAATGTAGAACGATGAATCCCAAGGTCGTAGAGGATAAGATTCAGGCCTTAATCAAAGAAAACGTAACGTCCGGCAATATTATTATCTACACAGATGGTTCGGTTGTACGAAATAAACGATGTTCATGGGCATATACAGCGCAGGTGAAAGGGCAAATGGTGCATGAGGATAGTGGTGCTTTTTCGCAAACAACGAGCAGCATGACAGTGGAGGTTTTAGCAGTCACTAAGGCAATGACATGGCTCGAAACACAGTCTTTCGCAGGAGTATGTTTTCTCAGTGACTCCATGAGTATGCTTAAGAAGGTTGAGGCTGGGAGGAGGCGAAGAGAGTGGTTGAAGTCCCTGCAGCTGTCAACTTTAAAAGAAATCGTCTTCATCTACGTACCTGGCCACTCTGGAGTGCAAGGGAACGAACGAGCTGACAAGCTTGCTGAAAAGGCTAAAATTTCAGATGGCAACGCCATGGACAACGCGGACATTTTACACGCAATCCGCGAGGCGGGAAGAGTAGCAGACTCTCGAGACGACAAGGATTCAAACGCAATGGCGAGACTAACGCATAGTCGCGTAAGGCTTGGCACAGCTAAGAGCGAACATTTTTCAGGACGCCAGAGGTGTATGGTTAACCAACTGCGAACCGGCACGATCAGCCGTCACACACTTGTGAATTTACTCGAAAGGAAATCGGAGCACTTATGGGTATGCCCCTTGTGCAAGGAGGATGATCTTTCGACTAATGACTAATGACTAATTTAATGTTTCGACGGGACAATGAGTATTTCTACCGGACATTTAATGTTTCGACGGGACAATGAGTATTTCTACATGGCAATTGGATTTTCTACGGGACAATGAGTATTTCTATAGGACATTAACTGTTTATATGGGGTAATGAATATTTCTATGGGGCAATGAGTATTTCTATGGGACATTTACTGTTTCTTTGGGGCAATGAATATTTCTATGGGGCAATGCATATTTCTATTGGACATTAACTGTTTCTATGGGGCAATGAGTATTTCTATGGGATATTAACTGTTTCTATGGGGCAACGAGTATTTCTTTTGGACATTAACTGTTTCTATGGGGCAAAGAGTATTTCTATGGGACATAAATTGTTTCTATGTGACAATGAGTGTTTCTATGGGACATTAACTGTTTCTATGGGGCAATGAGTATTTCTATGGGGCAATGAGTATTTCTTTTGAGCAATGAGTATTTCTATGTGAGCGACCACCATTCACTGGACACTATCTATCTATTGACCTTTCGAGCCGTAACCGGCCCATAGGGCGTAGACCAAGATACACCTTCTCCTATATGAATTTTTGTTCTAGCAGTTTTCTTTTAAAGATATTTTATCAAATCTCGCCATCTGTCTCTGTTCTGTGCAAGCAGTTCTATCTCATTGAGGGAGCCGATTCCTGCTGCTCTTGCCTCTCTCATCAATGTTCTTCTCAGTGTCTCCCTGGGTCTTCCTCTTTTTCTTTTACCTGTTGTTTCCCATATGAGGGCTTGCTTTGCTATTCGATTATTATCTCTTCTCATCACATGTCCAACCGTATGACCATCGTCTTTTCTTTATTACTGAAGATATTAGTGGTTGATTGGCGATTTCTCTAATTTCCTCGTTTGTTTTGAATTCGTTCCATTCTATACCAAGTATTTTCCTTAGACATTTATTTTCGAATGCGTTCAACTTTGTTTCTATATCTCTTGTTGTTTTCCAGCTTTCACACGCATACGTAAGGGTTGATAGTACATTTGATTTGAATAGCCTAAGTT
Organism: Megaustenia siamemsis; assembly: GCA_032433765.1. Classification (NCBI taxonomy): domain Eukaryota; kingdom Metazoa; phylum Mollusca; class Gastropoda; order Stylommatophora; family Ariophantidae; genus Megaustenia; species Megaustenia siamemsis. Next base: position 67,926,290 of record JAVIAB010000088.1, read on the forward strand.
TTGTGTTTGTGCTACTGGACACTGCGACCATCTTTATGGGTCAGCACTATGTAGATGTGGTAGGATCTAGGCCAGTAATAAGTTGTTCTTCACTGTCAGTCCAGGAGCACTTTCTATTTATGGTTTACATCTCTTATTATTTTACCTATCTCTCAATACTTTCCTCTAGTGTACTCATTCTGTTATATATTTGTCTTTAACTGTATCTCTTATGTACAGTTTTCTCATGTTTAAACGCAACTCTCTAATATTTATTCACATCTCGCTTTCATTTTTTTAATGTAACCCTCTTTTTTTATGTAACCCTCTCATTTTGTATGTAACCCTCTCTTTTTGATGTAACCCTCTCTTTTTGATGTAACCCTCTCTTTTTTATGTAACTCTCTCATTGTGTATGTATCCCTCTCTTTTTTATGTAACCCTCTCTTTTTTATGTAACCCTCTCTTTTTGATATAACCCTCTCATTTTGTTTGTAATCCTCACCTAAATACTTTTTTCCTCCATAATTCTACACATATATCTCCCATATTTCTACACATATCTCTCTCTCTCTTTCTCTCTCTCTCTCTCTCTCTCTCACACACACACACACACACACACATCCTCTATCTTTACAAATATCTCATTTTTTATATACATATTTCCCATTCTGCTTGTCAACTCTTCCATTTATTATATAATTCCATTACATCTCTAAATCAGTTTCTTTTGTTTTACCGATACAACTCAACATTATAAAGGACTTTCTACAACTTTCTTTAACACTTATACTGAAGAAGACAGCTTAGCTAAAACGTGTGTCTTTCAACACCTTACAACGGGACCTGATTACTCCAAACCACGGTAACTGTCAATCAACTGACGTTTGAGTGTTGACAGCCGGACTAAGTATCCGTTTCCAATCTTTTTTGGAAGTCGTGGCTTTTAAGTACAGTTGAAAAGACGAATATAGATTATCCATATGAGATAGCTTACGAAACAAACGAAAAGAAGACAAATTGCACTGACGCGACTTGTTATGTGCAGATAAATTCAGTCGTCGGATAAATTCGGCCTTTCTGTTCTTATTTTTATGCTATTTTTTTAAAATTCATCATCGAGTGCCATCTCCGCAACGAAGGTTGGCTACCATGTAGCGCCATTCTGCTCTGTCTCTTGCTTTGATGGTGTAGATTGGCATAGGCTGGTTTGTCCATCTTTTAATGTTACTCGTCCTTGTTAGTCTTGGTCTGCCTCTGCCTCTTTTACCTTGTATTTTCCCCTCCAAGATTACTTTTAGTAGGCTGTTGTGTCTTTAAACATGACCCAAAAATCGCATTTGTCTTGTTTGAATTGTATTTAGTAGTTCTCTTTTTTTATTTTGAGCTGTTTTAAGACTTCATCGTTTGTTTTCTTTTCTTTCCATCAATTGTTTTATTACACTGCTGTTTATCAGCAATGCTTTTACTCTGTAATCACCCACAAGAAACTGTAGAACACCACCTGTTTTAATGTCCAAAGCACACTGACATCAGAACAACACAACTTCCTCAAAGACCCTCCAAATGGAACACTCTGTACGGAACCACAGCAGAACTTATAAATACCTGCAGATACTACTACATGGAATTGGGCCGAAGGGCATCAACTCAAAGGTCGCTGGAACCATAACAACAACAACATCAGCAATGCTTTAGTTAGGTTCTTCATTTGTCTTTCCTCCCACAGAGATAAATACATACGCCTTTTCTCTCTCTCTCTCTCTCTCTCTCTCTCTCTCTCTCTCTCTCTGCGTTCAAGTGATTAGGCGAGGCAGTATTTGGTAACGTAATAATCTTTATGTGTTTAAAATTAAACATTGCATCAGGCAAAACTCTCTAGTTTGGCTATCTGTGATCTACCTTTGACATCAGCGTTAATTACTAACATATGGTTGGTGGTTGGTTGTGTTCGTTCGATGACTAAAGTATTCTAGAGTATCGTGGTAGACCAGAATATTCCTCTTCATCATCCGCCCTTACAAGGACGTAGTTGACGTGTCTGCGTTGTGTTGTGGTTTGCAGTATAACTGTTATATTTGCGCCTTTCGGCCCAACATATCCGACTTCAGCACGACATTTTTGAGTACCGGGTTGTCTTCCTTCTTCGATCCCTGCACGCTTGGCCAGACTAGACAGGTTAGTCTGTTACTGGAGGCACCACGGAGAGGTAGAGCAGGGACTGGATGGTTTTGGTTCACCCATCCTGGCGCAAGCCATCAGCTGTGGGTCGCTGACAACTTCCAGCTCATACTAACATATAATTCACATATAAATATAAAATCCATTGGCCCATAGATACAACACTACAGACAAAACTATATGGGCCACTGCAAGAATTACAAAATACAGTAAAATTTATACAGGAAACGACATTGCAGATATAGACAATACTTCGGCGAACGAAAGACAGACAGACATATAAATATGTTTAAAAATATTGTGTTTAGCATGTAGTGTTACAAATTGAAACCACTCCCATATGACATCAATTTGAAGGATAGGTGAAATGTGTTAAACTCAGAATATCTTCATCCATAAAAACTGCAACATTTCCAAGGTTGTAACTGAAGTGCCACTTTATGATGAAAACAAACAGCCGTGACTAATATTCTTCCTGATTCGTTTCCATACAATTATTATTTGTTTACTTCTATCATTATTGCTATAATTATTATGTTAGTTATTTTTTACTTCCACTCCGTGTGTCCTCAACACCGTAAGGCGCACCAGAAATGAGCAAGTTAAATTTTCTTAGGGAATAATAGAACAAAGAAGTATGTGTTAGCACTCGGAAAAATTGACAGACAAACAACAATAGAAAAAAACGAAGAACAATATATGGTCCGAAGTGGGATCGAACCCGTACTCAGTGGCACCGCGCCTTGCCACGAGAAGCCGAACGCTTGGTACACTGCCACGCAGCCAACTAAAAAATTTCTTACCATGTTTGATAGCCCATTTACTACCATCATATCAACATGAAATGTACTTTTCTGTTGCCACGTTTGCCATGAGATTTACTTTTCTGTTGCCACGTTTGCCATGAGATTTACCCTTCTGTTGCCACGTTTGCCATGAGATTTACCTTTCTGTTGCTTCGTTTGCCATGAGAATTACCTTTCTGTTGCCACGTTTGCCATGAGAATTACCTTTCCGTTGCCTCGTTTGCCATGAGAATTACCTTTCTCTTGCCACGATTGCCATGAGATTTACCTTTCTCTTGCCACGATTGCCATGAGATTTACCTTTCTGTTACCTCGTTTCCCCATGAGATTTACCTTTCTCTTGCCACGATTGCAATGAGATTTATCTTTCTATTGCCAAGTTTGCCATGAGAATTACCTTTCTGTTGCCTCGTTTCCCATGATAATTACCTTTCTTTTGCCACGAATATCATGAGATTTACCTTTCTGTTGCCTCGTTTGCCACGAGAACTACCTTTCTTTTGTTCTTTCGCTCTTCAGTTTGGTACGGTACTATTTTTGTTTTGCAGCTGCGCTTTACTATAACTTTGAAGACCTAGACAATGCAGCTTTCTCATTGACTACAAGTAGTTGGACGATATAAATTATGGCTGTTACTTAAAAATGTGTATGGCTTGTGACACAGTCATAAATACATGTGTTTTCTCCGTGACTCGCCATGAGTATGCTCAGAAAGATCACAACTGGCTGTGCTCTACTACAACCTGGTAGTGGTTAGAGCCTCTAGGATGTCCAACAAGTGCCTGATCCATTTTCGTGCCAGGTGATGCGGGTGTAAAATGTAGTGAACGCGCGGACACAGACTTGCCAGGTTGGTTAATGCTGAGTTAGGAAGGGTAATGGACCGATGTTAGATTCTGAATGCCCTCGTGAACGCAGCACGAATGAAATCACCCTGAATCCACAGCTATGAACAGACTTCAGAAAATATCATGTCAAGTTGGGAGATGTCAGACAAAAGCGTTATATAGGAATGAAAAAAAGATAGTTAACTAAGTCAATACCGGTGACGTTAGCCGCTACACGTTGAGGGATATACTTCGGAAGTGATCTGAGCACTTGTGGGTTGTTCGATCTGCAATGAGGATGATCTCTCGACTAGACTAAACTAAACTAACTAAACTAAACTAAACTAACTAAACTAAACTAACTAAACTAAACTAAACTAAACTAAACTAAACTAAACTAAACTAAACTAAACTAAACAAAGACTGATATTGAAAGACCCATGGTTGGCCAAGAAGAAAGTGATGCTCAAAGGTTAAAAAAAAGTTGTGAAGTATGAGCCTCTTGACCCGGAACATCCGTTCTATCCGATAAATGTTTGCGCCAGGGCCAGCATTTCCTTTTTGGTCGATACACGCTTGGTTAGATTAAGTTGACAGTTCTACTAAACAACTACATGAAGCTCAGTTTGGTCAGTAAGGGTTCTCTTGTCTCCTGCATATTATGAACTGCCTCAGAAGATCATCACCATCATCAAGTGCCATGCCTGCTGGCGTAGGTGATTATGTCTCCCCACAACTTTCGATCAAGACAGTTTCTGTTATTGACCTTCAGCCAAGCCATTCTCTTAAGCTATCTGGTATCTTTTCGCTTCCTCTATCTCTCCGTCCCTCAATTTTCCCAGTTGTTGCAATATATTCCAACTCTTCCCTTCTCATTACATGGCCAAGAAATGATGATTGTTTCTTCCTAATATTGAAAATTAGCTCTCTTTTTACTTTGGTCTCTTTCAAAACGTTTTCATTACTCTTCTTAGCTGTCCATGGTATTCTCAACATTCTTCTGTAAAACTACATTTCTACAACCTCCAGCGATTTTCGTCTCTGCTGTTCCATTGTCCATCATTCACATACATATGTTAAGGAATGCACCTCTTCATCATCCGCCCTTAACAGAACGTTAAGTGGGCGTGTCTGCGTCGTGTTGTGGTTTGCAGTATAATTGTGATATTTGTGCCTTTCGGCCTAACACATCCGACTTCAACACGACATTATTGAGTACCGGGTTGTCGTCCCTCTTCGATCCCTACTCCCTTGGCCAGACTAGACAGTAAAAGTAAAGTACGTCACGCCAAGTGGCGTATAGGGAATATGGTGTTAGTGACCAAAATTGTTGACATCACCTCAGTGCAAAAGTAAAGACAAGTGGACCAATATTAAAAAAACAGGTAAATGAATTTAAATATTTGGGAACTTTGTTAACCTCAGACGGAAGATGTACAAAAGAGGTGAGATGCAGAATGGCTCAGGCAAAAGCAGTTTTCCAAAAAATGAGGAAGGTACTATGCAATCCATCTTTGACAATAGAAACAAGAAAAAGAGTTCTTAAATGTTACGTAGAGCCAGTCTTAACATATGGATGCGAGTCATGGACAATAGGACAACAGACAAGAAAATCACTGGAGTCTGTAGAAATGTGGTTTTACAGAAGAACGTTGAGAGTACCATGGACAGCTAAGAAGAGTAATTAATATATTCTGAGAGAGGTCAAAGCAAAAAGAGAGCTAATTTCAATATTAGGAAGAAACAATCATCATTTTTTGGCCATGTAATGAGAAGAGAAAAACTGGAATATTTTGTGACAACTGGAAAAATTGAGGGACGTAGAGATAGAGGGAAGCAAAGAGAAAAGATAACAGACAGCTTAAGAGAATGGCTTGGCAGAAGGTCAACAACAGAAATGATAAATAGCTGCCGAGATCGAAAGTTGTGGAGAGACATGATCACCTACGCCAGCAGGCCCGGTACTTGATGATGGTGATGATGATGACCATAAATTTTACAGACCTTCGGCACATGATTTTTGGGGTAATATGGTCGGTATTACGCCCGTGCCGCTTTACTTTCCCAGAAAAAAATCAGCTACCCATTAAAGGCTGGGTGAACCGAAAGCTGTCGGTTGGGGTCGAACCCTATCTCTTGTCCTTAGTAGTCCAGTTCACGAACCACTGAGCTATCGCAGCTCCCAGACTAGATAGGTTAATTTGTTGCTGGAGGCACCACGGAGAGGTGGAGCAGGGTCTGGATGGTACTGGTTCATCGATTCTGGCTCAAGCCATCAGTTGTGGGTCGCTGACAACATTCTGCTCTGCTGCTGTGAGGGGACCTTGTCTCGAACATCCGCTGAGCTATAATGTTGCATGTGTGCTGAGACTGCTATGATCAGGACTACAGCTACCTTTCTTTGTTTTGGAGATGAGTTAGTAATTCGGATGATTTCACTGGCACGGGCGGTTGAGCAATTATGGATTTTAATTCGTTTGCAGTGATACCGAGGCCTTCCATAACCAAAACCAAATGTTGCATGTTCTCAGATCTGATCATCATGGCCGAGGCTATCAAAGCTGCGCATGCCGTTTGCATAAAATGATCAGCGCTGCGCAAAGCCCGTCTTCATTTCCCATAAAGAAATTCTGTATCCAATCGTGGCTGGATGAACCTAGAAGCCGTAGATCGAATGAATAAATTAAGCACAAGTCAACAAGAGGAGCCGTGATAGCTCAGTGGTTAGTTAGAATGAGTTTTTTCTGGGAAAGTGAAGCGGCATGGGCGTAATGACGAGCACATTACCCCAAAAATCATGTGCCGAAGATCTGTAAAATTTATGGTCACTAACACTATATTCTCTATAGGCCACTTGGCGTGACGGGGGCACTTTACTTTTTTTTTTTTTTTTTTTTTTTTTTTTAAACAAGTCAACAAGAGAACACGAAATCAGAGTCAACTATTAAGTAACCTTTTTGGAATCCTCAAGGAAAAAAACAAAGAGGAAGACCAAAATAATTTTGGATACAACAAATGGCAGCAAAGATGGAGATGATGGGTAAGGACACGGAATGATCTTAAAAGAATGGCAAGAAACAGAACGGCATGGAAAGGGTTTTATTGAAGACCTATGCTCCACAGGGAGCTGAAAGGTAGAAGATGAAGAACTATAAAGAAATCTAGAAGGCAGAAACCCAGGAAAAGCATCACTTGCATTACGTCTTCAGCTAAAGATCTATCATCATCATCATGTGCCATAACGGTTGGCGTAGGTGATCATGTCCCTTCACAATCTTCTATCTACAGTGCATCGTATCAGTTCTGTTGTTGACTGTTTTCCATGCCATGACACCAAGCTATCCAGTATTTTCTCTATTTGTCGCCCGCGATCTCTCTTTCCTTTTATTTTGCCAGTTGTAACCAAGTATTCCAACTTTCCTCTTCTCATGATGTGCCCGAAAAATGTTGATTGTTTCTTTCTGATGTTTTTTAAGAGCTCCCTTTTTGTGTTGGCCTCTTTGAGAACTTCCTCATTGGTCTTTTTAGCTGTCCAGGGAACTTTCAACATTCTTCTGAGAAATCCCATCTCTGTGGCCTCTAATCGTCTTTTCATTTGTTTGTCTACTGTCCATGATTCACTTCCATAGGTCAGAATTGGTTCTATATAATACCGATGAACTCTCTTTCTAATTTTTATTGACATAGATTTGTTGCATAAGATATTTTTCATTTTCTGAAATGCTATTTTGGCCTGAGTATCCTGCTTTTTATTTCTGTGGTACATCTTCCATCTGATGTTATTATTGTACCCAAGTATTTGACACGTTGCACTTGTTTCAGATTTGTCTTGTTTATTTTTATGCTGCATGATGGTGGTGATTGTTTCTTCGATATAACCATTACTTCTGTTTTCTTACTATTCAGACTGAGACCTTTCTTGTTGCTTTCTTTTTCTATTATGTCTATCATTCTCTTGTAGTTCATTCTCTGTCTCTGCTATTAAGACTGTGTCATCCGCATATCGCAAATTATTTATGTTGTGACCGTTGACTTCAATTCCTTTTTTGTCTACTATTGATCTTATAATATAAGGATCTATAGACGGCTGATTTGTATCTACGGGAAACAAGCAAATAAATGCTGCGGTAAATCTGGTAGCACCGAACAAGTGGTAGGGTGTATACAGCACACACTCCTACAAAGTGTGGTGAAAGCTTCACACAAAAAAAGGACAATAACAAATAGTTGACGTTTCAGCCTATATGATTTGCATCTACCCGCAAACGCCTCTGCTCGCAAAACGGAAAACGTCACACTTGTTGGGGGTTTTCAGAGGATTCCCTTTCTGCCCTCTTGGCTTCTCTATAGTTGGCTGTGATTAAAAACTGCTTCACCACGACTTCCGTTCTTTAAATATTCTTGTAAAAATAGAAAGCCTTATAGTTTCACGAGAAAAACGAGCTGGCAAAAGAAGAAGAAAAAAACACAAAATGTTGCGGTATCGTTGGAATGCGGTCAGAAATGTCTTTGATGTAACGGAAGAACCTTCCTCCCACGTCCCTGGAGAAGGAGAAGTGATGAAATATGTGAAGGTTTGAGAAATATCACACTGCATTAGTCTCCCTACTTTGAGCGGCGGGTGATTAGTTAGCGTCTCAATTAGATAATTAAGAGAATTTTTTTTAAGGATTTGTTTTGCTTGACTGCTCACGGGCCCCCAGTCGTGGTCTGCAATTTTTTCCCCCTTAAACCTATTTAACATTCTTTTTCTTTGTTGGAGGGGGGGGGGAGAGAAAGGGAGGAGGGATGTCTCAGCTTAGAGGGCAGAATGCCAGACCTGGTCCAGGTTTTCAGATTCCCAGTGCTCATTGGATGGCGTCGCCTGACACTTTCACTGGACCGTTCCGATAGTTAACTGACACCTGATACAAGTCGACACCTGTGCTGTCGATCTTAGTATTTTTTTGTTTCTCAAAACATCCACTTTCTTTACTTTTTTTTAGTTTTATCATCCACTTTGAGCTAACTTTTACTTTATTCCTGATTTGGACACTTTTTTTTAATTTTGCACCTCGTTTAGGCCTCGGTTAAGAATGAACTTTCGGAACTCTTTCTCTCTCGTGTGCTCTGGGACTATATATTTGACAAATAAATAATTGTCTGTTTTTGTTTGTCTGTTTGTTTGTTCTTTGAAGAGAAAGTGAATTTTATTTGCAATATTAAAACAGTCTTGCTTTAAGGGAGTGTAGCATGGACAATAGACAGTGTGAGCGTAAATGTATAACCTCTAACACAGAAAAAAGATTTGTTACAAGTATAGACAGTTATTAAATACAGCTGAATCGTTATTGTTCTTGTTTGTTTTTCTTCATATTTTCCATCTTCCTCCTCTTCATTCTTCTTCTCATTATTCTTCGTCTCCTCCTTTTTCTTCTCCTTTTTCTTCTCCCTTCCTTCTTCTCCACTTTCTTCTCCTCCTTCTTTCACTCCTTCTTCTTCATTTTCTTCTCCTTCTCTCCACTTTCTTCTCCCTCCTTCTTCTCCTCCTCCTTCTACTTCTTTTTCTCCTCCTACCTCTCCTCCTTTTCTTCTTTCTCCTCTTAGTATAACCAACGGCTATCCCCTAAACATCCCCTATGCATCCCCTAAACATCCCCTATACTTCCCTAAACATCACCTATACTTCCCCTAAACATCCGCTATACTTCCCCTAAACATCACCTATACATCCCCTAAACATCACCTATACATCCCCTAAACATCACCTATACATCCCCTAAACATCACCTATACATCCCCTAAACATCCCCTAAACATCACCTATACTTCCCCTAAACATCCCCTAAACTTAAAAGAGTGTTTAATTGAGCTTAATTTCGTGGCTTATAGTGAGCTGTGATATTTGAGTGTTTTGACCCAAAACACCCGACTTTAGGGAGTCACTTTAAAGCAACATCATGCAGTTCCTCTTCAATCTCTGTTCGTTAGGGTTCGACTGGTTAGTCTGTCTCGCGGGGAAAGAGGGGGGGGGGGGGGGGGGGGGGGGATAGAACTTCGGAAGGTGCAGTAAAGAATTTGAATGCAAACAAAGTTAAGCACGACACATGATGATATTAGTTATCAGTTCTGAACAAGCCCTCTCCAATTTTTTCTTTGTCCTTCGCTGTCTTTTCGAATCTTTTCCAGGTACAATTTATCTGTATGACTATGTCTCAAGGATTCGTCTGTATTTCTGTAGGCTTTCCTTCTTGCCTTTTTCCCTGTAGGTTCAAGGTGAGACCTTGTCTAGTAATGTTTGTAGTTGACTTTTAGAAGTTCATGTACTATCTGTATGTCTGTCCAAAATATTGTCTATACGCGCATTTCGTTTTTTGCATAAATGTTACTGTTTTGTGTAATTATAGCAGTGGCCCCTATAGTTTTGTATGCAGTGTATCTATGGACCAATGGATTTTCCTCACTCTACTATATTTAGTAGTACAGTCTTGAAGTATGTGTTCAGCAGTAGCCTGTCTACATGTACATGTGGCTGAGGGGACAATCTTGAAATTTGTATACATGTGACTGTGGAGTCGATTGTGCCATGTGCTGAACGCATAATGATAACTTGTTCCCATATGATGTTATGTCTGCTAATGTACAATGTCGATTGACGATTTTTATCTCAGATATAGAAGAAAGGAATATAATCTTGTAAACTGGGCTTCCTAACAATCTTCTTTGCACTTTTCAGGGCACTGGCTCAAATGTCATCGTTAGGTCAGGTCAGTGATGAGGAGAATTGTGAGAAGTTGGAAGGTTTGGTGAAGCGGCAGCGTCGCCTGTGCAGGCGGAATGTGGAACTGATGGACAGCGTTAGGGTTGGGGCTTTGATGTCCATTCAGGAGTGTCAGTCGCAGTTCAAGCACAGACGATGGAACTGCTCCACAGAGAACAACATGAAGCTCTTCGGAAATGTTATCCTGAAACAAGGTCAGTGAATGTTGATGTTTTGCTGTTCTAGTTATATCACAGGGTGGTCTAGAGCTAAGGCGTCAGCCTCTGCACAGGAAGGTTGCTTGTTTGCTTGCGTTCGCCCGATGACTAAAGGAATGTACCTCCTCATCATCCGCCCTTAAAACGACGTTAAGTGGGCGTGTCTGCGTTATATTGTGGTTTACAGTATAACTGTTATATTTTCGCCTTTCTGTCCAACACATCCGACTTCAACATGACATTCTTGAGTACCGGGTTGTCTTCCCTCTTTGATCCCTACTCTCTTGGCCAGACTAGACAGGTTAGTCTGTTACTAGAGGCACCATGGAGAAGTGGAGCATGGTCTGGATGGTTCTGGTTCACCGATCCTGGCGCACGCCATCAGCTGTGGGTCGCTGACAACTTCCAGCTCTAGTGTTGTGAGGCGCGCCTTCGCCACCGGACAAGAAGGTTCGATTCCCATTACAGAGATTTGAAACATTTAAATTTTTTTTTAAATGGAAACTGTACCATCCTCTGGTTTCTGGATCATGAGATCCGAAGTCTAGTCCTCTCGAACAACGGCGAAAAACAGGAGGTTCCTTTTGCATTCTACGCACGTTAAAGAACCATGGGAAGATGAAACATCGGAAATATTAGGTCAACAATGGCCGCGTCACGAGCAAAATTAATAAGAAAAAAATCTACCCAAAAACGGTAAAGCTCTTGACTATACAAAATATGAGAGTACTTCTGAAGTTGGAGAATGAAAAGAGAACTACTCTGAAATGAAAATAGAACTAATAAGCACAATTCAAACAAGACAAATGCGATTTTTGGGCCATGTTAAAAGACACAACAGCCTACTAAAAGTAATCGTATAAGGGAAAATACAAGGTAAAAGAGGCAGAGGCAGACCGAGACTAACATGGACGAGTAGCTTCAAAAGATGGACAAGTCAGCCTATGACAACCTGCACCATCAAAGCAAGAGACAGAGTAGAATGGTGCTCTCTGGTAGCCAACCTTCGTTGCGGAGACGGTACTCGATGATGGTGATGACCTCTGAAGTTAGAGAATATCTGCCTGCATGGCGGGAGTGGGGACACGAGTACACGGATGTCGGTGTGAAAAATCGCGAATAAAGTGATACAATTCAGTCCCTCGGGACTTCGCTAATGATATAAAGTTGGCGAAGGGAAACAGCAACAGCAGTTATATATCTGGAAAATCTATGAGAACTCGACCCCTATGCTCCTACTGCATCTGTCTGTTAATACACCCTTGCATTATTTTTTTAATTTTTATTTATTTATTTTGCACCTATCGTACATTGGTTGGTTGCTAATTTTGTTTCGGAAAAATATTCCGAGAATGTGTGCGTGCAGGTTGCATAAAATAATGATAGTATAAAGCACACATTCGGAAAGTGATCATTTTCTGATTCTCAAAAACAGGCACATTCGTAAAGTGATCATTTTCCAATTATCAAAAATAAGCTAATTTTCTTTTTAGCGCTTTCTTCTTGTTTCCGTCAGCCCCTCCCGTCCTTAGTCTACGTCTCTGCCTATGTTATTTTTTAACGGTAATTATACCGGCCTCCTCAGACAGGGGCGTAACCTGAGCTAGAGTTGTTAGTTTTTCTACGCCTTCACACAACCATCAACTGCCAAGTTCACAATTTTTTTTTTTCGGAGGCACCAAAATTCCAGGCTCCACAGGTAAGGAACGCCTCATTTTCTCACCTGAAGCCACAAAGAAAATGCTCCCAATCTCCCAGTGTATCTCCGCCTCACCGCATGCCGGGAAAAAAATTCCTTCGACCGGCAACAAATTAACAGGAGTCTGAAATTTCTCAGCCCATTTTGTGTTTTGTGAATCAGACAAGCCTGTACCCATAATTGCTATGTTGAGGTTAATAATGACGTCACTCGGCTTCTTCCACAACCATCTTTCATCATCATCATCATCATCGAGTGCCGTCTCCGCAACGAAGGTTGGCTATCATGGATTGCCATTCCACTCTGTTTCTTGCTTTGATGGTGCAGGTTGTCATAGATTGACGTGTCCATCTTTTGATGTTACCCGTCCATGTTAGTCTTGGTCTGCCTCTGCCTCTTTTACCTTGTATTTTCCCTTCTAATATATTACTTTTAGTATATAGAATATATAAGGAAACATATATAAATGGTTTGGCCACGTGACAAGGCCGAAAGAACAAAACACAACACAACGAGCCTTCAACAAACGTTGTGAGAACACCAGACCCAAGGGTCGACCACGAAAAAGATGGGTCGATGGAATATTAGAAGCACTAGGAAACATAACAGCAGCAGAGGCGAACAGAAGAGCAAAAGACCGCAAATTATATCTCCTCTCCACGCTGAAAGGCAGATGAGGAAGGAAAGAAGAATATGACTTTTAGTAAGCTGTTGTGCCTTTTAACGTGCCCCAGAAATTTTCATTTGTCTTGTCTTAATTGTATTTAGTAGTTCTCTTTTTATTTTTAGTTGTTTTAAAATTCCATCGTTTGTTTTCTTTTCTTTCATCGAATTCTACCTATTATTCTACAAATCCACATTTCAAAGGCTTCAATTTTCTGGTCTGTTCTCTTTGTCTAATGTCAATGTTTTTTCTGCACCATACAGGAATATTGAGAAGATGTAACATTTTGCTATTCTTAGTTTCATCCCTGCTATTTGTTTTGTTGTTAGTATATTTTTTTTTCATGACATTACCTATTCTTTTGTTTATTTCAAGTTTACATTGTCTTTTAAAGCCATCTTTAATAGTAACAATTCAGAAAATGGGAAAAAAACACACATCTTATGCAACAAATCTATGTCAATAGAAGTGAGAAATAGAGCTCATCGGTGCTATATAGAACCGATTCTGACCTACGGACGCGAATCATGGACAGTAAACAAACAAATGAAAAGATGATTAGATGCTAAAGAGATGTACTTTCTCAGAAGAATGTTGAAAGTTCCCTGGACAGATAAAAAGAGCAATGCTCAAAGACCAAAATTCTCAAAGAGGCCAACATAAAAAGGAGCTCCTAAAAAACATCGGAAAGAAACAATCAACATTTTTCAGACACATCATGAGAAGAGGAAAGTTGGAATACTTGGTTGGTTACAACTGGCAAATACAGGGAAAGAGAGATCGGGGACGACAAAGAGAGAAATACTGGATAGCTTGATGTCATGGCATGGGAAACAGTCAGCAATAGAGTTGATACGATGCGCGTTAGATAGAAGTTTGTGGAAGGACATGATCGCCTATGACAACCGGTATGGCACATGATGATGATGATAAGTGGGCAGAAAGTAATTACCCCACTGTTGTGACGCGTTCAGCTTTGCGAGCAGGCATGTTGTGAAGGGAACGTCGATGTTGGTACACCTTGAGTAGCTTTCCTGCCTACCAGTCTGTCATATCTTATCTGTCAGTCTGCCATATCGTATCTATCAGTCTATCATAACTTATCTATCAGTCTGTCATATCTTATCTATCCGTCTGTCGTATCTTATCTATCAGTCTGCTATCTTATTTATCTCTATCTTATCTATCAGCCTATCTTATGTATCAGTCATATCTATCTATCTAGTCTGCCATATCTATCTATCAGCCTGACATATCTTATGTATCAGTCTGCCATATCTATCTATCAGTCTGTCATATCTTATCAATCAGTCTGTCATATTTTATCAATTTTTCTGATTTCTCTTGAACAACAGACTCTTCCAAAAATCTCCCCATAACTACATCTCCCCGTAACTAAATCTCCTCATAACTAATCTCCCAATAAATAAATCTCCCCATTAATTAAATCTCCCCATAACTAAATCTCCCCATAACTACATCTCCCCGTAACTAAATCTCACCATTACTAAATTTTCACCATAACTACATATCTCCATAACTGATTTCCAACACCCGCCACCAGTTTGATAACTTCCCATTTCCCAAGAACGAGGAAACCTTCTTTAGCGATCCGACTTTACCCGGAAGTTGATTTCTTTCTACGGCCACTCGTCCGAGTTAACGAGGATGGGTCATCTCTCCTGTCAGGTTTCCATTCGCCAATATCTGGCTGGTCATTCAGTAACAGCCCTCCATAAATAAGGCCGGCCGGCTACCAGGAAACTGGTCACTCTTTATGGGTCTTATAATCTACGACTCTCAGCCGGTAGAGTGGTTGGGTAATGTTGTGACTCTCATGGGAGTAAGACTCCGTGTAGAGGAGAATCTGGAGTCATAAACCTGCCAGTCTATAACTGATTTGATGTCAAGGCTAACAGCGTGGTTTGAAGATGACGTTTTTCGTGTTGAAGGTTCGGTAAGGTTCGGAAACGTCTTCTGTATTTCGCAATCTTGCTATATTCTGACACTCTTTTCATATTACTCTCCCATCTATAACACTGTCGTCCTCCTGTCTTCTTGCTACATTCTGACATACTTTTCATATTACTCTCCCATCTATATCACTGTCGTCCTCCTGTCTTCTTGCTACATTCTGACATACTTTTCATATTACTCTCCCATCTATATCACTGTCGTCCTCCTGTCTTCTTGCTACATTCTGACACTCTTTTCATATTACTCTCCCATCTATATCACTGTCGTCCTCCTGTCTTCTTGCTACATTCTGACACTCTTTTCATATTACTCTCCCATCTATATCACTGTCGTCCTCCTGTCTTCTTGCTACATTCTGACACTCTTTTCATATTACTCTCCCATCTATAACACTGTCGCCCTCCTGTCTTCTAGCTACATTCTGACACTCTTTTCATATTACTCTCCCGTCTATAACACTGTCGTCCTCCTGTCTTCTTGCTACATTCTGACACTCTTTTCATGCATACTCTCATATCTATCCCATCTTCCTAATTACTTTGCTACATTCTGACACTCTTTTCATGCTACTCTCTCTCATCCATATCATCCTCCTTATTACTTGCTACATTCTGACACTCTTTTCATGCTAGTTTTTCCCCCCATCTATATCATCATTATTAATTGCTACATTCTGAAACTCTTTTCATGCTACTCTCTCCCATCTATATCGTCCTCATTACTTGCTACATTCTGGTTAATATATCCAAGTAGTTGTAGCTCTAAACTGTCTCCAGGTCTATTCCTTCAACTTTGATATCCACTTGTAGGTTTCGAGAATTATCTTTGTTTATCGTCATAGCTTTTTTTTTTTATTTACTTTTAAAAAGAACGAAAACCTTGAACGAAATAAAGCTCTTAGATGAATCACGAGTTCTCACTTATCTGGAGTGGTCTGTCTGTCTATAAAATAGTCTCCAGACCTACAGACGGTTTGCCAGCTATCATCAGTGGCAGAATTTTATGGGGGGACAGATTCTTAATCACCATGGAAACTGTGTATTTCTTTAAGTGTCTGACATCTTTCAGCCAATCAAAACATGTTTAGGTTCCCCACGCATCAGACAGGGAACCTTCCGACCAATCAGAAATAAATCGAAAGGGAGGTAATTAAATCGAAAGGGAGATAATGAATGTCTTTTATCCAGAGCATTTGTTGAAAAAAAGTGTTTGCGGTTTATTTGCACAGTAGTTTGGTGCTAATATTTTAGTTGTGGTTTTTTTTCTATTATTCATCTTGACAAATATAAGTAGAAATATTTCTTTCGTGGCAAATCCAAAATTAAAAGAAAATACAGTAAATACAGAAAATACTACTTCCACTACCATTGTCACTACACATATTAATACTATTATTACTGCTACTTCAATTACTACAATTACTGCTAGTTCAAATACTACGGTTATTACTACTATTACTGCTACTTCCACTACTTCTGTTACTACTACATTTATAGCTACTGTTACTAATACTATTACTGCTACTTCCAATACTACTGTTACTACTATCATGATCTTCCGTGAAATGTCATCCAGGTGTGTGATGGTCTATGTGAAAAGTCATCCAGGACTATCATCGTCTAAGGTGAATTGTCATCCAGGAGTATCATGGTCTAAGGTGAATTGTCGTCCATGACTATCATGGTTATAGGTGAATTGTCATCCAGGACTATCATGGTCTAAGGTGAATTGTCATCCAGGACTATCAGGGTTATAGGTGAATTGTCATCCAGGATTAGCAGGGTCTAAGGTGAATTGTCATCCAGGACTACCAGGGTTATAGGTGAATTGTCATCCAGGACTACCAGGGTCTAAGGTGAATTGTTATCCAGGATTGTCATGGCCTTAGGTGAATTGTCATAAGGTGAATTGTCATCAAGGACTATCATGGTCTAACGTGAATTGTCATCCAGGACTATCATGGTCTAATGTGAATTGTCATCCAGGACTATCAGGGTTGTAGCTGAATTGTCAACCTGGACTATCATGGTTGTAGCTGAATTGTCATCCTGGATTATCATGGTCTTAGATGAATTATCATCCAGGACTATCGTGGTTGTAGATGAATTGTCATCTTGGACTATCATGTTCTTAGATGAATTATCATCCAGGACTATCGTGGTTGTAGATGAATTATCATCCAGGGCTATCATGGTCATAGATGAATTATCATCCAGGACTATCAAGGCCTTAGGTGAATTGTCATCCAAGGCTGTCATGGTCTATGCGACTTATCATCAAAGACTATCATGATCTTAGGTGAACCGTCATCTAACACTATCATAATCTTAGGTAAACCGTCATCTAACACTATCATAATCTTAGGTAAACCGTCATCTAACACTATCATGATCTTAGGTAAACCGTCATCTAACACTATCATGATCTTAGGTAAACCGTCATCTAACACTATCATAATCTTAGGTAAACCGTCATCTAACACTATCATAATCTTAGGTAACCGTCATCTAACACTATCATGATCTTAGGTAAACCGTCATCTAACACTATCATGGTCTTAGGTGAACCGTCATCTAACACTATCATGATCTTAGGTGAACCGTCATCTAACACTATCATGATCTTAGGTGAACCGTCATCTAACACTATCATGATCTTAGGTGAACCGTCATCTAACACTATCATGATCTTAGGTGAACCGTCATCTAACACTATCATGGTCTTAAATGATTTGTTATCGAAGGCTATTGGCCTTATGTGCATTGTCATCCAGGACTGTCATTATCTGACGTGGATAGTCATCCAGGGCTTTCATGGACTTAGATAAAATATCATCCAGGGCTATCATGGTCTTAGATAAAATATCATCCAGGGCTATCATGGTCTTAGATAAAATATCATCCAGGGCTATCATGGTCTTAGATAAAAATATCATCCAGGGCTATCATGGTCTTAGATAAAATATCATCCAGGGCTATCATGGTCTTAGATAAAATATCATCCAGGGCTATCATGGTCTTAGATAAAATATCATCCAGGGCTATCATGGTCTTAGATAAAATATCATCCAGGCTATCATGGACTTAGATAAAATATCATCCAGGGCTATCATGGTCTTAGATAAAATATCATCCAGGCTATCATGGTCTTAGATAAAATATCATCCAGGGCTATCATGGTCTTAGATAATATCATCCAGGGCTATCATGGTCTTAGATAAAATATCATCCAGGGCTATCATGGTCTTAGATAAAATATCATCCAGGGCTATCATGGTCTTAGATAAATATCATCCAGGGCTATCATGGTCTTAGATAAAATATCATCCAGGGCTATCATGGTCTTAGATAAAATATCATCCAGGGCTATCATGGTCGTAGGTTAATTCTTCGCATTAGCTTTGATGGTCTCGTGTTACTTATCCTCCAGGACTATCATGGTCTCCTGTTTGCATCGTTTTTCCTCTGTTCTAGACTAATCTAAACTGTAGTTATTTTGTTTAGTAATCCTTGTGATTACATATATGCGCTACAATACATGACAATACATTATGTCCATTACAATACGTCATATGCGTTCTTATTCTTTCTTCTTTCTTTTCTCTTTTCACTGATACCTAAAAGGTGTCGTGGTTATATCATTTGTCGTTCTTGAGCTGCTCGAACTGTCTGAATTAGTGATTTCCTTTGTTGTTACATGTCTCTATCACTGCATCTATCCATCTTCTTCTTTTCTCTTTCTCACTGATACCTAAAAGGTTCGTGGTTTATATCATTTGTCGTTCTTGAGCTGCTCGAACTGTCTTAATTAGTGATTTTCCTTTGTTGTTACATGTCTCTGTCACTGCATCTATCCATCTTCTTCTTTTCTCTTTTTCACTCATACCTAAAAGGTGTCGTGGTTATATTATTTGTCGTTCTTGAGCTGCTCGAACTGTCTGAATTAGTGATTTTCCTTTGTTGTTACATGTCTCTATCACTGCATCTATCCATCTTCTTCTTTTCTCTTTCTCACTGATACCTAAAAGGTGTCGTGGTTTATATCATTTGTCGTTCTTGAGCTGCTCGACTGTCTTAATTAGTGATTTTCCTTTGTTGTTACATGTCTCTGTCACTGATCTATCCATCTTCTTCTTTTCTCTTTTTCACTCATACCTAAAAGTGTCGTGGTTATATTTTTGTCGTTCTTGAGCTGCTCGAACTGTCTGAATTAGTGATTTTCCTTTGTTGTTACATGTCTCTATCACTGCATCTATCCATCTTCTTCTTTTCTCTTTCTCACTGATACCTAAAAGGTGTCGTGTTTATATCATTTGTCGTTCTTGAGCTGCTCGAACTGTCTTAATTAGTGATTTTCCTTTGTTGTTACATGTCTCTGTCACTGCATCTATCCATCTTCTTCTTTTCTCTTTTCACTCATACCTAAAAGGTGTCGTGGTTTATTATTTGTCGTTCTTGAGCTGCTCGAACTGTCTGAATTAGTGATTTTCCTTTGTTGTTACATGTCTCTATCACTGCATCTATCCATCTTCTTCTTTTCTCTTTCTCACTGATACCTAAAAGGTGTCGTGGTTATATCATTTATCGTTCTTGAGCTGCTCGAACTGTCTGAATTAGTGATTTTCCTTTGTTGTTACATGTCTCTGTCACTGCATCCATCCATCTTCTTCTTTTCTCTTTCTCACTGATACCTAAAAGGTGTCGTGGTTATATCACGGTTTATAGAGAAAGGACCTCTAGGTATCACCATGTAAGTCTAATAGAAAGTACCTCTAGGTAACACCATGTAAAGTCTAACAGAAGGACCTCAAAGTAACACCATGTAAAGGTAACAGAAAGGACCTTCATAACACCATGTAAGTTAGAAAGGACCTTCTAGGTAACACCATGTAAAGTCTAATAGAAGGACCTCTAGGTAACACCATGTAAAGTCTAATAGAAAGTACCTCTAGGTAACACCATGTAAGTCTAACAGAAGGACTCAAAGTAACACCATGTAAAGTGTAACAGAAAGGACCTTCAGGTAACACCATGAAAAAAATCTCGTTTTTGTGTGGTTCGCTCCACTACCCCACCGGATGTTACGCCAATGATCGCACACCCGTAAAAGTGTCGAGAGCTGTAAAATTTTACGACCTCGGACGTTCTGTATAGCAGCCGGTGATTACCCGGCCCGGGCGAGTGGCTAGCGATAGTCCGTTCCTATCTCGTGTGTTTGTGTACTCGCCCAGAGATATACCAGACTCTGACTGAAGGTTTCAAAGGCAGAGTCATGCTTTCCGCTGTCAGCTGACGCTTTATGTCCCCAGTTTCCTATCTGTCACTCATAAATTATTCTTTCGTGCTTATCAATTCTTTCCATTTTGAAACTTTCACTTCCTTTTTTTCTTAAAGATAGAGCATAAAACCATCATCAAGTACCGTGGCTGCTGGCGTAGGTGATCATGTCTCTCCATGTCAAAAAATGATGATTCTTCCTTCATAATTTTGGATATTAGCTCTCTCTTTGCTTTGACATCTTTCAGAACGTTTTCACTACTCTTCTTAGCTGTCCCTGCCTGGTATTCTCAACATTCTTTTGTAAAACCACATTTTTACAGCCTTCAGTGCTGTTCTTGTTTTTTGCCCTATTGCCCATGATTCACATCCATATGTTAAGACTGGCTCTACAATTAGCATTTAAAAACTCTTTTTTTTTTTGTTTCTATTGTCAAAGATAGATTGCACAGTATCTTTCTAATTTTTTGGAAAGCTGCTTTTGGCTGAGCTATTCTGCATCTCACCTCTTTTGTACATCTACCATCTGAGGTTAATATTGTTCCGATATTTCAATACATTACCTGTTTTAATATTACTCTACTTGTCTTTATTGTGCACTGAAGTGATGTCTTTATTTGTTACTACCATTACTTCTGCTTTCTGCTATTAAGGATGAGCCCTAATATATATATATAAAAAGTAAAGCCCCCGTTACGCCACGTGGCGTATAGGGAATATGGTGTTAGGTGAATAGCGAATCCGTGCTGGACGCAAAGGGGTCACACGAACCGTGCTGGAGGCAAGGGGTCACACGACCGTGCTGGGGGCAAAGGAGTCACACGAACCGTGCTGGAGGCAAAGGCGTCACACGAAACCGTGCTGGAGGCAAAGGCGTCACACGAAACCGTGCTGGGGCAAAGGAGTCACACGAAACCGTGCTGGAGGCAAAGGCGTCACACGAACCGTCCTGGGGGCAAAGGAGTCACACGAAACCGTGCTGGAGGCAAAGGAGTCACACGAAACCGTGCTGGAGGCAAAGGAGTCACACGAAACCGTGCTGGGGGCAAAGGAGTCACACGAAACCGTGCTGGAGGCAAAGGCGTCACACGAAACCGTGCTGGGAGCAAAGGAGTCACACGAAACCGTGCTGGAGGCAAAGGCGTCACACGAAACCGCGCTGGAGACAAAGAGTCACACGAAACCGTGCTGGAGACAAAGGAGTCACACGAAACCGTGCTGGAGGCAAAGGAGTCACACGAAACCGTGCTGGAGGCAAAGGCGTCACACGAAACTGTGATGGAGGCAAAGAAGTCACACGAAACCGTGCTGGGGACAAAGGAGTCACACGAAACTGTGATGGAGGCAAAGGCGTCACACGAAACTGTGATGGAGGCAAAGGGTCACACGAAACCGTACTGGAGGCAAAGGAATCACACGAAACCGTGCTGGGGGCAAAGGCGTCACACGAAACTGTGATGGAGGCAAAGAAGTCACACGAAACCGTGCTGGGGACAAAGGAGTCACACGAAACCGTGCTGGGGGCAAAGGAGTCACACGAAACCGTGCTGGAGGCAAAGGCGTCACACGAAACCGTGCTGGAGGCAAAGGCGTCACACGAAACCGTGCTGGGGGCAAAGGAGTCACACGAAACCGTGCTGGAGGCAAAGGCGTCACACGAAACCGTGCTGGGGGCAAAGGAGTCACACGAAACCGTGCTGGAGGCAAAGGAGTCACACGAAACCGTGCTGGAGGCAAAGGAGTCACACGAAACCGTGCTGGGGGCAAAGGAGTCACACGAAACCGTGCTGGAGGCAAAGGCGTCACACGAAACCGTGCTGGGAGCAAAGGAGTCACACGAAACCGTGCTGGAGGCAAAGGCGTCACACGAAACCGTGCTGGAGGCAAAGGAGTCACACGAAACCGTAGTGGAGGCAAAGGAGTCACACGAAACCGCGCTGGAGACAAAGGAGTCACACGAAACCGTGCTGGAGACAAAGGAGTCACACGAAACCGTGCTGGAGGCAAAGGCGTCACACGAAACCGTGCTGGAGGCAAAGGCGTCACACGAAACTGTGATGGAGGCAAAGAAGTCACACGAAACCGTGCTGGGGACAAAGGAGTCACACGAAACTGTGATGGAGGCAAAGGCGTCACACGAAACTGTGATGGAGGCAAAGGCGTCACACGAAACCGTGCTGGAGGCAAAGGAATCACACGAAACCGTGCTGGGGGCAAAGGCGTCACACGAAACTGTGATGGAGGCAAAGAAGTCACACGAAACCGTGCTGGGGACAAAGGAGTCACACGAAACCGTGCTGGGGACAAATGCGTCACACGAAACCGTGCCGGGGGCAAAGGCGTCATACGAAACTGTGATGGAGGCAAAGAAGTCACACGAAACCGTGCTGGGGACAAAGGAGTCACACGAAACCGTTCTGGGGACAAAGGAGTCACACGAAACCGTGCTGGGGACAAAGGAGTCACACGAAACCGTGCTGGGGGCAAAGGAGTCACACGAAACCGTGCTGGGGCAAAGGAGTCACACGAAACCGTGCTGGGGCAAAGGAGTCACACGAAACCGTGCTGGGGGTAAAGGAGTCACACGAAACCGTGCTGGGGCAAAGGAGTCACACGAAACCGTGCTGGGGGTAAAGGAGTCACACGAAACCGTGCTGGGGGCAAAGAAGTCACACGAAACCGTGCTGGGGGTAAAGGAGTCACACGAAACCGTGCTGGGGTAAAGGAGTCACACGAAACCGTGCTGGAGGTAAAGGAGTCACACGAAACCGTGCTGGGGGCAAAGGAGTCACACGAAACCGTGCTGGGGGCAAAGGAGTCACACGAAACCGTGCTGGGGGTAAAGGAGTCACACGAAACCGTGCTGGGGGCAAAGGAGTCACACGAAACCGTGCTGGGGGCAAAGGAGTCACACGAAACCGTGCTGGGGGTAAAGGAGTCACACGAAACCGTGCTGGGGGCAAAGGCGTCTTACGGCAGAAAAGCTGAAAGCTGTCAGCGACCCACAGCTGCTAGCTTGCGCCAGGACCGGTAAACAAGAACCATCCATACCCTACTACACCTCTTCGCCGTGCTTCCAGAAACAGCGTAACTTCCGGTTAATATGGCGGATAGGCGGCAGGAACCTTTAATGCTGCGTCTGAAAAGTGTTCCGTGTTGCAGTTTCCTCATATCCCATCCCATGTCCGGCTTGCTGCCGGAACTACTGAGTTTTGCACACCATGAGCTGTGCGTTTCATCCGATCTAATCTTGTTTCGATATTCCGATTGCTTACGATGAATGATGATATTGTATGACGGGGAATAGATGGCTATGTTCACTTTCTGTGTGGTTTCACCTTAGGTCTTTTAGCGTGCTCTGAGACTGCTACGATGGGGACTGCAGCTACCTGTCTATGTTTGGGAGATGAAATGTTAATTCGATGATTCGACTAGCACGGGTGGTTGAGAAATTATGGATTTTAATTCGTTTGCAGTGATACCGGGGCCTTCTATAACCATAACCATAGCCTATCTTGTCGTCTGATTTCACCTAGTAAGTAAAGTACCCCCTCACGCCAAGTGGCGTATAGGGAAATATGGTGTTAGTGACCATACATTTTACAGACCTTCAGCACATGATTTTTGGGGTAATGTGGTCGGTATTACGCCCGTGCCGCTTTACTTTCCAAGAAAAAAATCCGGTACTCGTTTAGGCTGGTGAACCTGGAAGCCATCGAACAGGATCGAACCCAACCTGTTGTCCTTTTAGTCCAGTTCACTAACCACTGAGCTATAGCGGCTCCCGATTTCATCTACTGCCCATCTAAAATTTTGATGCATATTTTACAATCGCTGTATATTTAAACCATTTCTGAACCATTCTATCAATCCTCATTTAGATGAATTTTTCCAGCCCGAACGGGCAGGAATGCGTTCCACTAAACTTTTAGTATTTACACCTTCCCGAGATACACACACATGTTCACGATCATGAGTAATTAAAAACTAGGATTGTCGTCATGTTTCTCCTTCATTGGCCGGATTTTTAGAGTTCTATAAACTTTATATTACTAGACAAAAAAAAGAATCGTTACTTCTATATATTAATGCATGTTGGTGTTCATTTGTATGGGTATTGGTATACTAGCAGAAAATTCTAAAGACCTACAATTGCTTGATGTGATAAACATAACAATAAAAACAATATGGACTAGATATCATCTTCTATTTTTTTCTTCTTCTATCCTTCCTCTGCTGCCGTTGGCGTCGAGGGGAGACAATCTGCGATTCTTTGCTCTTCTGTTGGCCTCTTCTGACATTATTTCTCCTAGTGACTCTAGTATTTCCTTTATCCATCTCTTTCTCGATCTTCCTCTTAATCTGGCGTTTTCGTAGCGTTTGTTTATGGTTAATTATGTTCATTGTTAGTTCTTTTTGTCTTGTTATGTGGCCGAACCAATTTATCTGTTGTTTCTTTATGTAATCGATGGCTGGTTCAATTTCGAGTTTCTTCCTCAGGTCAGTGTTTCTTACACTGTCCCTTAAGCTGTTTCCTGTCATTCTTCTGACACATTTCATTTCGGTGGTCGTTATCTTTCTTATTGTTCTAGAGTCCAGCGTCCAATTCTGGCACTGATAGCACAGAGTTGGTAGAAAAATTGATTTGTATATTGCCCTTTTTGCTTCCGTAGTTATTGCTTTGCTAGATATGAATATCAAAAAGACTAAAACTATGATCATATAGAAAGAATATTCTCAAGACCTTCAATAATATCAAAGTTGAAGGAATACATCTGGAGAAAGTTCAGAGCTACAACTACCTGGGACATACTATAACCAGTGATGGAAAATGTAAATTGAAATAAACAAAAGAATAGGTATGGCGAAAAAAATTTTAATGCCATGAAAATATACTAACAACAAACAAATATCAGCAGGGCTGAAACTAAGAATAGCAAAATGTTACATCTTCTCAATATTCCTGTATGGTGCAGAAACATGGACATTAGAGAAGAAACTAGAACAGCGAATTGAAACCTTTGAAATGTGGATTTATAGAAGAATAGGTAGAATTGGATGGAAAGAAAAGATAACAAACAATGAAGTTTTAAAACAACTGAAAATAAAAAGAGAACTACTAAATACAATTAAGACAAGACAAGTGAAATTTTTGGGGCATGTTAAAGGCACAACAGCCTACTAAAAGTAATATTGGAAGGGAAAATACAAGGTAAAAGAGGCAGAGGCAGACCAAGACTAACATGGACGAGTAACATCAAAAGATGGACAAGTCAATCTATGACAACCTGCACCATCAAAGCAAGAAACAGAGTAGAATGGCGATCCATGGTAGCCAACCTTCGTTGCGGAGAAGGCACATGATGATGATTTATGATGCATGTATGTGTTTGTATGTATATATATATTATGTATATATATATATATATGTGTGTATGTGTGTGTTTGTGTGTGTGTGTGTGTATGTGAATATGTATAGGCATGTGCAGGTCTGTTTGTACGTGTATATATGTATTCACGCATCTGTGTGTGCGTGTGTGTGTATACATGTATTTGTGGGCCCTTAGATGCTTTTAGACATTGTCAGTGTCTTTATAGTCGAGGTAACCTAGACAGCGTTCACCCCCACTCGCGTATTTTTAGAACCCTTCACACGGTCCTGACCAGCAGGGTATAATTACAGCTACACCCGTGTGACTCTCTCTTTCCCATTCTGACCACGGTCCACGACACAGGGAGGTCATCTTTCTTTTCTTTAACCAGTTTCGATTATTTTGTTTTGGATGTTTCATTACTAGCCAGCTATGTAGGATTAGTTTTATCTACTTACATATCTGTGTGTGCGTGTTGTTTGTTTGTTCCTGCTGAAGGACTATTGAGCCGAAACGTCGTTCAAATCTGTGCCGTCTGCTAACCACGTAAAGTTTTTACCATACCATTTGTTTCCTATTTTTTTTTCGATTCTCCCTCACATTTAGCTTTAATGCAGCTTCGCATTTTTTTCATGCATTCATTTGCATTTCTTTGCCTTCATCATCATCATCATCAAGTACCGGGCCTACTGGCGTAGGTGATCATGTCTCTCCACAACTTTCGATCTCGGCAGCTATTTATTATTTCTGTTGTTGACCTTCTGCCAAGCCATTCTCTTAAGCTGTTTGTTATTTTTTCTCTTTGCTTCCCTCTATCCCTTCGACCCTCAATTTTTCAAGTTGTTACAATATATCCCAGTTGTTCTCTTCTCATTACATGGCCAAAAAATGATGATTGTTTCTTCCTAATATTGGAAATTAGCTCTCTTTTTGCTTTGACCTCTCTCAGAACATCTTCATTACACTTCTTAGCTGTCCATGGTACTCTCAACATTCTTCTGTGAAACCACATTCTTTGCCTTAACCCCCATATATTAATACACTGATATGTCTTGTTCCATATGTTAATATTCTCAGCGTTTCCCACGACCTCAGATCAGAGACCATGCTGTGGCATAATTCAGTAGCTATTTTCATTTAAATAGTTGTGTTCGTCTTTTCCCGAAATATCAGCTAACACAGCTACGTGTTTTCCTGTCACATAGATATGTAATGACTGTCTGCCGTTGAGAAAACTGAACCAGAAATGTGCTACACAGATTTCTTCTTCCTCTTTCCTTCCCCATCTGCCTTTCAGCGTCGAGTAAAAAAAGTAAAGTACCCCTGTCTCGCCAAGTGGCGTATAGGAATATGATGTTAGTGACCATAAATTTTACAGACCCTCGGTACATGATTTTTGGGTTAATGTGGTCGGTATTACGCCCGTGCCGTTTTACTTTCCCAGAAAAAATCCGGTAACCATTAAAGACTGGGTGAACCCGGAAGCCATCGGTTGGGATCGAACCCTACCTCTTGTCCTTTTTTGTACTTTGTAGTCTTCACTAACCACTGAGGTACCACCTTGGTATCCACCAAGGAGCTCCCTTTTCAGCGTCGAGGGGAGGTATAATTTGTGATATTTTGCTCTTTTATTGGCCTCTGCTACTGTTACGTTTCCTAGTGTTTCTAATATTCCGTCGATTCATCTTTTTAGTGGTCTAACCTTGGGTCTGGTGTTCTCGCAACATTTATTGAAGGCTCGTTGTATTGGCTACACAAACATGGAGGCAGAAGCGATGCTTTCTTGTCACTGTAACTAATCGTATATGTGATGTGTTCAAAGCGCAACGCACGACAGTTTTTTCTGAAATTTTAGTAATGTTAATACCATGAAAAATATATTAGCATGAAAGCAAATAACACAAGGGCTAAAACTAAAAATAGCAAAATGTTATATCTTCTCAATATTCCCGTATGGTTGTACAAAAATGGACATTAGACAAGAAAACAGAGCAGAAATTGAAGCCTTTGAAATGTGGATTTATAGAAGAATAAGAAGAATTGGATGGAAAGAAAAGAAAAAAACAGACGATGAAATCTTAAAACAATTAAAAATGAAAAGAGAACTACTAAATACAATTCAAATCAGACAAATGAGATTTTTTTGGGCATGTCAAA
The DNA here is from genome assembly GCA_032433765.1 of Megaustenia siamemsis. Taxonomy (NCBI): domain Eukaryota; kingdom Metazoa; phylum Mollusca; class Gastropoda; order Stylommatophora; family Ariophantidae; genus Megaustenia; species Megaustenia siamemsis. Next base: position 67,954,185 of record JAVIAB010000088.1, read on the forward strand.
AGACATAGCTGCCTACTAAAAGAATCTTGGAAGGGAAAATACAAGGTAAAAGAGGCAGACCAAGACTAATGTAGACGAGTAACATCAAAAGATGGAGAAGTCAGCCTATGACGATAACCTGCACCATCAAAGCAAGAGACAGAGCGGAAGGACGCTCTATGGTAGCCAACCTTCGATGCGGATACGGCGGTCAATGATGATGGTGATGATATTTTAGTAATTATAATAATTTATTTCTGAAATATAACAGCTACTTCTTCTATTGTGTAGTACTGTTGAATGATAGGTATATTTTAGAAACATCTCATGTATTTGTAAATTGAAGTTTGTACACTAGAAGTTCTCAAATTTTCAATCTAACTAGTGTAGTCAGGGGAGTAGAGGTAGAAAAGGAAGGCAAGTCCGCACACAGGAACGTCATGTCGGAGTGTACCATGTGTTGGACAGACAGTTGCAAATATCACAGTTTTACTGTAAAAAAAAAACAACAACATTCCCTTGAAACAACTAAAAATGAAAAAAGAACTACTAAACACAATTCAAAAAAGACAGATGCCATTTTTGGGCCATGTTAAAAGACACAACAGCCTATTAAAAGTAATCTTGGAGGGATAAATACAAGGTAAAAGAGGCAGAGGCATACCAAGACTAACATAGACGAGTAATATCAAAAGTTGGAGAAATCAGCCTATGACAACCTGCACCATCAAAGCAAAATACAGAGCAGAATGGCGCTCCATGGTAACCAACCTTCATTGCGGAGATGACACTAGATGATGAATGATGACTGTAAAAAAACAACATGTCGCTTTTACGTTTTAAGGACTGATTCAATCAATTAATTATAGAGTGTCGTTCTGTTCTGTCTCTTGTTTTGATGGTGCAGGTTGTCATAGGCTGATTTGTCCATCTTTTGATGTTACTCGTTAAGGGCTGATTACGAAGGTGTAACTATACATTTAGTCATCGGGTGGATGCATGGGAGAGAGAATCTGCGTTATACGATGATCGTTCATGATGAGAATTGCTTTGCGACGTTATGTTAGGCAAACAGCCCAGTGTATTCTATTTGAACTTATTTGTGCCTCGCTTAACATGGTCCTAGCACTTTGACCTGTCCATCTTGGATGATCCCTTAGTTGCATTGCTACCACTAGAACAGTTCTTGGGGATATGGACACCCAGGCTTCTCTACCACTAGAACAGTTCTTGGGGATATGGGCAAACAGGCTCCTCTACCACCAGAACAGCTCTTGGGGATATGGGCACACAGACTCCTCTACCACTAGAGCAGCTCTTGGGGATATGGGCACACAGACTCCTCTGCCACTAGAACAGCTCTTGGGGATATGGGTACACAGGCTCTCTACCATTAGAACAGCTCTTAGAGATATGGACACACACAGGCTCCTCTACCACTAGAACAGTTCTTAGAGATATGGACACACAGGCTTCTCTACCATTAGAACAGCTCTTTGAGATATGGACACACAGGCTCCTCTACCACTAGAACAGCTCTTTGAGATATGGGACACACAGGCTCCTCTACCACTAGAACTGCTTTTATTGATATGGACACACAGGCTCCTCTACCACTTGAACAGCTCTTAGAGACATGTACACACAGGCTCCTCTACCACTAGAACAGCTCTTAGAGACATGGACACACAGGCTCCTCTACCGCTAGAACAGCTCTTAGAAATGTGGACACACAGGCTCCTCTACCATTAGAACAGCTCTTAGAGACATGACACACAGGCTCCTCTACCACTAGAACAGCTCTTTGAGATATGGACACACAGGCTCCTCTACCAATAGAACAGCTCTTGGAGATACATACATACATACATACCATAGCATACAATAGGTTTAACATATCATACCACACAATAACATATTAGAACATAACATAACATACCAGAACAGAACATAATATCTACTATTATACCTGCTGCATGGTGTCCAATCTGATTGGTTACATCTGAGGCCGTCAGAGATGTCTGATGCCAGTGGTGGCCCTACTGAAAGACACAGTTTAGATTCCCTATTTTAATTGAATCTCTTATCTCCCTTGGCAGGTACACGGGAGGCAGCTTTTGTCCACTCCATCTCGGCGGCTGGAGTCGCCCATGCCGTTACCCGCGCTTGCAGCAGCGGGCACCTCCAGAAGTGTGGCTGTGACAGGACAGTTCGAGGGCGTAGCCAAGAGGGGTTCGAGTGGTCAGGATGCTCGGATAACATCGCTTATGGGATCGCGTTTTCTAA
>JAVIAB010000088.1:67961449-68038949 GCA_032433765.1 Megaustenia siamemsis
TGTCAGACTGGTTGCTCTGTTTATCTACTGTATGTTGTCAGACTGGTTGCTCTGTTTATCTACTGTATGTTGTCAGACTGGTTGCTCTGTTTATCTACTGTATGTTGTCAGACTGGTTGCCCTGTTTATCTACTGCATGCTGTCAGGCTGGTTGCTCTGTTTATATACGGTATGCTGTCAGACTTGTAGCTCTATTTTATCTACTACATGCTGTCAGACTAGCTGCTGTTTCAGCTACTGGATACTGCATATTCATCTATAAACTCTATAATCCACATTTTTCTAACTTTGATTATTCAGTTTTCTTCTTTTCTTGCGAATGAGTTCCTATGAGTTTCTTCATCTTTTCTTCTTCTTTTTCTACCTTTCAGTTCCCTGTGGAGCATAGATCTTCAACAAACACTTTCCAAGCCGTTCTGTTTCTTGCCCTTCTTTTAAGATCGTTCCATATTCTCCCATCATCTTCATCTCTCATTCCATCTTTACTCTGGATGGGGGATTTACTTTTATTTTTCTCTTTGACTTTTCCATGTTTGTGAAGTTTTTTCGGCCTATTATTATTATTATTATTAATTTTTTTTACAGTTCAGCATAGCCAGTCCCATGCCCAACCCTCCTTAGTCGTCTCCTACGAACATGCCTGGTAGGAAACAGCGCCACAATTCTTTACTCCCCTTTCGGGCCCCGGAAGCCCACAGGCGTACCTATGGCTTTGCCTATGTACATTTTTAAACTGATATTGTCTTCTTCTTTAATGTTTAGCTTTCTATTTTCAGCAGATTGCACATAAATATGAATCGAATCCATGAATCTGTCCATCTGGACCCCTGAATTCAACAAATTGCGCAGAAAAATGAATCTGTCCACCGCGAGGTCACAATTTGATCCGTAGCCCTCTGTACAGGTCATGTGTATGAGGGACATGCTCTGGAGTCTGTAGGCCGATAATGCCACCGAGCATATTCATTTAACTCTACGTGTCTCATTTAAATTACCTGGTACCCCCCGCCAATCAGGTTGGTACGCTCCCTCTTCAAAGGTGTAATTTTATTTTTGGTTTTCAGCCAATGCAATAAACACCCGCTTTTAAAAGGACTTTAAGTGGGAGTAGCGGGAGCCGCGATAGCTCAGTGGTTAGTGAACTGGACTACAAAGGACAAGAGGTAGGGTTCGATCCCAACCGACGGCTTCTGGTTCACCCAGCCTTTAATGGGTACATCATTTTTTTCTTGGAAAGTAAGGCGGCACAGCCGTAATTCCGACCACATTACCCAAAAATCATGTGCCGAAGGTCTGTAAAATTTATAGTTACTAACACCATATTAAATATTATCAAAGACATGTATGATGGTTACACATGTGCAGTTCGAACAGAGAAGGACTGAGCGAATGTTTCCCAATAGAAACTGGGGTTAAACAGGATGTATTTTATCGCCCTTGTTATTTGGAATTGTTATGGACTTCATAATGAAGAAATGCTGCACTGGTAATAAAGGCATCGAATGGATACAAGGAGACCATTGGAGGACTGGACTTTGCTGATGACATAGTTCTCATCAGCAGTCAGATAAAAACGATGCAGGAAAACACAAATGAACTATCATCAATAGCCAGCAAATTGGGCTTGAGGTCAATCATGAAAAGACTAAAGTCATGAAAGTTTAATTCCAACAAGTGACAAAATATACATGGAAACAAACCAGTAGAAGAGATCGATCACTTTATCTATCTTGGAAGTCACATTGATCGAGAAGGGATACGAGCAAAGAAATTAGAATCAGACTGGCTAAGCAGCAATGTCTTTCAGAAGCCTTGAAAAGTTGTGGAAATCAAAACTCATTAGCACAAACACAAAACTTAGGCTATTCAAATCAAATGTACTATCAACCCTTACGTATGCGTGTGAAAGCTGGAAACAACAAGAGATATAGAAACAAAGTTGAACGCATTCGAAAATAAATGTCTAAGAAAATACTTGGTATAGAATGGAACGAATTCAAAACAAACGAGGAATTAGAGAAATCGCCAATCAACCACTAATCTTCAGTAATAAAGAAAGACGATGGTCATACGTTGGACATGTGATGAGAAGAGATAATAATCGAATAGCAAAGCAAGCTCTCATATGGGAACAACAGGTAAAAGAAAAAGAGGAAGACCCAGGGAGACACTGAGAAGAACATTGATGAGAGAGGCAAGAGCAGCAGGAATCGGCTCCCTCAATGAGATAGAACTGCTTGCACAGAACAGAGACAGATGGCGAGATTTGATAAAATATCTTTAAAAGAAAACTGCTAGAACAAAAATTCATATAGGAGAAGGTGTATCTTGGTCTACGCCCTATGGGCCGGTTACGGCTCGAAGGTCAATAGATAGATAGATAGAACACCATATTCCCTATACGCCACTTGGCGTGACGGTGGTACTTTACTTTTTTTTTTTAATGGCGTAGCTGCGTTGTATTGTAGGTTATTTGCTACTTTCGGACCAACACATCCGACTTCAGAACGGCATGCTGTGACAACCTTGTTGCCTTCGCTTTTCGTTCATTACTCACTTGGCCAGGCTAGACTTTTTACTCTGTTACTAGAAGCACCACGAAGAGGTGGTGTAGGATCTAGACTGTTCTGGTTCACAGTCCTGACACAAACCTTCATCTAAAGTGTGTTCATTGTGTGAAAAATATAAAAAAATAAGGGTTAATTTATGAATCGTTAATCGACAAGATTATCGTCAATTAATATCGAACGATTTGTCCGTCAGTATTCGGACCTCCTTGTCATCAAATCCCGCAGCGTGAAACGACTGACAACACCAGTTCTGTGTTGAATGACCAATCTTCTTATAAGACACCGACGTGACTGTCGTTTTCGGCGACGCCACATCGTAACGCACAGTTCTTCTTGTACACGGTGTTTATAAAGTCTCACTACACTTGGTATCTAGGTCAATTTGAAAAAAAAATGTTTATGACGTCATCACAATATGTGCTCCCACTGTCAATGAAATTTGTTGAATAAGTTTATTGCTACTGGAAATGTGGAAGATGCTCCACGATCTGGTAGGCCTGCTGTGAATGATGAAATATGTTTAGATATCCAAGACAGAATCCTTAAAAGTCCAGACAAGTCATTAAGAAAACTGTCGCAACAAGTGAACTTACCATTGAGCACATATTGTGATGACGTCATAAACATTTTTTTCAAATTGACCTAGATACCAAGTGTAGTGAGACTTTATAAACACCCTATAGTAAACTGCATGGAAACTGATTCATCATCCAGTGTAGAAGCGCCTACTCACCCTATTTTTATAGGGCATTGAGAATGTCACCCTGGCCCAGTGGTTGGCCGCATCCCACGGCATCCACATCAGTGAGTCTATCCCCACGTTCATTACAACATGCATCCGCGTGTCCTGTCACAAGAATAAAAAAATATGTCAACCTAGTCTTTCTCATGGAAAATAAAAGAACCGCGCCTGTAGTGTGTATCGTTTAATTATTGCAACACTCAGTATCGTCGCCTGCCTGACGCGCCTCAATGCTGATCTTTATCATTTTGCTGACGGAGCCTACACAATACGATTGTTGTTCGTGAAGGTTAGTGCACGGCGCGTGTGAATTCACTCAGGGTAGCTGGAAAATATGTTGGTATCCTCTGGTAAAAAAAAGTAAAGAGCCCACGTCACGCCAAGTGACGTATAGGGAATATGGTGTTAGTGACCATACATTTTACAGACCTTCGGCACATGATTTTTGGGGTAATGTGGTCGGTATTACGCTCGTGCCGCTTTACTTTCCCAAAAAAAAAAAAAAATCCGGTACCTATTTAAGGCGGAGTGAACCTGGAAGCCGTCGATCAGGATTGAACCCAAACTCTTATCCTTTGTAGTCCACTTCACTAACCACTGAGCTATCGCGGCTCCCTTGTATTCTCTATCTATCTACTGTCCTTTCGAGCCGAAGACGGCACATAGGGCAGAACTACAATCTCAAAAGCAGAAACCTTGCGTGCCAAAATGGCACATATTGCAGAGATCACTGCTTCTAAAATCTATGGCTCTGTTTCCATAACAATACTTTTTACAATGACAGCTTGTCAAGCCATCGATCAACCTCCTTAGTCGCCTCTTACGACATGCCTGGAATGTATTCTGGAGGAGTGAATATTTGTATTCTGTTCCTGTATTCTCTGGAGGAGTGAATATTTAGTGTAAAACCATTAAAGAAATACCAGGTTCTGTGTTTTTATAATTTCGTATTTGCAAACTCTCAGCTCTGGCGAACGAGGCAATAAGTCTCCCAGCAACAGAGGCAGAAGTTGTCAGCGAGCCACGGCTGATGGCTTGCGACAGGATTAGTGAACTAGAACCATCCAGACCCTACTCCACCACTCTGTGGTGCCTCCAGTAACAGACTAAACCAGTCTTGTCTGGCCAAGCGAGTAGGGATCGAAGAGGAAAGACAACCCGGAACTCAAAAATAACATGCTGAAGTCGGATGTGTTGGGCTGAAAGGCGCAAGTATTACAGTTTCTGTAAACCACAACAGAACGCAGGCACACCCACTTAACGTCCTCTTAAAGGCGGATGATGAGAAGATGTATTGCTTTAGTTACCAGGCGAACGCAAGCAATCAAGCTCTGGCGAATTCTTAGCTACTGATAACTTATTTATGTGTGTTAATACATTTTTCTCTGGCAGCCATGTGCACAGCGGTCCCACGCCGCACAGGCAGATAACTCCGTCTTCGAAGGTCCTCATATTTTTTCCGTCGATGAGTAATAGACATTTCAATCCCGGCGTTGCTGCTGAGACCAGGGGGTGGTTGCCGCAGAGAGAAATCATAAATAAAAATCTCAACTGATGTAGCCGGGATTTAAACTCACCACCTCTCTGTCTGTGTCCGGTTAGCGCAATCGATAGGCGGTTGGCTTACCACGGCAACAGCCGGGGTTCGTACCCTGGCGAGGACACCTGGGTTTTACTAATTCCCTAAAAATTAGTGGGAGCCGCGATAGCTCAGTGGTTAGTGAACTGGACTACTACGGACAAGAGGTAGGGTTCGATCCCAACCGACGGCTCCGGGTTCACCCAGCCTTAAATGGGTACCGGATTTTTTCTGGGAAAGTAAAGCAGCACGGGCGTAATACCGACCACATTACCCCAAAAATCATGTGCTGAAGGTCTGTAAAATATAGGGTCACTAACACCATATTTCCCTATACGCCGCCACTTGGCGTGACGGGGGGTACTTTACTTTTTTTTTTTTTACCTCTCTGTCTCGAGACCGGCGCTCTTGCTTCAAGACCAACCAGTCCCCCATACTAGGTTCGACTTTGTAAATCAGGTATCCGGTATAGTCGTCACATGACAAGTGCCAACGCGCTATTCTTCCATCTGTTTATTGATTGTGCCAAACAGGACAGTTCCAATATATAAAATAATGAGTCAGGCAAGGCTGTGTTCTATCGCCGGATTTGTTTTCACTTTACAGCGAACATATTATGAGATCAATAGTAGACTAAAAAGGAATTGAAGTCAGCGGTCACAACATAAATGATGCGGATGACGCAGTCTTAATAGCTGAGACAGAGAATGAACTAAAATAAATGACAGATATAAGAGAAAAAGAAAACAACAAGAAAGGTCTCAGTCTGAATAGTAAGAAAACAGAAGTAATGGTTATATCGAAGAAACAATCATCACCATCATGCAGCATAAAAATAAATAGGATAAATCTGAAATAGTGCAAGAAGTCAAATACTTGGGCACAATAATATCAGATTGAAGATGCACCACAGAAATAAAAAACAGAAAAGCTCAGGCCAAAATAGCATTTCAAAAAATAAAACACGTTTTATGCAACACATTTATGTCAATAGAAGTGAGAGATAGAGTTCATCAGTGCTATATGGAGTCAATGGTGACCTATGGAAGCGAATCATGGACAGTAGACAAACAAATGAAAAGACGATTAGAGGCCACAGAGATGGGATTTCTCAGAAGAATGTTGAAAGTTCCCTAGACAGCAAGAAAGACCAATGAGGAAATTCTCAAAGAGGCCAACACAAAAAGGGAGATCCTGAGAAACATCAGAAAGAAACAATCAACATTTTTCGAGAACACCATGAGCAGAGGAAAGTTGGAGTACTTGGTTACAACTGGCAAAATAAATGGGAAAGAGAGATCGCGGGCGACAAAGAGAGTAAATACTGGATAGCTTGGTGTCATGGCATGGAAAGCAGTCAACAACAGAACTGATACGATGCACTGTAGATAGAACATTGTGGAAGGATATGATCGCCTACGCCAACCGGCATGGCACACGATGATGATTCATTGTCTACTTCTTGACACAAGTTGTTGTACAACTGTTGAACAGATACAACATTCAACAACAGCCGAGCTATTTACCTCTTTGTGAGCCTGTTTGTCTAAATGCTCCCTGCCTTACATAAACTTATCATACTCATTGTCACATTTTATACCGACGCGTGCAAAACAAAAAAAAATACAGCGAGGAGATGAGAAGTGAATCGAAAGAAAGAACAATATAAAAAAAGAATGATTTACACTATGCGTTGGGAAACATGCAGACAGTAAATAAAACAGTGTGTAAATTCTGGATTTCCAAGGAAATAGACACGGCTGAGCGAAGAGACAGCTTTAATGGCGGAATGATGGGGTGTAATTGAATTATAATGTGTAGTGTATGGGTTCGGTTCCCCAGTGGAGAATATAATTTGTCGTAACATGTTGCAGAAGTTGATCGTGTTTTAATGGGCTTTCCTTGCAGGATGGAACCGGTTAGAACGGAATCGGGGAGTGTTTTGAACGAGGGTAGATCGAGGGTTATAAGTGGATTCGAGTGATTCGGAGGAAGAGGAATTACAGTGCATTACTTTATGTTGAAAGTTTATCTTATTGCGAGGTATACATTTATCTTGTTTTGTTTCTACTGCAGTTGTAACAACTACTAAATGAATGTAACAAAGCCACTACAGCTGCAATTGCTTAATTACTTACTACCACTACAATTGCTTAATTACATATTACCACTACTATTGCTTAAAGGACAAGAGGTAGGGTTTGATCCCAACCTAAGGCTTCAGGTTCACCCTGCCTTTAATGGGTACCGGATTTTTTTCTAAGAAGTAAGGCGGCACGGGCGTAATACCGACCATATTACCCCAACAATCATGTGCGAAAGGTCTGTAAAATTTATGGTCACTAACACTATATTCCCTATACGCCATTTGGCGCTACGGGGCACTTTACTTTTTTAAAAAATAACAATTGCTTAATTACTTACTACCACTACTATTGCTTACTTACTACCACTACTATTGCTTAATTACTTACTACCACTACTATTGCTTAATTACTTACTACCACTACTATTGCTTAATTACTTACTACCACTACTATTGCTTACTTACTACCACTACTATTACTTACTTACTACCACTACTATTGCTTACATACTTACTACCACTACTATTACTTACTTACTACCACTACTATTACTTACTTACTACCACTACTATTGCTTACTTACTACCACTACTATTACTTACTTACTACCACTACTATTACTTACTTACTACCACTACTATTACTTACTTACTACCACTACTATTACTTACTTACTACCACTACTATTGCTTACATACTTACTACCACTACTATTACTTACTTACTACCACTACTATTGCTTACTTACTACCACTACTATTGCTTACTTACTACCACTACTATTGCTTACATACTTACTACCACTACTATTACTTACTTACTACCACTACTATTGCTTACATACTTACTACCACTACTATTGCTTACTTACTACCACTACTATTACTTACTTACTACCACTACTATTACTTACTTACTACCACTACTATTACTTACTTACTACCACTACTATTACTTACTTACTACCACTACTATTACTTACTTACTACCACTACTATTACTTACTTACTACCACTACTATTGCTTACTTACTACCACTACTATTGCTTACATACTTACTACCACTACTATTACTTACTTACTACCACTACTATTGCTTACATACTTACTACCACTACTATTGCTTACATACTTACTACCACTACCACTACTATTACTTACTTACTACCACTACTATTACTTACTTACTACCACTACTATTACTTACTTACTACCACTACTATTACTTACTTACTACCACTACTATTACTTACATATTTACTACCAGTACTATTACTTACTTACTAATACTACTATTACTTACTTACTACCACTACTATTGCTTACTTACTACCACTACTATTGCTTACTTACTACCACTACTATTGCTTACATACTTACTACCACTACTATTACTTACTTACTACCACTACTATTGCTTACATACTTACTACCACTACTATTACTTACTTACTACCACTACTATTGCTTACATACTTACTACCACTACTATTGCTTACATACTTACTACCACTACTATTACTTACTACCACTACTATTACTTACTTACTACCACTACTATTACTTACTTACTACCACTACTATTACTTACTTACTACCACTACTATTACTTACATACTTACTACCACTACTATTGCTTACATACTTACTACCACTACTATTGCTTACATACTTACTACCACTACTATTGCTTACATACTTACTACCACTACTATTACTTACTTACTACCACTACTATTACTTACTTACTACCACTACTATTACTTACTTACTACCACTACTATTACTTACTTACTACCACTACTATTACTTACATACTTACTACCACTACTATTGCTTACATACTTACTACCACTACTATTACTTACTTACTACCACTACTATTGCTTACATACTTACTACCACTACTATTACTTACTTACTACCACTACTATTGCTTACATACTTACTACCACTACTATTGCTTACATACTTACTACCACTACTATTACTTACTTACTACCACTACTATTACTTACTTACTACCACTACTATTGCTTACATACTTACTACCACTACTATTACTTACCTACTACCACTACTATTGCTTACATACTACCACTACTATTACTTACCTACTACCACTACTATTACTTACTTACTACCACTACTATTACTTACTTACTACCACTACTATTGCTTACTTACTACCACTACTATTGCTTACATACTTACTACCACTACTATTGCTTACATACTTACTACCACTACTATTAATTACTTACTACCACTACTATTACTTACTTACTACCACTACTATTACTTACTTACTACCACTACTATTACTTACTTACTACCACTACTATTACTTACTTACTACCACTACTATTGCTTACATACTTACTACCACTACTATTACTTACTTACTTACTACCACTACTATTACTTACTTACTTACTACCACTACTATTGCTTACATACTTACTACCACTACTATTACTTACTTACTACCACTACTATTACTTACTTACTTACTACCACTACTATTACTTACTTACTTACTACCACTACTATTGCTTACATACTTACTACCACTACTATTACTTACTTACTACCACTACTATTACTTACATACTTACTACCACTACTATTGCTTACATACTTACTACCACTACTATTACTTACATACTTACTACCACTACTATTACTTACATACTTACTACCACTACTATTACTTACATACTTACTACCACTACTATTACTTACATACTTACTACCACTACTATTACTTACATACTTACTACCACTACTATTACTTACTTACTTACTACCACTACTATTGCTTACTTACTTACTACCACTACTATTACTTACTTACTACCACTACTATTACTTACTTACTACCACTACTATTACTTACTTACTACCACTACTATTGCTTACATACTTACTACCACTACTATTACTTACTTACTACCACTACTATTACTTACATACTTACTACCACTACTTTTGCTTACATACTTACTACCACTACTATTACTTACATACTTACTACCACTACTATTGCTTACATACTTAATACCACGACTATTGCTTACATACTTAATACCACTACTATTACTTACTTACTACCACTACTATTGCTTACATACTTACTACCACTACTATTACTTACTTACTACCACTACTATTGCTTACATACTTACTACCACCACTATTACATACTTACTACCACTACTATTGCTTACATACTTACTACCACTACTATTACTTACTTACTACCACTACTATTACTTACTACCACTACTATTACTTACTTACTTACTACCGCTACTATTACTTACTTACTTACTACCACTACTATTACTTACTTACTTACTACCACTACTATTACTTACTTACTACCACTACTATTACTTACTTACTACCACTACTATTACTTACTTACTACCACTACTATTACTTACTTACTACCACTACTATTACTTACTTACTACCACTACTATTGCTTACAAACTTACTACCACTACTATTACTTACTTACTACCACTACTATTACTTACTTACTTACTACCACTACTATTACTTACTTACTTACTACCACTACTATTACTTACAAACTACCACTACTATTGCTTACATACTTACTACCACTACTATTGCTTACATACTTACTACCACTACTATTACTTACTTACTACCACTACTATTACTTACTTACTTACTACCACTACTATTGCTTACATAATTACTACCACTACTATTGCTTACATACTTACTACCACTACTATTACTTACTTACTACCACTACTATTGCTTACATACTTACTACCACTACTATTGCTTACTTACTACCACTACTATTACTTACTTACTACCACTACTATTACTTACTTACTACCACTACTATTGCTTACATACTTACTACCACTACTATTGCTTACATACTTACTACCACTACTATTACTTACTTACTTACTACCACTACTATTACTTATTTACTACCACTACTATTGCTTACTTACTACCACTACTATTACTTACTTACTACCACTACTATTGCTTACTTACTACCACTACTATTACTTACTTACTACCACTACTATTACTTACTTACTACCACTACTATTACTTACTTACTACCACTACTATTACTTACTACCACTACTATTACTTACTTACTACCACTACTATTACTTACTACCACTACTATTACTTACTACCACTACTATTACTTACTAACACTACTATTACTTACTACCACTACTATTACTTACTTACTACCACTACTATTACTTACTACCACTACTATTACTTACTTACTACCACTACTATTGCTTACTTACTACCACTACTATTGCTTACTTACTACCACTTCTATTACTTACTTACTACCACTACTATTACTTACTTACTACCACTACTATTGCTTACATACTTACTACCACTACTATTACTTACTTACTACCACTACTATTGCTTACTTACTACCACTACTATTGCTTACATACTTACTACCACTACTATTACATACTTACTACCACTACTATTACATACTTACTACCACTACTATTACATACTTACTACCACTACTATTACTTACTACCACTACTATTACTTACTTACTACCACTACTATTACTTACTTACTACCACTACTATTACTTACTTACTACCACTACTATTACTTACTACCACTACTATTACTTAACTTACTTACTACCACTACTATTACTTACTTACTACCACTACTATTACTTACTTACTACCACTACTATTACTTACTACCACTACTATTACTTAATTACTACCACTACTATTACTTACTTACTACAACTACTATTACTTACTTACTACCACTACTATTACTTACTTACTACCACTACTATTACTTACTTACTACCACTACTATTACATACTTATTACCACTACTATTACTTACTACCACTACTATTACTTACTTACTACCACTACTATTACTTACTTACTACCACTACTATTACTTACTTACTACCACTACTATTGCTTACATACTTACTACTACTACTATAACTACTACCATAGCTGCTGCTATAATTAATCATCATTGAATGCCGCCTCCTGATATAATATATAATAGATGTACAACAGAGGTGGGATGGTAGATGTACAACAGAGGTGGGATGGTAGATGTACAACTGAGGTGAGATGGTAGTTGTACAACAGAGGTGGGATGGTAGATGTACAACAGAGGTGGGATGGTAGATGTACAACTGAGGTGAGATGGTAGATGTACAACATAGGTGAGATGGTAGATGTACAACAGAGATGAGATGGAGAACAGCGCAATCAAAAGCAGCTTTCCAAAAAAGAGGAAGATACTGTGCAATCCATTTTTTTTTTTACAATAGCCTTCTTTGGTTGTGGAAGGCCCCGGTATCACTGCAAACGAATTAAAATCCATAATTGCTCAACCGCCCATGCCAGTGGAATCATCTAAATTACTAACTCATCTCCCAAACAAAAAAAGGTAGCTGTAGTCACCATCATAGCAGTCTCAGCACACGCCAAAAGACATAAGGCGAAACCGCACAGAAAGTGAACACAGCCAACTGTTCCTGGTCATACGATATCATCATTCATCGTAAACAATTGGAATATCGAAACATGATCAAAACTGATGAAACACAGAGCTCACGGTGTGCACAGAGCACTTAACTCAGTAGCTCTTGCAACAAGCCGGACTTGGAATATGAGGAAAGTGCAAAAAGGAACACTTTCACACATAGCCCTCAATGGTCCCTGCCGCCTATCCACCATATTGACCGGAAGTTCATGTCCTCATGAGAATGATGATCGTCAATTTTTTTAAAATGTATACGATTGATGATGTTTTACAATAGAAACAAGATAAAGAGTTTTAAATACTATGTACAGCCAGTCTTTACATATGAATGTTAGTCATGGACAACGGGACAACAGACAAGAAAATCACTGGAGGCTGTAGAAATGTGGTTTTACAGAAGAATGTTGAGAATACAATGGGCAGCTAAGAAGAGTAATGAAAACTTTCTGAAAGAGGCTAAAGAAAAGAGACAAAAACTAATTTCCAATTTTAGCGAGAAATAATCATTTTTTTGCCCATAGTAATAAGAAAGGGAACAGTTGGAATATATTGAGATAAATTGGAATATTAAAGGATGAAGAGATAGAGGGAAGCAAAGAGAAAAGATATCAGACAGCTTAAGAGAATGGCTTGGCTGAAAGTCAATAACAGAAATTATAAGTAACTAGAAATTAATTAAAAGTTGTGGAGGAACATGAACGCCAGCCGGCATGGTACTTGATGATGCTGATGATATAGTGAGTCACGTTTGAGATCAAATTTATCGCTGAGGGACTGGTCTAACGCAGCAGAAGAGGGGCCCAGAACGGGAGAGGTCAATAGGGTTCGCTCCTGGCAATTGGCCGGTCACGTGGACAGGTAATAAACATCCCCACGGTCTTTCATCAGGTGTCAAAGTCATGCCCGTTCTCACTAGCACACCCCGTGGTCAGCTTCGGCAATCTCTCGTCCGGGTGGTCACAAAGAGCCTCGGACAGTCACGCCAGGAGACGGGATTTTATGGTCAATTTGGTTTGGCTCGCGAAACGTGCGGTCGTTTTAATTTTGCGGCGTTTTGGCTTTGTTGTGTGCTCTTTTGTTACCTTCGTCGCCTCGAGAGTTCTCAAAATAAATTCTTATTACCCCCTGAAGGTATCTTATTGTTAGGTCTGACTCTTGTCACCACGAAAATGGCACAAAGAAGTGAAAATTATTGCTCCGTGACAAGTCCAGGCTGCGACGATGTGAATGAAGTGTGAGAGGTTGGGGGATATAATGTTATGATAGATGACTGGAGACGTCTTGGTTGGGGGGGAGGGAAGTTTGAGTGGGATATTGAAGATTAGATTTTGGAGTTGAAACGTTGAAGAAGGGAGATAGGGTATGGGAGATAGGAGGTTGTGATGTTGAAGATGGGAGGCTTGAGGTGGAAGGTTGGAGTTGAAACGGTGGAATGTAAGGTTGGAGATGAGTATTTGGAGAAGGGAGGTTGGAGATGAGTTTTTGGAGAAGGGAGGTTAGAAATTAGTTTTTGGAGAAGGGAGGTTAGAGATGAGTGTTTAGAGACGGGAGGTTGGAGATGGGAGGCTGGAGATGAGTGTTTAGAGATGGGAGGTTGGAGATGAGTGTTTATAGACGGGAGGTTGGAGATGGGAGGCTGGAGATGAGTGTTTAGAGATGGGAGGTTGGAGATGAGTGTTTATAGACGGGAGGTTGGAGATGAGAGGCTGGAGATGAGTGTTTGAAGATGGGAGGTTGGAGATGAGTGTTTAGAGACGAATGAGTGTTTAGAGGCGTTGGAGATGGGAGGCTGGAGGTGAGTGTTTAGAAATGGGAGGCTAGAGATGAGTTGTTGGAGATGAGGATTTCTAGATCGGGGGTTGGGTATTGTAGTCTTAAGATAGGATGATGAAGGTGCGAGGTTGAGGATGAGAGATCGGATGTCGGAGATGGAAGACATTATAAGTAGAAGACACCTATAGATTTGCCCCGAGTACAATTACAATTGAGAGCCGCGATAGCTCAGTGATTAGTGAACTGGACTACAAAGGACAAGAGGTAGGGTTCGATCCCAACCGACGGCTCCGGTTGACCCTACCTTTAATGGGTACCGGATTTTTTTTCTGGGAAAGTAAAGCGGCACGGGCGTAATACCTACCACATTACCCTAAAAATCATGTGTCGAAGGTCTGTAAAAGTTATGGTCACTAACACCATATTCCCTATACGCCACTTGGTGTGACGGGGGCTCTTTACTTGGTTTTTGTTTTACAATTACAAATACATATACTACTCCGAGTATCGTGAGAGATACAAAATTCATATTATTGCCCTTCTAGCAGCCTCTCCCATTGCCGATTTTACCTGTTCCTTTCTGTTGTATGTTTATTTTACATCTTTCCTACAGCTCGACTCGCGACCCGCGTGCAGTTTTCAATATATTTTATAGTTCTATCATCATTATTGAGTGCCGTCTCTGCATCGAAGGTCGGCTACCATGGAGCGCCATTTCACTCTGTCTCTTGCTTTGATGGTGCAAATTGTTTTATATTTGCTCTTATCCCCGTTACCAAACGATTTTGATAAAGCGTTTCTCGGATATTGTCAGCCCATCTTACTCTGGGTCTGCCTTGAGTTCTTCTTTCTTCTCCTCGTTTAATGCATGTTTTGTAAGGTATAGACAATACCAGTGCTAACATATGGATGTGACAATGTTTAACCCACCAAGACTTTAGATAGGGATTTAAATAACTTTGAAAACAAATGTCCTCTTAGGATCTCAAACATGGATGGATGGATGCGTTCGCCCGATGACTAAAGTATTCTAGAGTATTCGTAGACTGTAGACTTCCTCTTCGTCATCCGCCCTTAAAAGGACGTTAAGTGGACGTGTTTGCGTTGTGTTGTAGTTTGCAGTGAAACACATTTGCGCCTTTCGGCCCAACACATCCGACTTCAGCACAACTTTTTTGAGTACCGAGTTGTCTTCCCTCTTCGATCCCTGCTCGCTTGGCCAGACTAGACAGGTTAGTCTGTTACTGGAGGCACCGCTGAGAGGTGGAGTAGGGTCTGGATGGTTCTGGTTCACCGATCCTGGCGCAAGCCATCAGCTATGAGTCGCTGACAACTTCCAGCTCTGGTGCTGTGAGGCGCGCCTTCGCCTCCTGGATCTCAAGCATAAAGTGGAAAGAAAACATTTCAAATGAACAGATAAGAGACGAATCAAAACAAGAATATATGTCGAGCTTTATAAGAAGAAGGTGTTGGAAATACATCGGTCATGTGCTGAGAATGAATGAAGAAAGACTTCCCCGTCAGGCATTCATGTGGAAACCATCTGGTAAAAGAAAACAAGGCAGACCAAGAGAATCGCTACCGGAACAATTAATTGGAAAAGGCTCAACCATGGGACTAAGAAACAACCAAGAACTACAAGAATTAGCAGCAAGTCGTCAGTCGTGGAAAATTATAAATTCCACCCTATATGTCATCTTCGCCTGAACGGAAAATGAATGAATGTATGGTATAGAATCTCTTGACATTCCATATGAGCAAACCATTACATTTCTTGTCTCTGTATGTGCTTTAATATTGCTGTTATACCCAATCTCTCTCACATGTATCTCTTTTGTTCAAATCATTCGTGGACTATTCTCAACATTTATTATTTGAGCATGAATAAATTAACAGTATCAATTTTCTACCGGCTTGCTGTGCCCGTCTTAGAGTCATTTGTACTTATAATGTCTTCATCTTCTTCTTAATCCTGTGAACTCCGAACGGAGCATATGACACACACAAGAGATCTTCATCCATCATATGACACACACAAGAGATCTTCATCCATCATATGACACACACAAGAGATCTTCACCCATCATATGACACACACAAGAGATCTTCACCCATCATATGACACACACAAGAGATCTTCATCCATCATATGACACACACAAGAGATCTTCACCCATCATATGACACACACAAGAGATCTTCATCCATCATTTGACACACACAAGAGATCTTCATCCATCATATGACACACACAAGAGATCTTCATCCATCATATGACACACACAAGAGATCTTCATCCATCATATGACACACACAAGAGATCTTCACCCATCATATGACACACACAAGAGATCTTCACCCATCATATGACACACACAAGAGATCTTCACCCATCATATGACACACACAAGAGATCTTCATCCAATCTGGTCTGGACCAAGCATGGATAACCCTCGCCAGGACCTGCCAACCTCTTTCATTTCATCAGTTATGGTTCGTTGCCGAGTCCCCAATTTTGTGCCTATTCTTCGTGTGCCAATTTGTGTCCTTGTTAATGCGAGGTGTTGATGTTTGGTTCGTTCCATTCGTAGAACGTGGCCTAGCCGTTTCCAACGTCTTCTTTTCACTTCTTGATTGCTGTTATTAATGCCTGAACTTCTACTACTTCCTTATTTGTAGACTGTTCATTCCAACAGATGTTTAGAATCTTCTTAAGACAGTGACCTTCGAATCATGTATATGGCCCTTTTCGTCTTGTCAGACGGTCTAGTGGAGGGTATTGTGTATTTTTTTTTAAGTTTTGTTTTTGTCGAACATCTTCTATCGTGGCTAATTCTACCAATGTTTGACAAACACACACGGCTACAGAATGAACAAGTCAGGCCCACTGATTCACAGGGTTGTCCATCCTTTTTCCTCATTTCACTTTGCCTACTCTGCCTGGGCACGGAATATGGAGATAGTACTTTACCCAATCGCACTATCCCCCTCTCCACTTCGTTTCAAGAATTTCCGAAGGAGGGACGTATGTCGCTATAAAAATGTATGGTCACTAACACCATATTCCCTATACGGCACTTGGCGTGACGGTCACTAACACCATATTCCCTATACGGCACTTGGCGTGACGGTCACTAACACCATATTCCCTATACGGCACTTGGCGTGACGGTCACTAACACCATATTCCCTATACGGCACTTGGCGTGACGGTCACTAACACCATATTCCCTATACGGCACTTGGCGTGACGGTCACTAACACCATATTCCCTATACGCCACTTGGCGTGACGGTCACTAACACCATATTCCCTATACGGCACTTGGCGTGACGGTCACTAACACCATATTCCCTATACGGCACTTGGCGTGACGGTCACTAACACCATATTCCCTATACGGCACTTGGCGTGACGGTCACTAACACCATATTCCCTATACGGCACTTGGCGTGACGGTCACTAACACCATATTCTCTATACGGCACTTGGCGTGACGGTCACTAACACCATATTCCCTATACGGCACTTGGCGTGACGGTCACTAACACCATTTTCCCTATACGGCACTTGGCGTGACGGTCACTAACACCATATTCCCTATACGCCACTTGGCGTGACGGTCACTAACACCATATTCCCTATACGGCACTTGGCGTGACGGTCACTAACACCATATTCCCTATACGGCACT
The DNA here is from genome assembly GCA_032433765.1 of Megaustenia siamemsis. Lineage (NCBI taxonomy): Eukaryota > Metazoa > Mollusca > Gastropoda > Stylommatophora > Ariophantidae > Megaustenia > Megaustenia siamemsis. The sequence continues at coordinate 67,979,481 of JAVIAB010000088.1, forward strand.
TGGCGTGACGGTCACTAACACCATATTCCCTATACGGCACTTGGCGTGACGGTCACTAACACCATATTCCCTATACGGCACTTGGCGTGACGGTCACTAACACCATATTCCCTATACGGCACTTGGCGTGACGGTCACTAACACCATATTCCCTATACGGCACTTGGCGTGACGGTCACTAACACCATATTCCCTATACGGCACTTGGCGTGACGGTCACTAACACCATATTCCCTATACGGCACTTGGCGTGACGGTCACTAACACCATATTCCCTATACGGCACTTGGCGTGACGGGGGCTCTTTACTTTACTTTTTTTTACAATGCCACGATTTCATGGCGACAGGGTGGCCCTTTCCTCATGGTGTTGCGGTCACTGTAGAAGTTTTAGTTTGTCTATCGCAGGCTATGTTGGCATACTACTAGTCCAGCCCAGAGGTACTGCAATACTAGGTCTTCTACATCAGTAAGAGCCACCACTACAGGGAACATGACGATCCAAGCTTCTGTCAGCCAGCTCGTGTGACTTATCAGGCCTAAAGAGAATTCAATACTAGGTCTTCTATATCAGTATTAGCTACCACTGAAGGGAATACGGCGTTCCTAGCTTCTTTTAGCCAGCCTGTATGACTTGTCCTGGCCTATAGGTACTGCTATACTATAGTTCGTTCAGAAATTCGTGCCCACAGAGCTGATCAATTATCCCGGAAACTGTTTGATGAATTTCTTTAATTCATTTTCGTGAAGTCTTATTTTTTCACCGACCTTCAGTCTGATTTTTTGCCCTACTGTCATGCATTTAGGAAAGATTTTTGCTTATTTGAGGTATATAAAAATATTATTTTCTTGCTTGTCCTAAATTTTATGATTTTACAATACCCACATTTGTTGTAATCAACTCACCAATTAAAAAGGCAATTTTCACGTACATACCACACAATCTTAGCACCGTTCCCCACTCTTAACTTGTAAGACGTGCGCCACTCCGGGTTTTTTTGTGTTGGGTAATTTCATTTCCGTTTTCTTGTTAAATTGGTCCAGAGGCGTATTTTGACAAAATATTTACTATTAATGAATATTCCTGTATGTTCGATAATTTGTAAACTGTTGTGAAGTGACTACTTGATTTTTAAAACCATGAAGAGTTTAAAGTGTAAATTCATCACTATGCAAAAGGTAACTGTGTTATTGTACATGCACTTTTGCAAGGAATCTAAAGGGTCGGTTATATTACCATATCAAAAAACCAGAAAACAGAACATGGGCAGTTCTAAATATAGATAGAAAGTCTTTCAATCGATGGATAGGACAGAACTTTGACTCTACAGAGGCGACAGTCAAGCAAGGAAGTTTACCTATCTCTATGACAAAGATATAAAATTAAATGAAAAATTTTTCCCTATTCAATGTAATACGGATACACTTTTCGCTTGCATTGTTAGAAAATTAACATAATTCACGGCAAAATCTAATGTTTAGAGCACACGGTTTGATATTTTCATAAAATTATATAACAAAAAACGATTTGTGCAAAATTCAGACTACCTTTGTACTTAAATGTTATAAAATCTGAAGGTCGGTGAAAAAAAAAGATTTCATGAAAAATAATTACAGAAATTCATCAACCAGTTTCAGAGATAATTGATCAACTCTGTAGGCACGAATTTGTGAACGAACTATAGTCTTCTACATCAGTTAGTGGCACCTCTACAGGGAATACGACGATCTTCTGTTAGCCATCCTGTATGACTTGTCCTGCCTATAGGTACTGCAATACTAGGTCTTCTATATCAGTTATTGCCACCACTACAGGGGATAAGACGGTCTTCTGTTAGCCAGCCTGCATGACTTGTCCTGCCTATAGGTACTGCAATACTAGGTCTTCTATATCAGTTATTGCCACCACTACAGGGGATAAGACGGTCTTCTGTTAGCCAGCCTGCATGACTTGTCCTGCCTATAGGTACTGCAATACTAGGTCTTCTATATCAGTTATTGCCACCACTACAGGGGATAAGACGGTCTTCTGTTAGCCAGCCTGCATGACTTGTCCTGCCTATAGGTACTGCAATACTAGGTCTTCTATATCAGTTATTGCCACCACTACAGGGGATAAGACGGTCTTCTGTTAGCCAGCCTGCATGACTTGTCCTGCCTATAGGTACTGCAATACTAGGTCTTCTATATCAGTTATTGCCACCACTACAGGGGATAAGACGGTCTTCTGTTAGCCAGCCTGCATGACTTGTCCTGCCTATAGGTACTGCAATACTAGGTCTTCTATATCAGTTATTGCCACCACTACAGGGAATACGACGATCTTCTGTTAGCCAGCCTGTATGACTTGTCCTGCTTATAGGTACTGCAATACTAGGTCTTCTATATCAGTTATTGCCACCACTACAGGGGATAAGACGGTCTTCTGTTAACCAGCCTGCATGACTTGTCCTGCCTATAGGTACTGCAATACTAGGTCTTCTATATCAGTTATTGCCAACCACTACAGGGGATAAGACGGTCTTCTGTTAGCCAGCCTGCATGACTTGTCCTGCCTATAGGTACTGCAATACTAGGTCTTCTATATCAGTTATTGCCACCACTACAGAGAACACGGCGATCTTCTGTTAGCCAACCTGTATGACTTGGTCTGCCTATAGGTACTGCAATACTAAGTCTTCTATATCAGTTATTGCCACCACTTCAGAGAACACGGCGATCTTCTGTTAGCCAGCCTTTTTTTTCACACAGTAAACCCACGAGAAGATAGAACTGCTAGGTTTCGGGCAGCTGATGGTGCATCGACCCCGCTACGGCAACTCAGTTCGGATTGCACTTATGCACCGCCCACCCCCCTCCCCCCTTCCCCAACCCGTTTTTCATTACAATAAATCAGCCGATTTTGTAAATAATAAAGGCAGAAACACACGAAACTTATTTTTGTATTCAAACTGAACGTTTTAAGCAACAGGTGGTACATTCTTGGGGATATAACCAAGTGTACCTGAACGTCTGTGCTTGACATTACAAAAATGATCAGATAGACAGCGCTCAAACGATCAGGTGTAAGGCAGGTGAGTTTACGAGAACAGTTACTTGCAGAAATCTCGTTCATTACGAGATTTCAAGTGAGATAGGAAGCAGCCAATGGAAAAATGGTAATTTAAGATCGCTGCTAGGTTTTCAACTTAAATTTGGTTAACTGGAGGGACATTTTGTTTGTTGTTAATTTTAGTTTCTACCTGATGTAAGAAATGTCAGACATCATTATAATCATCGACGCAATCATCATAGACATCATCAGCGTCAACGTCATCTGTATTATCTTCAATAACATCATCATATTCATAATCCACTTAAACAGACAGCTGACTTCATGAAAGAGTCTGGTATCCTACTCTGATTGAGTCTTGATCGCAGAGAGAGAGAGAGAGAGAGAGAGAGAGAGAGAGAGAGAGAGAGAGAGAGAGAGATTCATAATCATCATTATAATCATCGTCGTTATTATTACCGTTGTTGTCGTCATTAGCATAATAATAATAATAATCATCAACACCATGACATCAACATCACAATCATCATCAGCAACATCATCATCGTCGTCGTTATTATCAACGCCGTCGTCATTAGCATCATCATCGTCATCAACTTCATCATCAAATCATTAGCATCATCATCGTCATCATTAACTTCATCATCAAATCATTAGCATCATCATCGTCATCATTAACTTCATCATCAAATCATTAGCATCATCATCGTCATCATTAACTTCATCATCAAATCATTAGCATCATCATCGTCATCATTAACTTCATCATCAAATTATTAACATCATCGTCGTCATCATTAACTTCATCATCAAATCATTAACATCATCGTCGTCATCATTAACTTCATCATCAAATCATTAACATCATCGTCGTCATCATTAACTTCATCATCAAATCATTAGCATCATCGTCGTCATCATTAACTTCATCATCAAATCATTAACATCATCGTCGTCATCATCATGATCATCATCATCTTCGTTATTATCAACGTAGTCGTCATTAGGATCGTCATCATCAACACCATTAACATCATCATAATCATCAACAGCGTTGTCATTATCAACATCATCATCGTCATCGTCACCATCATCATCATTATCAGCGTTATCATCATACACATCATTCTAAAACCAAATTAAACCAATCAAACGTTAAATTGACCAAATCTAATCATATCCTACATATGACAGCATGTTCTATGCTAAGCACAACTATTGGTGCTGGTATGAAAGTGGCATTTTAGTTACATGCCGTCCAGGGTATCCCAAAAGTATGGACACATCGACAAAAATACATATTTTAACGAAATGAAATTTATTAACATTTTATTCAATTGGAATATTATGGTTATGGTTAATCGAAGGCCCCGGTATCAGTGCAAACGAATTACAATCTATAATTGCTCATCGCCCGTGCCAGTGGAATCATCCAAATTAAAATTCATCTCATTGAAGGATCCAAACAAAGAAATGCAGCTGCTGTGCCCATCATAGCAGCTACAGCACACGCCAAAAGATGTAAGTGAACGTAGCTTAACTGTCCTTCGTCAATCGATATCATCATTCACTGTAAGAAATCGGAATATTGAAACACTATCCGGATTAAAACCACAGCACAAGGTGTGCACAGAGCACTAAACTCAGTAGCTCCTGCAGCAAGCTGGACTTGGAATATGAGGAAACTGCAACAAGGAACACTTTTAAGACTGAGCCTCAATGGTTTCTTCCGCCTATCCACCATATTGACCGGAAGTCCAATTGGAACATAAAATAAGGTCTTCAATATGATTTCCAATATCTGTTATGCAAAGGTTGATGCGCTTTGCAAAGTTCAAGTGAACTCGATGTCATCACTCCACAGTGTCGTCAATGTTACCATATTCACTCTTTAAATCTGTCCGTACGTATCGCCGCACAGTGCGTCACTCCCAATTTGATCAGTGTGAACCATCAATAAATCATATTCTTTTTACATGCTTTGTACCATTTTGATATGGGTAAGTAAAAGTAAGTAAAGAGCCCCCGTCACGCCAAGTGGCGTATAGGGAAATATGGTGTTAGTGACCCTATATTTTACAGACCTTCAGCACATGATTTTTGGGGTAATGTGGTCGGTACTACGCCCGTGCTGCTTTACTTTCCCAGAAATAAATCCGGTACCCATTTAAGGCTGGGTGAACCCGGAAGCATGATGGTGGATGGCATGATGTATGATGGTTACACATGTGCAGTTCGAACAGAGGAAGGACTGAGCGAATGTTTCCCAATAGAAACTGGGGTTAAACAAGGATGTATTTTATCGCCCTTGTTATTTGGAATTGTTATGGACTTCATAATGAAGAAATGCTGCACTGGTAATAAAGGCATCGAATGGATACAAGGGGACCATTTGGAGGACCTCGACTTTGCTGATGACATAGTTCTCATCAGCAGTCAGATAAAAACGATGCAGGAAAACACAAATGAACTATCATCAATAGCCAGCAAAATTGGGCTTGAGGTCAATCATGAAAAGACTAAAGTCATGAAAAGTTTAATTCCAACAAGTGACAAAATATACATGGAAAACAAACCAGTAGAAGAGATCGATCACTTTATCTATCTTGGAAGTCACATTGATCGAGAAGGGAAACGAGCAAAGAAATTAGAATCAGACTGGCTAAAGCAGCAATGTCTTTCAGAAGCCTTGAAAAGTTGTAGAAATCAAAACTCATTAGCACAAACACAAAACTTAGGCTATTCAAATCAAATGTACTATCAACCCTTACGTATGCGTGTGAAAGCTGGAAAACAACAAGAGATATAGAAACAAAGTTGAACGCATTCGAAAATAAATGTCTAAGGAAAATACTTGGTATAGAATGGAACGAATTCAAAACAAACGAGGAAATTAGAGAAATCGCCAATCAACCACTAATATCTTCAGTAATAAAGAAAAGACGATGGTCATACGTTGGACATGTGATGAGAAGAGATAATAATCGAATAGCAAAGCAAGCCCTCATATGGGAAACAACAGGTAAAAGAAAAAGAGGAAGACCCAGGGAGACACTGAGAAGAACATTGATGAGAGAGGCAAGAGCAGCAGGAATCGGCTCCCTCAATGAGATAGAACTGCTTGCACAGAACAGAGACAGATGGCGAGATTTGATAAAATATCTTTAAAAGAAAACTGCTAGAACAAAATTCATATAGGAGAAGGTGTATCTTGGTCTACGCCCTATGGGCCGGTTACGGCTCGAAAGGTCAATAGATAGATAGATAGATAGAACCCGGAAGCCGTCGGTTGGGATCGAACCCTACCCCTTGTCCTTTGTTGTCCAGTTCACTAACCACTGAACTATCGCGGTTCCCTTTTGATATGGGTGAAGTCTAGTATCTTGTTCAATTATATAAAAACTCATATGTACCATGTTATATGTTAGATAAATATCAATATGTATATTAATTCTTAAAATATGAAAAATTTGGCTCTGAAATGTCTTCCTTTGTATTGATAAAAAGCTTCCGTCCGGATAGAGTTGAGCGTTCAATCAAGTGTGTTACATATGTGGTTTTCATTGAGTACACCTTTTCCTTTAGCATACCCCAGAAGAGGAATTCTAGGGTGTTTTGCTTGTGTCCAGACTTTGGGGACACCCGTATGGGTGACAGATTCCTGATTCTGTTACAGTCCTCCCATTCTTGGTATCATCTAGTGACTGGGCGCCACGATGGCTAAGTAGTTTGTGAACTACTGAGAAAACCAGATCTGGTTCGATCCTGATAGACGGCTTCTAGGTTCACCCAGCCTGAAACGGGTACCAAATTTATTTTTTTGAGGGGGAGGGGTTATAGTTGTAAGGAAATACGGAACTGGCTTAATGCTGACCACATTACCATCCCCACCCTAAAAAACAAATAATAGTAATGTGCCAAAGTTCTTCAGAACATTTTGGCACTAACAGCATATTCCATAGGTGGCACATGACGGGGCTCTAATATTTGTTCTTCCAGTTAATGGCGCCACATGAAAGCGAGGATGAATTCTTCTGCTTTTTCTTTTTTTCAGCTCCCTATGGAGCATGGGTCTTTAACAAACACTTTCAGTTCCCTGTGGAGCACAGGTCTTTAACAAACACTTTCAGCTCCCTGTGGAGCACAGGTCTTTAACAAACACTTTCAGCTCCCTGTGGAGCATGGGTCTTTAACAAACACTTTCAGCTCCCTGTGGAGCATGGGTCTTTAACAAACACTTTCAGCTCCCTGTGGAGCATAGGTCTTCAACATACACTTCCAACTCTTTGTGGAGCATAGGTCTGCAACAAACACTTTCAACTCCCTGTGGAGCATGGGTCTTCAACAAACACTTTCAACTCCCTGTGGAGCATGGGTCTTCAACAAACACTTTCAACTCCCTGTGGAGCATGGGACTTCCAACAAACACTTTCAACTCCCTGTGGAGCATGGGACTTCAACAAACACTTTCAACTTCCTGTGGACCACAAGTCTTCAACAAACACTTTCAACTCCTTGTGAAGCACAAGTCTTCAACAAACACTTTCAACTCCTTGTGAAGCACAAGTCTTCAACAAACACTTTCAACTCCTTGTGAAGCATAGGTCTTCAACAAACACTTTCAACTCCTTGTGAAGCATAGGTCTTCAACAAACACTTTCAACTCCTTGTGGAGCATAGGTCTTCAACAAACACTTTCAACTCCTTGTGGAGCATAGGTCTTCAACAAACACTTTCAACTCCTTGTGGAGCATAGGTCTTCAACAAACACTTTCAACTCCTTGTGGAGCATAGGTCTTCAACAAACACTTTCAACTCCTTGTGGAGCATAGGTCTTCAACAAACACTTTCAACTCCTTGTGGAGCATAGGTCTTCAACAAACACTTTCAACTCCTTGTGGAGCATAGGTCTTCAACAAACACTTTCAACTCCTTGTGGAGCATAGGTCTTCAACAAACACTTTCAACTCCTTGTGGAGCATAGGTCTTCAACAAACACTTTCAACTCCTTGTGGAGCATAGGTCTTCAACAAACACTTTCAACTCCTTGTGGAGCATAGGTCTTCAACAAACACTTTCAACTCCTTGTGGAGCATAGGTCTTCAACAAACACTTTCAACTCCTTGTGGAGCATAGGTCTTCAACAAACACTTTCAACTCCTTGTGGAGCATAGGTCTTCAACAAACACTTTCAACTCCTTGTGGAGCATAGGTCTTCAACAAACACTTTCAACTCCTTGTGGAGCATAGGTCTTCAACATACACTTCCAACTCTTTGTGGAGCATAGGTCTGCAACAAACACTTTCAACTCCTTGTGGAGCATAGGTCTTCAACAAACACTTTCAACTCCTTGTGGAGCATAGGTCTTCAACAAACACTTTCAACTCCTTGTGGAGCATAGGTCTTCAACAAACACTTTCAACTCCTTGTGGAGCATAGGTCTTCAACAAACACTTTCAACTCCTTGTGGAGCATAGGTCTTCAACAAACACTTTCCAAGCCTTACTACCTCTTATCAATCTTTTAAGATTATTCCATGACTTCCCCATCATCTTCATCTCTGCTTGCATATGTCTTTTCGAAAAATATTTTAGTCTTCCTCTTTGTCTCTTCCCCTGCGGATTCCAAAAAGAACCTGTTGTGCAATACTCTCAGTTGGCTTCCGCCGTGTGTGTCCTATCCAGCGCCATCGTTTTCGCCGTATCTCTTTGTCCACTGGTATTTGACTGGTACATTTCCACAATTCTATGTTACTAATTTTGTCCTGCCATTTCCATCTTTTTATTTTGCGAAACATCCACAAATGAAGGTCTGTATCTTCGTGATTGTCACTTTGGTTGTTCTCCATGTTTTACACCCATATAATAGTACTGGTTTAACATTGGAGCTGAAACTTTTTTATGTTTGTATTTAACCTAATTTCTTTGGATTTCCATGCGTTTCCTAGAGCAACTAAGGCTCCTCTTGCTTTTTTTCCATTATTGTGGTATCATTCTCTGTTCCTCCTTCTTTGTCTATATTACTGCTCAGATATAAGTAAAGTAAAGTGCCCCGTCACGGCAAGTGGCGTATAGGGAATATGGTGTTAGTGACCATCATTTTTACAGACCATCGGCACATGCTTTTTTGGGGTAATGTGGTCGGTATTACGCCCGTGCCGCTTTACTTTCCCAGAAAAAAATCCGGTACCCATTAAAGGCTGGGTGAACCCGGAAGCCGTCGATATGAATCGAACTCGACATCTTGTCCTTTGTAGTCCAGTTCACTAACCACTGAACTATCGCCCTAAATTATTTCTTTCTTTTTCTTTCTTCAGTTTTATTTAAGCAGAATAAGACTTATACAAATTCTTCTTCTGCGATCATGACGTCATCCTGACTAGGACTCCGGACTCTCTTATGAAGGCAGCTGTCTGTTTCAGTGATTCGGGTGACCCGTAGAGTTTCTCTTTCAGGGAGTGTGGGCCACATTGACCTCCTCAGGTCTGTGCACTGGGAGCAATCCTGTAGAACGTGTTTTCTTGTCATGTTATCAAGGGTACAGTGACATTGGCTGGTATATAGTTCCTATTTTAAGTTTAGTGAGCATGTGGTGGTTTCTCAATCAGTTTTTCGCGAAAGCGCAGTAAGATGACTTGATAACTCATTTTTTTTTAATGAAAGAGCCCCCGTCACGCCAAGTGGCGTATAGGTGTGGTGTTTGTGGCCATAAATTGTACAGACCTTCAGCACATTATTTTTGCGGTAATGTGGTCGGTTTACTTTCCCAGAAAAAAATCCGGTACCCATTTAAGGCTGGGTGAACCCGGAACTTCTCATGTGATGAGAAGAGATAATAACCGAATAGCAAAGCAAGTCTTCATTTGGGAAACAACAAGTAAGAGAAAAAGAGGAAGACCCAGGGAGACACTGAGAAGAACATTGATGAGAGAGGCAAGAGCAGCAGGATTCGGCTCCCTCAATGAGATAGAGCTGCTTGCACAGAACAGAGACAGATGGCGAGATTTGATAAAATATCTTTAAAAGAAAACTGCTAGAATAAAAATTCAGATAGGAGAAGGTGTATCTTGGTTTACGCCCTATGGGCCGGCTACGGCTCGAAAGGTCAATAGAAAGATAGAAGCCGGAAGCCGTAGGTGAACCCGGAGACGTCGGTTGATCCCTCCTTGGTAGTTATGAACTGAAGCTGCTGCACCGCTTACGAGGATGAATTATTTTTTCATTAAAAGAGTTACTGAGATATACACGTGGCTTCAAGCACACGTAATGCAGTTTGAGTTTTCTCATCATCTAATTTATATCATGAAGAGTTATGGGGAGATGCTTACCTCCCCTACCTAAAACTCTTGCTGTGACGTAATGTCCCTGCTAGCCCGTGTTTGCTCTTCTGACTTTACGATTCTTATAAGCAGGGTTTACTTTTAAGGCCGGAACGGTCCAGACCACGTTCTATTAGACTTAAGTCTTTGGACTATACCGATCCCGAGGTTCTTTTTTTTTTCTTTCTTTCTTTCTTTCTTTCTTTCTTTCTTTCTTTCTTTCTTTCTTTCTTTCTTTCTTTCTTTCTTTCATTCTTTCTTTCTTTTTTTCGTTCGTCAGCTTTTTTTTTTTTTAACCTCTGACGAAGTCCCTAGAGACTAGGAACTGAAGTTTGTGTGTTAATCCATTTTTCCCTGGCAGGCAGATAACTCCGACTTCGAATGTACTCATATTTTTTTCCTTCGATGAGTAATTGACGTTTCAAGCCGGGCCTCGCTGCTGAGACCAGGGGTGGTTGCCGCAGAGAGAAATCATAAATAAAAATCCCAACCAGTATAGCCGGGATTTGAACCCACAACCTCTCTGTCTAGAGGCCGGCGTCTTGCCTCGAGACCAACCAGTCCCCTTGTCTTTATTTTTCTTTCTTTTTTCTTTCTTTCTTTCATTCTTTCTTTCTTATTCCATTCCAGTGTTGAGTGAGATACAAAAGTCTGGTTCTCTCCCTCTTGGCATCTTCCACCATTGTTAATTAATGGTGTCTGCCCATCTTACCTGCACTCACTCACCTCTCAAATAACCAAAAGTTAGGGTGAAATGTGTCAGGTGAATGGCAGGAAATAACCAGAGAGATAAGATCAGAAATGAAGAACTGAGAAAAAAGCTGGCAATAGTTCCAGCCATAGAATACATAAAGAAACAACAGATATGATCACTTAGTCACGTGATAAGACAGAAAAATCAAAACAACACATCGAGCCTTTAATAAACCTTCCGAGAACACCAGACTTGATTGCATGCGTTCGCCCGATGACTAAAGAGTGCTCCTCTTCGTCATCCGCCCTTAAAAGGATGTCAAGTTTGCGTGTCTGCGTTGTGTTGTGGTTTGCTGTATAACTGATATTCGTGCCTTTCAGCACAACACATCCGACTTCAGCACAACATTTTGGAGTACCAGGTTGCCTTCCCTCCTCGATCCCTACTCTCTTGGATATATCAATATTTGTCAAGATGTTCTTTCATATCATTATTTGTCATGATGTTCTTTACTATTGTATTTGTCATGATGATATTCTCTTGTTCCAAGGATGCAGGTTTGTGCCTTGAAACAGGTCAGGTTATGAAAGTGTTCCTTGTTGCAGTTTCCTCATATTCCAAGTCCGGCTTGTTGCAGGAGCTACTGAGTTAAGTGCTCTGTGCACACCGTGAGCTGTGTGTTTCATCAGTTTTGATCATGTTTCGATATTCCAATTGTTTACGATGAATGATGATATCGTATGACAGGGAACAGTTGGCTGTGGTCACTTTCTGTGCGGTTTCCTTATGCCTTTTGGCGTGTGCTGAGACTGCTATGATTGGGACTACAGCTACATTTCTTTGTTTGGGAGATGAGATAGTAATTCAGATGATTCCACTGGCACGGGCGGTTGAGCAATTGTGGATTTTAATTCGTTTGCAGTGATACCGGGGCCTTCCACAACCAAAGAACCAATTACAAACATTAAGAAGCATAAGAGCAGGAGAAACGAACATAGCGTCGAAAGACCGCAAAATATTTCATTAATATTTACAGGGAGATATTATCTGACGACGGAATAGCGAACCCATTTTGGTGGAATGCAGAACACGAGGGTTTGAAAAGCGTCCTCCACTTGACCCAGGGCTTAATGTCACAAGAAAAATGTTTGAAAAAAATGTAGAAGTCTACACCAGTTCAAGCGCTCTACACCAAGAAGTAATGATGCAGAAAATATTCTCAAATTCAAACACGCGAACAATGAAAAAGCAGAGATAACTGGATGCTGATCATAGATTGACTGGTCAAGGAAAGAGGGATTTGGCTTCAGACATTGTGATCAACTATGAATAAGCGAGAGCTATCATTAAACGACACTTAAACGAAAACAGATGAAAGACCAGCTGAAATATACGAGCATAGCTTTTGTCGAGACAAGGGATGGCATTCCTGAAGACCGTTTCACTGATGATATCAAAATGCGAAAGGGTATATATATGGAAGTTAAGAAACAAAATAAGAAGATGGAGAAATAGAAGAAAAGACAAGCACAGACTAGGTATTTAGAAGCTCTCCTGCAGTGCGTTTATTTAGTTTAAATAAAAGAAATCTCGAGAAATCTCGAGAAATCTTGAGGTACACACGTTCCATTGTCAAGGACGATAGTTAAGGACCGCCTGTCCAAACAACTTGATCGAGATATGCTGTGTTAAGGTCGAAACTACGGCTTTGATGATTCTAAATGACTCTCTTTGGAAGATCTAGTTACAGCCGAAAGGCGAACGTTTCTACGGCCCTGGATCGTTTTCCGCCGTACCTGCTAAAAAGACAGCGTCAGGGAACAGTCACAGCGCACGTTCCAATAGGATTTAGAGGATTATCGTTCGCGCCCGATGAAGAACGTAAGGATTAAAGGGTTGAAATAGGATTGATTTCTGGATAAATTTGACAAGTTTAAGAAGCCATACCCATAATATTGAGTTCACTTCTTCTTCTTCTTCTCCTACTCCTTTTTCCTCTTACTCGCCATCCTCTACAACATTTTTTCTACTTCCTCTTCATACACTTCTAGTATTCCCTCTAGTATTTACTTTCTATTTATCTTCTTTCTACTCCTCTTCTACCTATTCCTCTTCTATTTCTTTCTTTTTTCTCTATTTATCTTCTTATTCCTCTTCTTCTACTTCCTCCATTTCTTTCCGTTTATCTTCTTCCTGTTCCTCTTCTTCTACTTCCTCCATTTCTTTCCATTTATCTTCTTCTTCCTATTGCTCTTCTTCTACTTTCTCCATTTCTTTCCATTTATCTTCTTCTTCCTATTCCTCTTCTTCTACTTCCTCAATTTCTTTTCATTTATCTTCTTCTTCCTATTACTTTTCTTCTACTTTCTCCATTTCTTTTCATTTATCTTCTTCTTCCTATTACTTTTCTTCTACTTCCTCCATTTCTTTTCATTTATCTTCTTCTTCCTATTACTTTTCTTCTACTTTCTCCATTTCTTTCCGTTTATCTTTTTCTTCCTATTCCTCTTCTTCTACTTCCTCCATTTCTTTCCGTTTATCTTCTTCTTCCTGTTCCTCTTCTTCTACTTCCTCCATTTCTTTCCATTTATCTTCTTCTTCCTATTGCTCTTCTTCTACTTTCTCCATTTCTTTCCATTTATCTTCTTCTTCGTATTCCTCTTCTTCTACTTCCTCCATTTCTTTTCATTTATCTTCTTCTTCCTATTACTTTTCTTCTACTTCCTCCATTTCTTTTCATTTATCTTCTTCTTCCTATTACTTTTCTTCTACTTTCTCCATTTCTTTTCATTTATCTTCTTCTTCCTATTACTTTTCTTCTACTTCCTCCATTTCTTTTCATTTATCTTCTTCTTCCTATTACTTTTCTTCTACTTTCTCCATTTCTTTTCATTTATCTTCTTCTTCGTATTCCTCTTCTTCTACTTCCTCCATTTCTTTTCATTTATCTTCTTCTTCGTATTCCTCTTCTTCTACTTTCTCCATTTCTTTCCATTTATCTTCTTCTTCCTATTCCTCTTCTTCTACTTCCTCAATTTCTTTTCATTTATCTTCTTCTTCCTATTACTTTTCTTCTACTTTCTCCATTTCTTTTCATTTATCTTCTTCTTCCTATTACTTTTCTTCTACTTCCTCCATTTCTTTTCATTTATCTTCTTCTTCCTATTACTTTTCTTCTACTTTCTCCATTTCTTTCCGTTTATCTTTTTCTTCCTATTCCTCTTCTTCTACTTCCTCCATTTCTTTCCGTTTATCTTCTTCTTCCTGTTCCTCTTCTTCTACTTCCTCCATTTCTTTCCATTTATCTTCTTCTTCCTATTGCTCTTCTTCTACTTTCTCCATTTCTTTCCATTTATCTTCTTCTTCGTATTCCTCTTCTTCTACTTCCTCCATTTCTTTTCATTTATCTTCTTCTTCCTATTACTTTTCTTCTACTTCCTCCATTTCTTTTCATTTATCTTCTTCTTCCTATTACTTTTCTTCTACTTTCTCCATTTCTTTTCATTTATCTTCTTCTTCCTATTACTTTTCTTCTACTTCCTCCATTTCTTTTCATTTATCTTCTTCTTCCTATTACTTTTCTTCTACTTTCTCCATTTCTTTTCATTTATCTTCTTCTTCGTATTCCTCTTCTTCTACTTCCTCCATTTCTTTTCATTTATCTTCTTCTTCGTATTCCTCTTCTTCTACTTTCTCCATTTCTTTCCATTTATCTTCTTCTTCCTATTGCTCTTCTTCTACTTTCTCCATTTCTTTCCATTTATCTTCTTTTTCCTATTCCTCTTCTTCTACTTTCTCCATTTCTTTCCATTTATCTTCTTCTTCGTATTCCTCTTCTTCTACTTTCTCCATTTCTTTCCATTTATCTTCTTTTTCCTATTCCTCTTCTTCTACTTTCTCCATTTCTTTCCATTTATCTTCTTCTTCGTATTCCTCTTCTTCTACTTTCTCCATTTCTTTCCATTTATCTTCTTCTTCCTATTGCTCTTCTTCTACTTTCTCCATTTCTTTCCATTTATCTTCTTCCCCTATTGCTCTTCTTCTACTTTCTCCATTTCTTTCCATTTATCTTCTACTTCGTATTCCTCTTCTTCTACTTCCTCCATTTCCTTCCATTTATCTTCTTCTTCCTAATCCTCTTTTTATTCTCATTCATCTTCGCGGCCCAACGGTTACCCTCTTCATTGTCTTCACCTTAGCACGATGTTTATGTGCGTAACTTCTATTGTGGTTTACACAAATCATCAATATCTACTCATTTCGACCAAACACATCCGACTCCGGCTTATCATTTAGAGGTTTCTTCTTGCCTTCCCTCTCGATCCCTGCTTTCTTGGACAGCCTTGTTAGTGTGTTGCAGAGCAATAACAGGGGCAAACGGGTCTATAATTGATCAATATTTGTTACCGCTTATCCTCACACAATGAAACCATAAGTAAAATAGGAACAAAACCCTGCCAAGAATATATAGAACAACAACAACTTAAATGGTTTGGCCACCTGGTCAGAATGAATTCTTACCAATCACCATCAAGGGCGTTCTTCTCAAGAATGCATGGAAAAAGACCAAGAGGAAGACCCAGAAGAAGATGGATAGATGCAGTGACAGAGATATGTAACAACAAAGGAAAATCACTAATTCAGACAGTTCGAGCAGCTCAAGAACGACAAATGATATAAACCACGACACCTTTTAGGTATCAGTGAGAAAGAGAAAAGAAGAAGATCCTCACACACGTTGTCAGCTATGATTTGCTGACCACTTTCAGCCCTGGTGGGGGCTGAGTTGTCTAGAGGTAAGACATTGGCCTATGGGCATAAAGGACGTTGATTCGATTCGAACTACAGGTATTGAAAAAAAATTTTTTAAAAACAGAATCCGTGTTTTCTTCGAGGCGTTACCGTGCTCGGTCTTCTGGCAGTGAGATCCGATGTCTGGCCCTCTCGGATAACGGCAAAGATCACGTGGTTCCGCGTGCATTCTGCTCACGTTAAAGAACTCTTTACAGTTTGAAATCGAGAAGAGCAGGCCAAAATGGCCGCTGCCATGATTAAATTTAAAGAAATAATAAAAAAAAAAACATATACACAAAACGTTATAACTTTCCACGATAAAAATATGAAGTCGGAGAACATCTGCTTGTACGGCGGGGACACCTAAGAATACAGCTGACGGTTTGAAAAATAATAATAATCATCATCATCAAGTACCGGGCCTGCTGGCGTAGGTGATCATATCTCTCCACAACTTTTGATCTCGACATTTATTTATCATTTCTGTTGTTGACTTTCTGCCAAGCCATACTCTTAAGCTGTCTGGTATCTTTTCTCTTTGCTTCCCTCTATCTCTTCGTCCCTCAATTTTTCCAATTGTTACAATATATTCCAGTTGTTCTCTTTTCATTATATGGCCAAAAAATGATGATTGTTTCTTCCTAATATTGGAAATTAGCTCTCTTTTTGTTTTAACCTCGTTCAGAACGTTTTCATTACTCTTCGTTGAAAAGCAGAGGAACAAAATTATATTCATGAAACACTTTGTCTCGCTGGAGGCTAGAAATATAAAGATGGCGAACGCAAAACAAACAACAAACAAGTAACAAATAAACAACAATCACAGCCCTGGCACTGTTATAGGACCTGTCCTTGTCATGGGTACCAACTACTGACAAAAGTTACAAAGACTTCAATTGTCTCAGACACACCACAACTTAAAAAAAAATTGTTTACTATAAAGATGTAAACGTGAAATAAACAAAAGATTAGGAATGTCAAAAAGCAATTTTAATGTCATGAGAAACACACTAACATCAAAATAAATAACACCAGGGCTAAAACTAAGAATAGCAAAACGTTATGTTTTCTCAACATTCCTATATGGTGCAGAAACATGGGCATTAGACAAGAAAACAGAACAGAGAATTGAAGCCTTTGAAATGTGGATATATAGAAGTATAGGCAGAATTGGATGGAAGGAAAAGAAAACAAACAATGATGTTCTTAAAGCAACTAAAAATGAAAAGAGAACTACTAAACACAATTCAAACAAGACAAATGAGATTTCTGGGCCATGTTAAAAGACACAACAGCCTATTAAAAGTAATCCTGGAGGGGAAAATACAAGGTAAAAGAGGCAGATCAAGATTAACATGGACGAATAACATCAAAAGATGGACAAACCAGCCCATGACAATCTGCACCATCAAAGCAAAAGACAGAGTGGAATGGCGCTCCATGGTAGCCAACCTCGATGCGGAGATGGCACTCGATGATGATGATGATGTATTAAACAATGTTTAAAAATGTGCAGCGGGAGGAAAAAAAGTTGTTGTAATGGCACAATGTCAAGGTCGATTTCTGTAGAGACGCCAGCGATCTGGGTGTGATCTCTCATCATCATGTGCCATACTGGTTGGCGTAGGCGATCATGTTGTCCCACAATTATCTGTCCTCATCAAATCCAATTAGTTCTGTTGTTGATTGTTTTCCATGCCATGACACTAAGTTGTCTAGTATCTTCTCTCTTTGTCGTCCGCGATCTCTGTTTCCTTTTATTTTGCCAGTTGTAACCAAGTATTCCAATTTTCCTCTTCTCATGATGTGCCCGAAAAATGTTTCTTCCAGATGTTTTTTAGGAGCTCTCTTTTCTATTCGCCTCTTTGAGACTTTCCTCTTTGATCTTCTCAGCTGTCCAGGAAACTTTCAACATTCTTCTGAAAAATCAAATCTCTGAATTTGTTTGTCTACTGTCCGTGATTTGCTTCCATATGTCAACATTTGTTCTATATGGTACAGGTGAACTCTCTTTCTCACTTCTAGTGATAATGACTTGTTGAACACGTTTTGCCTTTCATTTTCTGAAACGCTATTTTGGTCTGAGCTATTTTGCTTGTTATTCATGCGGTGGATCTTCCATCTAATGTTATTATTGTGTCCGAGGGTGGATCTTCCATCTAATGTTATTATTGGGTCCAAGGGTGGATCTTCCATCTAATGTTATTATTGTGTCCAAGGGTTGATCTTCCATCTAATGTTATTATTGTGTCCAAGGGTTGATCTTCCATCTAATGTTATTATTGTGTCCGAGGGTGGATCTTCCATCTAATGTTATTATTGTGTCCAAGGGTGGATCTTCCATCTAATGTTATTATTGTGTCCAAGGGTTGATCTTCCATCTAATGTTATTATTGTGTCCAAGGGCGGATCTTCCATCTAATGTTATTATTGTGTCCAAGGGTGGATCTTCCATCTAATGTTATTATTGTGTCCGAGGGCGGATCTTCCATCTAATGTTATTATTGTGTCCGAGGGTGGATCTTTCATCTAATGTTATTATTGTGTCCAAGGGTGGATCTTCCATTTAATGTTATTATTGTGTCCAAGGGTTGATCTTCCATCTAATGTTATTATTGTGTCCAAGGGTGGATCTTCCATCTAATGTTATTATTGTGTCCAAGGGTTGATCTTCCATCTAATGTTATTATTGTGTTCAAGGGTTGATCTTCCATCTAATGTTATTATTGTGTCCAAGGGTGGATCTTCCATCTAATGTTATTATTGTGTCCAAGGGTGGATCTTCCATCTAATGTTATTATTGTGTCCGAGGGTGGATCTTCCATCTAATGTTATTATTGTGTCCAAGGGTGGATCTTCCATCTAATGTTATTATTGTGTCAAAGGGTGGATCTTCCATCTAATGTTATTATTGTGTCAAAGGGTGGATCTTCCATCTAATGTTATTATTGTGTCAAAAGGTGGATCTTCCATCTAATGTTATTATTGTGTCCAAGGGTGGATCTTCCATCTAATGTTATTATTGTGTCCGAGGGTGGATCTTCCATCTAATGTTATTATTGTGTCCAAGGGTGGATCTTCCATCTAATGTTATTATTGTGTCCAAGGGTTGATCTTCCATCTAATGTTATTATTGTGTCCAAGGGTTGATCTTCCATCTAATGTTATTATTGTGTCAAAGGGTGAATCTGCCATCTAATGTTATTATTGTGTCCGAGGGTGGATCTTCCATCTAATGTTATTATTGTGTCCAAGGGTGGATCTTCCATCTAATGTTATTATTGTGTCCAAGGGTTGATCTTCCATCTAATGTTATTATTGTGTCCAAGGGTTGATCTTCCATCTAATGTTATTATTGTGTCCAAGGGTGGATCTTCCATGTAATGTTATTATTGTGTCCGAGGGTGGATCTTCCATCTAATGTTATTATTGTGTCCAAGGGTGGATCTTCCATCTAATGTTATTATTGTGTCCAAGGGTTGATCTTCCATCTAATGTTACTATTGTGTCCACGGGTTGATCTTCCATCTAATGTTATTATTGTGTCAAAGGGTGGATCTTCCATCTAATGTTATTATTGTGTCCAAGGGTGGATCTTCCATCTAATGTTATTATTGTGTCCAAGGGTTGATCTTCCATCTAATGTTATTATTGTGTCCAAGGGCGGATCTTCCTTCTAATGTTATTATTGTGTCCAAGGGTGGATCTTCCATCTAATGTTATTATTGTGTCCGAGGGTGGATCTTCCATCTAATGTTATTATTGTGTCCAAGGGTGGACCTTCCATCTAATGTTATTATTGTGTCCAAGGGTTGATCTTCCATCTAATGTTATTATTGTGTCAAAGGGTGGATCTTCCATCTAATGTTATTATTGTGTCCAAGGGTTGATCTTCCATCTAATGTTATTATTGTGTTCAAGGGTTGATCTTTCATCTAATGTTATTATTGTGTCCAAGGGTGGATCTTCCATCTAATGTTATTATTGTGTCCGAGGGTGGATCTTCCATCTAATGTTATTATTGTGTCCTAGGGTGGATCTTCCATCTAATGTTATTATTGTGTCCAAGGGTTGATCTTCCATCTAATGTTATTATTGTGTCCAATGGTTGATCTTCCATCTAATGTTATTATTGTGTCCAAGGGTGGATCTTCCATCTAATGTTATTATTGTGTCCGAGGGTGGATCTTCCATCTAATGTTATTATTGTGCCCGAGGGTGGATCTTCCATCTAATGTTATTATTGTGTCTAAGGGTTGATCTTCCATCTAATGTTATTTTTGTGTCCGAGGGTGGATCTTCCATCTAATGTTATTATTGTGTCCAAGGGTGGATCTTCCATCTAATGTTATTATTGTGTCAAAGGGTGGATCTTCCATCTAATGTTATTATTGTGTCAAAAGGTGGATCTTCCATCTAATGTTATTATTGTGTCCAAGGGTGGATCTTCCATCTAATGTTATTATTGTGTCCAAGGGTTGATCTTCCATCTAATGTTATTATTGTGTCCAAGGGTGGATCTTCCATCTAATGTTATTATTGTGTCCGAAGGTTGATCTTCCATCTAATGTTATTATTGTGTCCGAGGGTTGATCTTCCATCTAATGTTATTATTGTGTCCGAAGGTTGATCTTCCATCTAATGTTATTATTGTGTCCGAAGGTTGATCTTCCATCTAATGTTATTATTGTGTCCGAGGGTTGATCTTCCATCTAATGTTATTATTGTGTCCAAGGGTGGATCTTCCATCTAATGTTATTATTGTGTCCGAAGGTTGATCTTCCATCTAATGTTATTATTGTGTCCAAGGGTGGATCTTCCATCTAATGTTATTATTGTGTCCAAGGGTGGATCTTCCATCTAATGTTATTATTGTGTCCGAGGGTTGATCTTCCATCTAATGTTATTATTGTGTCCGAGTATTGGACGCTTTGATCTTGTTTTATGTTTACCACTCCGTCAAGAAGGGTGTCCGGTTAGCGCAATCGATAGGCGGTTGGCTTACCACGGCAACAGCCGGGGTTCGTAATCCTGGCGAGGACACCTGGGTTTTACTAATTCCCTAAAAAATTAGTAGGAGCCGCGATAGCTCAGTGGTTAGTGAACTGGACTACTACGGACAAGGGGTAGGGTTCGATCCCAACCGACGGCTCCGGGTTCACCCAGCCTTAAATGGGTACCGGATTTTTTCTGGGAAAGTAAAAGCAGCACGGGCGTAATACCGACCACATTACCCCAAAAATCATGTGCTGAAGGTCTGTAAAATATAGGGTCACTAACACCATATTTCCCTATACGCCACTTGGCGTGACGGGGGGTACTTTACTTTTTTTACTACTCCGTCAAGAAGAAAAAAAAACAACGCAGAATTGACAACGACGATCTCAAATATAATAGGGAGGGTGAATGTTAGAAACTCTTTATATAGGGCGGGTTATCACTAACGTCTGTAAATAGGTATGGGGCAGGTTATCACTGGCATCTGTGAAGAGGTATGGGACATGTTATCACTGGCGTCTGTGAAGAGGTATGGAATGGGTTATCACTGGTGTCTGTGAAGAGGTGAAGGGCGGGTTATCACTGACGTCTGTGAAGAGGACACCAATTGTTTTGGAGTTAGCTACCTCCAACTGATATCGATTCAGCAGCATCACCATAGGGCTTGCTCTACAATGGGGCTAAGTGGTCTAGAGGTATGACGTCAGCCTCAGGACAGCAAGGACCCGGCTTCAAACCCACCAGAGGCGGTAGTGAGTTTTCAAAAACAGGAAAAATTAATTCGTAGTTTCTTTATGACGTTACCCTCCCCTGATCTCTTGGGTAGTGAGATTCGATGTCCAGCACTCTCTGACAACGGCAATAAACAGGAGGCCCGTGTGCACTCACGCACGTTAAATATCCTTTAGCAGTTAAATTTGAAAAGTGGAGACCATGAATGTGACCGTTTCCCGGGCAAAATTGTCAGGAAAAAAACTACCCATAACGCGGATCCCCCAGCGTTCTACTGAGTTCGTGCACGTGGACCAGTATTCTCTTCGAATTTTCTCGAGATTCTCGAGGGATACCTGAGCACCTATCGGTTCGTCGGGTGTGCAGGTATGATGGTCCCAACAACAAACATGCTCTATAACAGTGTGGTCAAACTTTTTATTACTCGAGGGCCAAACAGAGCATACCGCAAGGGAGCGCGGGCCATTGGTTGGACCACGCTGTTATAGAAGACTGTCTCTAGGGTACTGATCTGAGAAGACAAACGTGGCCCACCACGCCACACCGCCATCTTGGACAGAAACTGTGCTGCGAGCCAAAAACACGAGCCTGTATCTGAGGGCTAGAATCAAAGTGAAATTGTTAAAAGATCGCTGGCAAGAAATGAGGAAGTTGCAAAAACATCTACTTTCTTTTTAATCTCACCCCATCGTGGATTTTTACCGAAACAAATAAACGATTCTGGACGTTTCAATGATAAGCCTCGTTTGATCTTTCTGTAGAAAGCAGTTTTTAAAAGTTGGAGTGTTTTAGTTGTTCTTTGTAGCGGCTCTGAGGTTTCCATTCTGCCTTCCAGCTGCAGGTGAAAATCTCAATTAGCGGCGTTCTGCAGCAGAGGGTTAAGGTCTACCACAGGGGCGGACGGTGGGTTTTCAAACTTGAGGAGGCCAGATATGAGACCAAACTTTTGAGTTAACCTTTAACCGGATCATTTTTTTTCTTGGAAAGTGAAGCCGCACGGGCGTAATACCGACTACATTAACCCAAAAATCATGTGCTGAAGGTCTGTCAAATGTATGGTCACCATTATCATTGAGTACCGTCTCCGCATCGAAGGTTGACTACCATGGAGCGCAATTCCACTCTGTCTCTTGCTTTGTTGGTGCAGATTGTCATAGGTTGGCTTGTTTATCTTTTGATGTTACTCGTCCATGTTAGTTTTAGTCTGCCTCTTTTACCTTGTATTTTCCCTTCCAATATTACTTTTAGTAGGCTGTTGTGTCTTTTAACATGCCACAAAAATTTCATTTGTCTTGTTCTAATTGTGTTTAGTAGTTCTCTTTGCAGTTTTAGTTGTTTAAAACATCATCATTTGTTTTCTTTTCTTTCCATCCAATTCTACCTATTCTTCTATAGATCCACATTTCAAAGGCTTGATCTTTCTGTAGAAATCAGTTTTTAAAAGTTGGGCGGTTTTAGTTGATCTTCTCATTAAAACTCCTCTCATGGTCACTAACACCATATTCCCTATACGCCACCTGGCGGGACGGGGCTCTTTATTTACGTTTTTTAACCTGATCATGTGCAGAATAAACATTACTGTATCTTGCGTTTGTATTATAGTTCCTTCAATTATTGCTCAAATTACATCATTATAATTACATCATAATATTATAGTTACGTGCATTCTAAGTTATTATAATAAAAGCATGGTTTTACCGTTAATTGCTGTTGTTGTTGTTGTTATTGTTGCTGTTGTTGTTGCTGTTGTTGTTGTTGCGTTCGTCAGCTTTCAACTATGACGAAGTCCTAGAAACTGGGAACTGAATTTCGCGTGTTAATTCACTTTTCCCTGTCAGCCGTGTGCACTGAGGTCCCTCGCCGCACAGGCAGATAACTCCGACTTCGGAGGTACTCATGTTTTTTTTCCGTCGATGAGTAACTGACGTTTCAAGCCGGGCCTCGCTGCTGAGACCAGGAGTGGTTGCCGCAGAGAGAAATCATAAATAAAAATCCCGACCGGAGCAGCCGGGATTTGAACCCACGACTTCACTGTCTCGAGGCCGGCTACTATGCCTCGAGACCAACTAGTCCCACATGGACCTGGATATGAATAATAAATTACTATTAATTAAGATATCTTATAGTTTTATTGAGATTTTCTTTTATATATAAAAACACAGACGTAGTGATTTATTGACGGCATTTCATAAATTCTCCTTCCTATCCATCAGCAATACTTTTGTAATAAAAAGATAGAACACTGTCTGATTTGTCGTTCTTTTGCTGCCATGGAAACGGGGAGCAAATTGTTGAATCGGCCTACCCAGTTCTCATGGTTATGGTTAGTTGAGGCCCCTGGTCTCACTGCAAACGAATCAAAATCCATAATTGCTCAGCCGAAGGTGCCAGTAAAATAATTCGAATTAAAACTCATCTCATTGAAGGATCTAAAGAAAGACAGCTGCAGTCCCCATCACAACAATTACAGCACACACCAAAAAACATACGGCCAAGGCCATACCGAAAGTGAAAGCAGCTGAACTGTCCTTTGTCATACGATATCATAATTAATCATAAGCAGTCGAAGTATCTAAACACGATCCGGAAGAAAAACGCAGCTCACTGTGTGCACAGAGCACTAAACTCAGTAGTTCTTGCAGCAAGCCGGACTTAGAATATGAGGAAACTGCAACAAGGAATACTTCTCAGAGTGGTTCCTGCCGCCTATCCGCCATATTGACCATAGTTCTCATACACCTCGAAAGATCGATAGATGCCGTTGTACGGTTGTAGTAGGTTTGACCTTTATAGACATTGAAGCCTATTTATTAGTAACGGCTTGAGTTATTTGAACTATATCACGGCTATACTAGGGAATACGGTGGCTGGTTGTACACTGACATTTAACTCATTGAGCTGGGATGTGATTGTGTTATGTATTCTGATAACATATTACAGGAGTCGTGGCCTCCGTTGCTTCCTCTGAACATCCGCCGCTGTATACCGGCTTGAAGTCCGACTGGGTCGGTTTTGATCCGTCGAACTCTAACCTTTGACACACCTCGCCACCCATTACTCCCAACCCAGCTCTAACACTTAAGTGCATCCCCAGGCAGTTTCGAATGAGAATTCTGGCCTCCCTTTCAGGTTTTGTGTTTTCTCTCGTCTCCTTATTTCTGTTACCCTTTCTCGGCGTTTTCACCTGTTTAGAGTACTTTCCCTTGTAACCCGGGGCAACGATATTGGATATGTAGCCATATTTGTTTGGAACCGACGGGAGAGGAGTATCACATGACCTGAGTGCTTCAAGGGTTTGTGATTGTGACTTCAACAAGGAGCCTAGGTGTTAGTCAGGTAGTCGGACTCCCAGTTTGGAACTGTTTGTATATGTTTATATACGTTTGTGTATGTGTGTTTAAAAGTGCATATATGTGCATGTGTGTGGATATGTACACGAGGAGAGACGTATATATGTAGTTAACGTATGTGTGAGTATGTGGTTAATTGCCTAAGGCATCATATATGCTAGTATACAATCTATGCTGTTAAATTACTTTGTTCATAGTGCTAACTTATTTTGATAAACGGAGACGAAGGCGCGCCTCCCAGCACCAGAACCGGAAGTTGTCAGCGAACCACAGCTGATGGCTTGCGTCGGGATCGGTGAACCAGAACCATTCATACCCAGCTCCACCTCTCCGTGGTGCCTCTAGTAACAGACTAACCTGTCTAGTCTAGCCAACGAGTAGGGATCGAAGAGGGAAGACAACCCAGCACTCAAAAAAGTCATGCTGAAGTCGGATGTGATGGGGCGAAAGGCGCAAATATCACAGTTATACTGTAAACCACAACACAACGCAGACACGCCCACTTAACTTCCTTTTAAGGGCGGATGATGACGAGGTACACTCCTTTAGTCATCGGGCGAACGCAAGCAAGCAATTTGAAAACGTGGGGAGAACGCGAGACTCAAGCACAAATCAAGATAAAAGATGCATTGATGGAATATTAGAAACACTAGGAAACATAACAACAGGAGAGGTTAACAGAAGAGCTAAAGATGAACTGATGGAATATTAGAAACATTAGGAAACATAACAGCAGGAGAGGTCAACAGAAGAGCTAAAGATGGACTGATGGAATATTAGAAACACTAGGAAACATAACAACAGGAGAGGTCAACAGAAGAGCTAAAGATGGATTGATGGAATATTAGAAACACTAGGAAACATAACAACAGGAGAGGTCAACAGAAGAACAAGAGATGAATTGATGGAATATTAGAAACACTAGCAAACATAACAGCAGGAAAGGTCAACTGAAGCGCTAAAGATGGATTGATGGAATATTAGAAACACTAGGAAACATAGCAGCAGGAGAGGTTAACAGAAGAGCAAAAGTATAGTACTACCGATTACACAGATCCAATATTTTCCAAATAAAGTTTTTAAAAGGTCGTTAAATTACGATGTGTCGTGGTTTACAACAAGCAGCGATAAATGCGTTTTTGTATTCAAGTTTACAAAATCGAAGACATCGTGACACACAATGATCGCATGGCCAGTACTATTATATAAGTGTGTGTCCTGATTTCTCGCCTAAAATTGCGCAGTGGCTGATACACTCCGTCTTCAGCAGGCGGGATCTTGGTGTGACGTAAGAGTTTTCCTTCTCGTATGGTGGATGCCCTCCTGGGCTGTCGAGGCCCACCTTGCCCGTGGTTTCTGTCTGGGTGTTCTCCCATAGCCTTTCCTTCTCCCGATGGTAACTGCTAGGCAGCTGTATTTTGTTTTCTGGGGTGTCCTTTCCTGTGGATAGAGATTTCAATGCGGTCCTTACTCACATGGCTTGTTCCATTTCTGGACATGTGGAGTATTTTTTAATTGATGCAATTGTTCCACCGATTAACCCCCCCCCCCCCATCCTGGTAGGAGATCTTTCCATCTGGTCATGAGGTCAGATCTGCAGTTCATGAGGTCAGATCTGCAGTCCCCGTCTCCATGATGACGCTGACATTTCTCTCCAGGTCGTGATGGTTGCCTCATAGTTTCTGCTTTAGTTCAGCACCCTCCGGTCAGATCTGACACCGTGGTTCCTTGTGGGCTGGACACAGATGGAGGATATGCTCTGGGTCCTGAATACCGGTTCCACGTGGGCATTCATTGGTGTGGGACACTTTATATTGAAGAAGTGACTTATCAGTCTACAGTTATAGGTTCTCAGGCTTAAGATGATGGCCTGCTATATTCTCTACAATTGAATCGGGAGATAATATAGAAGAAGAATATAGAGGAAGAATATAGAGGAACAATACAGAAGTACAACATAGAGGAACAATATAGACGTACAATATCATCATCATCATGTGCCATACCGGTTGGCGTAGGCGATCATGTCCCTCCACAATCTTCTATCTACAGTGCATCGTATCAGTTCTGTTGTTGACTGTTTTCCATGCCATGACACCAAGCTATCCAGTAATTTCTCTCTTTGTCGCCCGCGATCTCTCTTTCCTTTTATTTTGCCAGTTGTAACCAAGTATTCCAACTTTCCTCTTCTCATGATGTGCCCGAAAAATGTTGATTGTTTCTTTCTGATGTTTTTTAAGAGCTCCCTTTTTGTGTTGGCTTCTTTGAGAACTTATAGAGGAACAATATAGAGGTACACTATAGAGGAACAATATAGAGGAACAATATAGAGGAACAATATAGAAGTACAATATAGAGGAGTAATATAGGTACAATCATCATCGTCGAGAGCCATCTCCGCAACGAAGGTTGGCTAACATGGAGCGCTATTCTGCTGTCTCTTGCTTTGATTGTGCAGGTTGTCATAGGCTGGTTTGTTCATCTCTTGATGTTACTCCCGTCCATGTTAGTCTTGGTCTGCCAGGAACAATATAGAGAAACAAAATGGAGGAATAATATAAAGAAACAATATAGAAGGAGAATATAGAGGAATGATATGGAAGGACCATATAGAGGAACAATAAAGAATGACAATACAGAGGAATAATATAAAGGATTAATATGGAAGGCCAATATAGAGGAACAATATATAGGAATAATATAGAAGAACAATATAGAAGGACAATGTAATAGTACAATTTAGAGGAACAATATAGAGGAATAATATGGGAATACTATAGAAGTACAATAAAGAAGTATAATATAGAGGAATAATATATAGGAACAATATAGAAGGACAATACAGAGGAACAATAGGAGACCTTTAGAACAAACATGAAAAAGCAGTGATATTCTCTAGAAGAGGAAGAATTATAACTTTACATCTCACCATGACTCCCAGATTGATGTATGAGAGAGTGAAGAGATTAAAAAAAACCCAAAAAAACACACATTATGAGATATTAAAATGCTGAAAAGACAGATTGCCGTCAGAAAAGAATCGCTCATGAAGATTGCCAAGCATGGCACGTGATGATGAGAATGCGATCTACGCCTAAATTGCTAGCGCGTGATTTTCATTTCAGGCACGTTACTTCCGCTTTCGTCAGAGACGGGGCCGATTTCTCTCCCCTTGTTTCCTGGACCGACAATATCGGTGATTTGCTTGAGGGGAATTCTTCCCTCGCTTGATCCTCGGTTTGAGAAGTCTGTGCTGTTGCAATACACCCGTGTTCTGTCAGAAGTGATGTCTTGCATATTTTCAGTTCAGAAGTGACTGGAAGATTGTGCAGAAGCTTGGGGGGGGGGGGGGGGGTCGGCTCATGAGGTCTTGAACCAGGTGCTTTTGATCGAGTAGAGGGTCAAGGGATATGAATGCATCAAAATGCGAAGCTGGAGTACAGCTGTTTATAAAGGAGAGGTTTAAAAGACCAAAATGTTGTGCTTACATCTTTACGTAGCTAAAGGCAAACACAAAATGCAACGACGTTGTGGCTCATAAGGCTTCCAACAAAAACAATGAAACAACACATACACAGACGTCTATGCAAAGATAAAGGTGAAATACGAGAAGTGAATAGGCGTCTTAGCAGGCGAGTTTTCAACCATATGTGCTCGGTCGCCCATCTAGAAGTGTTCGGAGACTTCTGGATAGTGTCGCCTCAAGCATCGAAACTCACGATGCGCGGCGGCTTTCCTCACCTTATTAGAGTAATACCCTGGAACCCATTTCTGCCAGCGGCTGGGCCGACCGAGGGGGTATATTTGTGTTTCCCCAACCACGAGTACAACTCACACTGCTTCCAGCGGCAATCGAACACGGGTTGTCCGGACACAATGGCGGTCGGCTTAAAGTTGGTCAATTTTTTTGTCTGGATCCGAGGTCAACTTTCTTGTCTGGACCCGAGGTCAACTTTCTTGTCTGGACCCGAGGTCAACTTTCTTGTCTGGACCCGAGGTCAGCTTTCTTGTCTGGACCCGAGGTCAACTTTCTTGTCTGGACCCGAGGTCAACTTTCTTGTCTGGACCCGAGGTCAACTTTCTTGTCTGGACCCGATGTCAACTTTCTTGTCTGGACCCGAGGTCAACTTTCTTGTCTGGACCCGAGGTCAACTTTCTTGTCAGGACCCGAGGCCAACTTTCTTGTCTGGACCCGAGGCCAACTTTCTTGTCTGGACCCGAACATTGCCGCGCTTATGTGCATCTAATTACAGCCAGGATTTATAATAACAGGAGGACGTGAACTTCCGGTCAATATGGTGGATAGGCGGCAGGAACCATTGAAGGCTATGTATGAAAAGTGTTCCTTGTTGCAGTTTCCTCATATTCCAAGTTCGGCTTGTTGCAGGAGCTACTGAGTTAAGTGCTCTGTGCACACCGTGAGCTGTGTGTCTCATCCGTTTTGATCATGTTTCGATATTCCAATTGTTTACGATGAGTGATGATATCGTATGGCAGGGAACAGTTGGCTGTGTTCCCTTTCTGTGCGGTTTCGCCTTATGTCTTTTGGCGTGTGCTGAGACTGCTATGATGGGGACTACAGCTACCTTTCTTTATTTGTGAGATGAGTTAGTAATTCAGATTATTCCACTGGCACGGGCGGTTGAGCAATTATGGATTTTAATTCATTTGCAGTGATACCGGGGCCTTTCATAACCAAAGAACCAAAGAACCGAACGTCGGTAGCCCAGTCGGTTAGTCTTCTCAGCTAGGTTACTGAGGCTCCCTGTTGTGTAAGTAAATAAAATTAACACCATAGGAATAACTAATTATATGATATCAAAACAAAATAATAATATGAAATAACAATGAAAGGGCTCTAAATCCAGCAGCGGTTAGAATCTCTCTAGTAAGAGCCCATTTTCTGAGGCCGGGACTTCCCCACACTCGTCGACAGTGCAAGGTCATTTTGATTTCGGGCCTAGCCACAGCAGCTGGAAGTTGTCCTTTCATTCTATCTTCATATTATTTTGTTTTGATATATTACTATTAGTTAGCAATGTAGTGTTAATTTTATTTACTTATGTATCTTGTGTATATGTTTGTCTAGATTATTTTAAGATCCATCAGGGGCATGTCTGGAATAACAATTGGAGGTCATAATATAAATAATCTAAGGTATGCTGGTATATAAAAAAAAGTCTGTGTCGGTGGATGGGGCGGATGAATCGAAAATGATCAACGGCCCAGAAGGCGAAAACAGCAAAGTGTGTGGTATACATGAGGCATATTCAGAACACGAAAGACGGATATGGCAGACCACCGTGAAAGAGGTTGGAGCCTCATCACGTAACACTCCAAAGAAAGCCATGGAGAGAAATTCTAACAACAACTGAAAATAAAAAGAGAACTACTAAATACAATTAAGACAAGACAAATGAAATTTTTGGGGCATGTTAAAAGACACAACAGCCTACTAAAAGTAATATTGGAAGGAAAAATACAAGGTAAAAGAGGCAGAGGCAGACCAAGAATAACATGTACGAGTAACATCAAAAGATGGACAAGTCAATCTATGACAGCCTGCACCATCAAAGCAAGAAACAGAGTAGAATGGCGATCCATGGTAGCCAACCTTCGTTGCGGAGAGGGCACACGATGATGATGAATATAACTAATCTAAGGTATGATGATGATACAGTCTTAATCGCTAAGAGTGAAAATGAGTTACAAGAAATGTTGGACATTATAGTGAAGGAAAGCAACAATAAAGCACTCAGCCGTAATAGCAAAACGACAAAGGTAATGGTAACAACAAAGAAAAAGACATCACCTCAGTGCAAAATAAAGACAAGTGGAACAATATTAAAACAGGTAAATGAATTTAAATATTTGGGAACTTTGTTAACCTCAGACGGAAGATGTACAAAAAAGGTGAGATGCAGAATGGCTCAGGCAAAAGCAGCTTTCCAAAAAATGAGGAAGATACTATGCAATCCATTTTTGACAATAGAAACAAGAAAAAAAGTTCTTAAATGTTACGTAGAGCCAGTCTTAACATATGGTTGCGAGTCATGGACAATAGGACAACAGACAAGAAAATCACTGGAGTCTGTAGAAATGTGGTTTTACAGAAGATTGTTGAGAATACCATGGACAGCTAAGAAGAGTAATGAAGAGGTTCTGAGAGAGGTCAAAGCAAAAAGAGAGCTAATTTCCAATGTTAGGAAGAGACAATCATCATTTTTTGGCCATGTTATGAGAAGAGCTCAACTGGACTATATTGTAACAACTGGGAAAATTGAGGGACGAAGAGATAGAGGGAAGCAAAGAGAAAAAATAACAGACAGCTTCGGAGAATGGCTTGGCAGAAGGTCAACAACAGAAATGATAAATAGCTGCCGAGAATGAAAGTTGTGGAGGTACATGATCGCCTACGCCACTAGGCCCGGTACTTGATGATGATGATGATGATTGTTTCTGCAGAAGTCCTAATGAGCAGATTGTTCGATTTTGTGCTGCCCATTACTTCAGTAGAGCTGTAACTATATTATCATTACTATTTTTTCAAATTTCTACTGCATTTAATCTAAAGGTGAATGTCATAACACAAGGCAACAACAAAATCCCAAAAGGAAGCGATAATATTTCAAAATAATTATACTTTCTGTCCTGAGTAGTATGATTGAAAAAAGTGGAAGCGGGCTCTTTAAGCATGCAATGGATAGATACATTGCAGAAGTAGTCAAACATACGTAAGGTCACCTTTGTCTACGTCCCAGGACATGCGACAGTACGGTGAAATGAAAGAGCGGACAGGATGGCTAACTGCGCCATAGTTGAGGACGTTTAATCAATGGATCGGGTGGATATCATCCATGCCCTCAGAAATGTTGGGAGAGCACAGGACTTCGACAACCATAGGTCCACGTCACTCCTTCGGATGAAAGAGAAGGGAGTTAAGTTGGATACAGCCAGAAATGAGACACTTAGTGGCCGTGTAAGAAAACTTATCAACTAACACAGAACTGGGGTCGTCTGTCGCTGGACACTGCGGAAATTGCTGAGGAAGGGATCTAGAAAATATACTAACAACACAACAAATAGCGGCAGGGCTGAAACTAACAATAGCAAGATGTTACATCTTCACAATATTCCTGTATGGTGCAGAAACATAGACACTAGACAAGAAAAAATAACAGAAGATTGAAGCCTTTGAAATGTGGATTTATAGAAGAATAGGTAGAATTGGATGGAAAGAAATGATAACAAACGATGAAGTTTTAAAACAACTAAAAATAAAAAGAGAACTACTAAATACAATTAAGACAAGACAAATGAAATTTTTGGGGCACGTTAAAAGACACAACAGCCTACTAAAAGTAATATTGGAAGGGAAAAAAACCAAGGTAAAAGAGGCAGAGGCAGACCAAGACTAACATAGACGAGTAACATCAAAAACTGGACAAGTTAATCTATGACAACCTGCACCATCAAAGCAAGAGACAGGGTGGAATGGCGATCCATGGTAGCCAACCTTCGTTACGGAGACGGCACTCGGTGATAATGATGACTGTGCAATCCATTTTTGACAATAGAAACAAGAAAAAAAGTTCTTACATGTTATGTAGAGCCCGCCTTAACATATGGATGTGAATCAAGGACAATAGGACCACAGTCAAGAAAATCACTGGAGGCTGTAGAAATGTGGTTTTAAAGAAGAATGTTGAGAATACCATGGACAGATAAGAAGAGTAATGAAAACGTTCTGAAAGAGGCCAAAGAAAAGAAAGAGCTAATTTCCAATATTAGGTAGAAACAATCATCATTTTTGGCCATGTAATGAGAAGAGAACAACTGTAATATATTGTAACAACTGGAAAATTATAAGGACGAAGAGATAGAGGGAAGCAAAGAGAAAAGATACCAGACAGGATAAGAGAAGAAGAGGCTTGGCAGAAGGTCAACAACAGAAATGATAAATAACTATCGAGATAGAAAGTTGTGGAGAGACATGATCACCTACGCCAGCAGACATGGTACTTGATGATGATGATGAAAATTATAACACAGAAGTGGAGACAAGGCGCCAGACAACAGCAGAACTAGAAGCTGTCAGCGACTCATAGCTGATTGTTTGCCCCAGGATCCGTGAACCAGAGCCATCCAGATTCTGCCTCCCCTCTTCGCGGTGCCCCAAGAGCTAGACTAACCAGTGAAGTCTTGCTAAGTGAGTAGGGATCGAAAGGGAAGGTAAGCCGGTAATAAAAAAAAATCGTGCTGAAGTCGGATGTAATGGACCGAGAGGCGCAAATATCACAGTCTCTACTGCAAACCTCAATACAAGGCATCTGCGTCCATTTAACGTCTTTGTAAGGACGGATGCCGACGATTGGGGCAATCAATTCCTTTAGAAGCCATCGGATGAACGCCAGAAAGAAAGAAAGACATACGAGTAGAGATGCATAAGAAATGCTGAAAAAATATGGAGATATAAAATAGGAAATGAAACACAAAGAAATCGGAGGTACCATTCCAATAAATACTAACATTAGAAGAATTCCATGTTTTGGACAACTGACCACAATGAAACGCAAGCAACCTGCATCATGAGCACAAAGCATGAAAATGTCAGGCTACAAGGAAACCTCGAATCAAGTAAGAGGAAGAGGTGTTAACAGCACTGGGGAAAAAATGACAAATAATCAACTGAAAAAAAATAAAGAACAATATATATGAACCGATGCAGGATGGAACCCGTACTCAGTGACACAGCCACGAAAAGCCTTGTCACGAAAAGCCAAACGCTAGGGTACACTGCCACTCAGCTAACTCCGTCAGCTTAGTTGGGAAAACCACCCGACTGGGCTACCGACGTTCGGACAACCCGTGTTCGATTCCCGCTGGAAACAGTGTGAGTTGTACTCGTGGTTAGAAAAAAAATACCCCCGCGGTCGACCCAGCCGCTGGCAGAAATGGGTACCAGGGTAGTACTCTGGGTAGAGAAGGAATGGCACCTCGCATCGTGAGTTTCGATGCTTGAAGCGGTACTATCCAGAAGTCTCCGAACACATCTAGATAGGTGGTCGAGCTCATATGGGTGAAAACTCGCGCGCTAAGACGCCGATTTAAGTCTCGTACTTGACCTTTACCATGTCAGGCTACAAGGCTAATCGACCAAGGGGAAGGTGGATTAAATGACTTAAAGAGTAACATCATAATTCAAGATGATAATGAAAGCTACACAACTAGTTATGTATAGAACGATGTACATACCTTCTTTGAAAATATCTAATGTAATGAGCTATTGTTTGTCTTGATATGAGACGATGTAGCTTGTAGAACATGCGTAAGATAATATGGATTAATTGTAATAAGAAAAGAGAATACATGGCTTAATTGTAATAAGAAAAGATAATAAATGACTTAATTGTAATAAGATAGTAGAAAATAAGCCTTGTCACAACAAGACAGGAGAATATATGGTTTGTTGTAACAAGATAAAAGATATGGTTTGTTGTAGCAAGTTACGAGATATGGTTTGTTGTAACAAGATAAAAGATATGGCTTGTTGTAGCAAGTTACGAGATATGGTTTGTTGTAACAAGATAAAGGATATGGCTTGCTGTAACAAGGTAAAAGGTATAGTTTATTGTAACTAGATAGAATGTATAGATTGTTCTAACGAGATAGAAGGTATAGTTTATTGTAACTAGATAGAATGTATAGTTTGTTATAACGAGATAGAAGGTATACTTTGTTGTAACAAGACAGGAGAAAAAAATGGAATTTTCATGACAGAAGAAGACAGCGGAGACAAGCTGGAGGACAAGTAAAGATAGCAAGATGGACATAGTGAACGAGTAAGGTGGTCTGTGTATCCTCTCGTTATCTTCACAGCCGAACCAGCACTGACTTAGGGCCACTCTCGTCCCCGGAAATCAGTTTTTGGTTTAACCCCGTGTAGTAAACCACAGACAAACATAAATAAACATGGAAATGACCAAATCTCTACCCCGTACTCCCTCACAGAAACATCAATGGCACTGTGTTTGTGAGTCCAAACCACCCGCACTTAAGTGAGGCTCTCGCTGCACGAGACGAGAAGTACGAGAACATTCTACCACCAGACGAGGCGTGATTCACTGCAAATGTCACTCACACGAGGACGAGAGGCCTTCACTCGTGTAAACATCTTCGCGCGAGCTTTTGTATGAGGGTGAGCCTGACTTCTGATCGTGTGGGTTTCTCATCAATTCTGAGGATGAAGAGGCTGTACCGATGCATGGGCCGTAGGCTGTGGTCTTAGTTATCGTGTAGAAGAAAAAAAGTAAAGAGCTACCCCCCTCCCCCGTCACGCCAAGTGGCGTATAGGGAATATGGTGTTAGTGACCATACATTTTACAGACTTTCGACACATGATTTTTTGGGGTAATGTGGTCGGTATTACGCCCGTGCCACTTTACTTTCCCAGAAAAAAAAAAATCCGGTACCCATTTAAGGCTGGGTGATCCCGGAAGCCGTCGGTTGGGATCGAACCCTAACCATTGTCCTTATTAGTCCAGTTCACTAACCACTGAGCTATCGCGGCTCCCATCGTGTAAGAATGAGTAGTAGATAGTCAAGTAAGCGATAATGGAAATATGATAACTTGAAATAAAAGAAAAGGAAAGAATAAAAATAAGTAATCATAATATCAACATAACTATAGACGGCAGACAACTAAAACAACTGAGGAATGTAAATAACTAGGAAGTCTAGTGACAAACGACTATTCACAAACAGCAGAAATAGACTCAAGATGCAACGAAGCTTGTTAAATCATTGGACAGCTATCACCACTATTGTCAAACAAGGGAATAACTCTAGAGACAAAACGGGCCCGTTACAATACAATCTTCATCCCAACGTTGTGCTACCAATGCCAGACCTGGACCCTAGATGCAAGAACAATAAGAAAAATAACCTGTACTGAGATTAAACGTGTCAGACGAATGACAGGAAATAGCCTGAGAGACAAGATCAGAAATGAAGGACTGTGAAAAAAAAAACAAACTAGGAATAACCCCCGCCATAGAATATATACAGAAAAAAAACAAGCGAATAAAATGGTTTGGCCATGTGACAAGGCTATAAGATCAAAACATAACAAAACGAGCCTTCAATAAACGTTGCAAGAACACCAAACCCAACGGTCAATCACGAAAAAGATGGATCGACGGAATATTGGAAACAATAGAAAAAATAACAGCAGCAGAGGCGAACGGAAGAGCAAAAGACTGCAAACTTCATCTCCCCTCGACGTGGAAAAGCAGATAAGAAGGAAAGAACGAGAAAGAGAAGGAGAAGTAGTAATTAGAATAAATAAGAGAAGAGAACACAGGCTTTTGTTTTTATATCAAAGTAGAACTGTAGTTATAATGATACACATGTTTCTACAATAATGAACGAAGATGTCGTGAACAATCTACATTTCACTCATTCTTGTGAGTTATATTTTATTGGAGTGGTTCAAATTTGGGGCACTGAACAAAAATACGAATATTCTAGAACAGATCATTTCTATGCTGTTGATATTTTAGTCCAATAACGTTTATGGGAATCAATATTTCAAAATAAGGCAAATTTAACACTTTCTGGTGTAAAATAACAATAAATTAACCACAAATGTTCCAAAAATTTGGTGTAAAATAATAATTTAACCACAAATGTTCCAAAAATTTGGTGTAAAATAATAAATATTTAACCACAAATGTTCCAAAAATTTGGTGTAAAATAATAAATATTTAACCACAAATGTTCCAAAAATTTAGTGTAAAATAATAAATATTTAACCACAAAATGTTCCCAAAATGTCACTTATAGCATCTCTTATGATCATTGTTATTGTTCTGTAGCAGAAAATTGCTCAAATCGTGTTTTAGAAATGAGATTTCAAAAAAGACTACACAAATAACATCAACAAACGGCCGTGAGAAATGTTACGATAATTAAAGAGAATACATGATAGTGAGGCAGACACGGAAAAAAGTTTGAAATGAAAATAAAGAAAAATTAAAAGAATTACATACAGAGTGCCCTGGGTGGTCCAGAGGTAAGACATCGACTTCTAGACAAGAAGACCCTGTTCGAATTCCACATTTGACGATGAGATTTTCCACTTCGAATCTCACCCCACCAGAAGTCTCTGGTAGTAAGATCATATGTCTAATTCTCTCTGGTAGTAAGATCAGATGTCTAATTCTCTCTGGTAGTAAGATCAGATGTCTAATTCTCTCTGGTAGTAAGATCATATGTCTAATTCTCTCTGGGTAGTAAGATCAGATGTCTAATTCTCTCTGGTAGTAAGATCATATGTCTAATTCTCTCTGCTAGTAAGGTCAGATGTCTAATTCTCTCTGGGTAGTAAGATCAGATGTCTAATTCTCTCTGGGTAGTAAGATCATATGTCTAATTCTCTCTGGGTAGTAAGATCAGATGTCTAATTCTCTCTGGTAGTAAGATCATATGTCTAATTCTCTCTGGGTAGTAAGATCATATGTCTAATTCTCTCTGGGTAGTAAGATCATATGTCTAATTCTCTCTGGTAGTAAGATCATATGTCTAATTCTCTCTGGTAGTAAGATCAGATGTCTAATTCTCTCTGGGTAGTAAGATCAGATGTCTAATTCTCTCTGGTAGTAAGATCAGATGTCTAATTCTCTCTGGGTAGTAAGATCAGATGTCTAATTCTCTCTGGTAGTAAGATCATATGTCTAATTCTCTCTGGGTAGTAAGATCAGATGTCTAATTCTCTCTGGGTAGTAAGATCAGATGTCTAATTCTCTCTGGTAGTAAGATCAGATGTCTAATTCTCTCTGGGTAGTAAGATTAGATGTCTAATTCTCTCTGGGTAGTAAGATTAGATGTCTAATTCTCTCTGGTAGTAAGATCAGATGTCTAATTCTCTCTGGTAGTAAGATCAGATGTCTAATTCTCTCTGGTAGTAAGATCAGATGTCTAATTCTCTCTGGTAGTAAGATCAGATGTCTAATTCTCTCTGGTAGTAAGATCAGATGTCTAATTCTCTCTGGTAGTAAGATCATATGTCTAATTCTCTCTGGGTAGTAAGATCAGATGTCTAATTCTCTCTGGTAGTAAGATCAGATGTCTAATTCTCTCTGGTAGTAAGGTCAGATGTCTAATTCTCTCTGGGTAGTAAGATCAGATGTCTAATTCTCTCTGGTAGTAAGATCATATGTCTAATTCTCTCTGGTAGTAAGATCATATGTCTAATTCTCTC
This sequence comes from Megaustenia siamemsis, assembly GCA_032433765.1. Lineage (NCBI taxonomy): Eukaryota > Metazoa > Mollusca > Gastropoda > Stylommatophora > Ariophantidae > Megaustenia > Megaustenia siamemsis. The sequence continues at coordinate 68,017,680 of JAVIAB010000088.1, forward strand.
TGGTAGTAAGATCAGATGTCTAATTCTCTCTGGGTAGTAAGATCAGATGTCTAATTCTCTCTGGGTAGTAAGATCAGATGTCTAATTCTCTCTGGTAGTAAGATCAGATGTCTAATTCTCTCTGGGTAGTAAGATCATATGTCTAATTCTCTCTGGTAGTAAGATCATATGTCTAATTCTCTCTGGTAGTAAGATCAGATGTCTAATTCTCTCTGGTAGTAAGATCAGATGTCTAATTCTCTCTGGGTAGTAAGATCAGATGTCTAATTCTCTCTGGGTAGTAAGATCAGATGTCTAATTCTCTCTGGGTAGTAAGGTCAGATGTCTAATTCTCTCTGGTAGTAAGATCAGATGTCTAATTCTCTCTGGTAGTAAGATCATATGTCTAATTCTCTCTGGTAGTAAGATCATATGTCTAATTCTCTCTGGGTAGTAAGATCATATGTCTAATTCTCTCTGGGTAGTAAGATCAGATGTCTAATTCTCTCTGGGTAGTAAGATCAAATGTCTAATTCTCTCTGGGTAGTAAGATCAAATGTCTAATTCCCTCTGGTAGTAAGACCAGATGTCTAATTCTCTCTGGGTAGTGATATCAGATTATCTAGCCCTCTCTGAGCAGTGAGGTAAGATGTCTAGCACTTTCTGGGTAGTGAGATCAGATGTCTAGCCGCCTCGGATAATGGAGAACAAAAAGGAGGTCATGTGTGCACTCTGCACACGTTAAAAAAACCTTGCCAGTCTGAAATCGAAAAGTGTAGGTCAAAATGTATCGTTGTTAAAGTAATTCATCAAATCTGCTCAAAAGCGTCAAAAGTGAACGATAAAAACATGAAAGTACTTCTAAAGTGGGAGAATATCTGCCTGTATAGCGGGGAACATCTGAACACTGCTGGTGTGAAAGATAGGAAAAAGTGATATTCAATCAAAATTCAGTCTTTTGAGTCTTCGCGGGGGTAAGTTGACATTCCAAAACAAAGCTAAAAGAAAAAAAAAACAAGAGAGTAGGATAAGAAGTGCTCGTGCGCTGCCGGGGCCCGAAAGAGGAGTAAAGAATTGTAGCTTTGTCCCATACCAGGCATGTTTGTAAGAGGCGACTAAGAAGATTTATGTATAGGAGTGGCTATCCTGTACTGTAAAAAAATAATTCGCTAAAACTTCACAAATATGGACATAGACAATGGCGCTAGATAGGGCACACACTGCGGAAGCCTACTGAGAGTATTACACGACAGGTCCTTGTTTTTGAATTCACAAGGAAAAAGACAAAGAGGAAGACCAAGAAATTATTGGAGAAGACAGACAGAAGCAGAGATGAAGATGATGGGGAAGACACGGAATGATCTTAAAAGGGGCCAGTGGTGAGGAGTGTAGAACACTCCAAGGTATGAAGACAGCTTCACAAGGGAGGAACACAACACAATACTGACGTTTCGGCCAGGGGCCTTTTTCAGAGTACAAGGACAACGAAAACAAACGATGAAACACAATTATCTATAAATACATGAGCAGAAGAAGAGGATAGAAAAGAAAAAAGTAGGATGATGAAAAAATAAAAAAAGAAGAGAGCTAAGATAAGTATATAGAAAGAATATGAAACGTACTGGCCGAAACGTCAGTATTGTGTTGTGTTCCTCCCTTGTGAAGCTGTCTTCATACCTTGGAGTGTTCTACACTCCTCACCACTGGCCCCTTGCTACCAGCTTCACCGCAGCATCGCAATTATTTGAATGATCTTAAAAGAATGGCAACAAACAGAACAACTTGGAAAGTGTTTGTTGAAGATCTATGCTCCACAGAGAGATGAAAGTGTTTGTTGAAGATCTATGCTCCACAGAGAGATGAAAGTGTTTGTTGAAGATCTATGCTCCACAGAGAGATGAAAGTGTTTGTTGAAGACCTATGCTCCACAGAGAGATGAAAGTGTTTGTTGAAGATCTATGCTCCACAGAGAGATGAAAGTGTTTGTTGAAGACCTATGCTCCACAGAGAGATGAAAGTGTTTGCTGAAGATCTATGCTCCACAGGGAGCTGAAAGGTAGATGAGGACCAAATTATTCGTGAGAAGACGGATGGAAGAAGATTTGAAGATGATGGGGGAGATATGTAAAGTAAAGGTTCCCTCGACGCCGTGATAGGAACTTGGTGTCAGTGACCATATTTTACTATGGCGACGGAACATTTTTAGGTGATGTGGTGGGAAATCCCACCAGCCCGCCTTTACTTCCCAGAAAAATCCCTAGAGCCCATTTTTAGTGGAGGGGTGAACCCCAAAGCCTTGTCAGTCCGAATAAAAATCCGCGACTGCTGGGAATTTAACTCGGACCTTTCTGGTCATAAAGCGAGCACACTAACCACTCAGCCACCGAGGCGAGCACACTAACCACTCAGCCACCGAGGCGAGCACACTAACCACTCAGCCACCGAGGCGAGCACACTAACCACTCAGCCACCGAGGCTCCTAGGAAAGATATGGCATATTCGAAAAGTAATGGGAAGAAACAGAATGACTTGGAAAGTGTTTGGCGAAGACGTATGCTCCACAGGGAGCTGAAACGAAGATGAATAATAAGATAAGTAATGACGAAGAAGAGAAGATAAACCTTATGTCGGTTATGTTGAGAGTAGCCATATATTGGACAGGAAACAGCCTGAGAGACAAGATCAGAAATGAAGACATGTGAAAAAAGCTAGGAACTGTCCCCGCCATAAATTATATAAAGAAACAACAGATAAAGCGTGACAAGGCAGAGTGACCAAAACACAACACAACAAGCTCTCAACAAACGTTGCGAGAACACCATACCCAAGGGTCGACCGCGAAAAAGATGGATCGACGGAATATTAGAAGCACTAGGAAAAATAACAGGAGCAGAAGCGAACAGAAGAGCAAAAGACCGTAAATTATATCTCCCCTCGACGCTGAAAGGCAAATGAGGAAGGAAAGAAGAAGCCATATATTTCCTTGCCCATTGGCGTATTTATGGGAGATGTAGTCAGGATCACGCCACGCCGCCAGGCGATCTCAGGTACCATGTGTTGAAACCAGATGGACTTCCAAACCACGTTACTTAATTTTAATGCTCTCCACATCTGACAATTCATCTCGGAATCTCCTCGACAGCAGACGAGAAACCTAACTACTTCGCTACCTCTGCTTCTAGACTACAGAAAGGTGAATGGTGTTATGGATGAAAGTTAAAATAGAGAGATAATTAAAAAAAGGTGAACAAAAGAAATGTGAGTGAAACGGATTTAGCTGAACGAGAAAAGGCGAAGGTGCGCCTTACAGCAGGAGAGTGGCAAGTCGTCACCGGCCAACAGCTGATGGCTTGCGCCAAGGTTGATAAAAAAGAATCATCCAGACCCTGCTCCACCTCTCTGTGGTGCCTCCAATAATAGACTTACCTGTCTAGTATGGCCAAGCGAGTAGGGATAAAAAAGGGAAGATAACCTGGCGCTCAAAAATAATATGCTGAAGTCGGATATGTTGGGCCGAAAGGCGCAAATATCACAGTTACATTGCAAACCACTGCACAACTTAGACACGCCCATTTAGCGTCCTTTTAAGGGCGGATGACGAAGAGGTGTACTCACTTTATTCATCGGGGAAACGCAAGCAAGTAAATTGAACGAGAGGTTTAGATGCCACCAAACTAATTGCTCTGGACAAGCATGTGAGAACCGAGAGGAAAAGCAAATCCGGTACTCAAAAATAAGTAGAAATTGGATATATTTGGCCGAAATGCTCAGGTGGGGTAAATTGCTATAAACTACAAAGCAGAAGAAATGCGTTCAGTTTTCGCTGTTGTTAGAGAGGACGATGGAGATAAGCAATTGCTCATCGAGTGCGGAAGAAGCAGAGTAAATAAATAAATATGATAAAGTATAAAAATAGGATAAATAAAGTAGATGAAGAATAGAACATTGAAAGGGGACATGGAATTAGATGAATAAAAGAACATAGAAATGACGCGTAAATTAGATGAAGATAAGAACATAGAAATAACCAATAAATTAGATGAAGATAAGAACATAGAATTGACGCGTAAATTAGATGAAGATAAGAACATAGAAATGACACGTAAATTACATGAAGATAAGAACATAGAAATGACCCGTAAATTAGATGAAGATAAGAACATATAAATGGCGCATAAATTAGATGAAGATAAGAACATAGAAATGACACGTAAATTAGATGAAGATAAGAGCATAGAAATGACGCGTAAATTAGATGAAGATAAGAACATAGAAATGACACGTAAATTAGATGAAGATAAGAACATAGAAATGACCAATAAATTAGATGAAGATAAGAACATAGAAATGACCAATAAATTAGATGAAGATAAGAACATAGAAATGACGCGTAAATTAGATGAAGATAAGAACATAGAAATGACACGTAAATTAGATGAAGATAAGAACATAGAAATGACACGTAAATTACATGAGGATAAGAACATAGAAATGACATGTAAATTACATGAGGATAAGAACATAGAAATGACATGTAAATTAGATGAAGATAAGAACATAGAAATGACACGTAAATTACATGAAGATAAGAACATAGAAATGACATGTAAATTACATGAGGATAAGAACATAGAAATGACATGTAAATTAGATGAAGATAAGAACATAGAAATGACGCGTAAATTACATGAAGATAAGAACATAGTAAAAGGATACACAATGACTACCAACACGTAAATACACGCAGGTCAGAGTTTTGTGTACGTTCAGTTTCTGCAAGTAGAATATTTACAACTTTGGATATCTACAAGCTAGACAGAGTCTGTGAGAGTAATTACCAAGTGGTATACGTGACCACTCACACACTTGTCTTGACGTCCATGTCCGCCCAGCGACTATTTTCGGCGTTAGCGGTGCAGTTATTTGTTGTCAACATGTAGGTCAATTCGAAACGCTGAAAAAGGCAGGAATTAGAGTTTTCAACGTTTCAGCGCCAGTGTCGAAAAAAAGGCAGGAATTAGTGTTTTACGTTTCAACTCCAGCGTCGGAACAGGAGGGAATTAGAAGTTTACGTTTCAACTCGAGAGTCGAAAAAGGAGGGAGAATTAGAGTTTTACGCTTCAACTCACCGTCGAAGAAAGCGGGAATTAGAGTTTTACGTTTCGACTACAGCGTCGTAAAAGAAGGGAATTAGAGTTTTACGTTTCAACTCTAATGTCAAAAAATACGGGAATTAGAGTTTTACGTTTCAACTCCAGCGTCATAAAAGGAGGGAATTAGAGTTTTACGTTTCAACTCTAATGTAAAAAAAAGGCGGGAATTAGAGTTTTACGTTTCAACTCTAATGTCGAAAAAGGCGGGAATTAGAGTTTTACGTTTCAACTCCCCCTCGACCGAAGCAGACGGTTGTTAAATCAACTCTTGGGCTAGGAAATCGTACAGTTCATGGGCTGAAAAAGTGTAGTGAGTCATAACTGATCATGACTGAAGTAGTGTGGCGATGTCACCAGCCTTGAGATGACGAACGATTTCTTCGAAATGATTAATATTGACGTCTATTGGTGTTAGTTATCTAGTTAGTTGATCAGTTAGTTAGTTGGCTGGTCAGGCAGTTAGCTAATTATTTATTTCAATTGTTAGATAATTAAATAGTTGGTCAGTTAGTTAACAAAGACAACAAACCACACTTTACCCAAAAAATGTTCATAACTATTTCGACATCTTTCCTGGCAACACTAGGATACTTGTGTACAAATTGTGTACCACGGCCAGAGTCGTATCTTCCTCTGGAGACAAATAGTAATAAATGAATATTATTATAGAGGGAAACTTCCGAGGCGATAATCAGCGAATCAATTCAGAGGACGAGGTATGTTTACAGCACTCAGAAAAATGACAAGTAATCAATATCAGAAAAAAATATGGACCCAAGCAGGATCGAACCCGTACTCAGTGGCTGCCACGAAAAGCCAAACGCTTAGGAACACTGCCACTGGCTTTTCGTTTCAAGGCGCTGTGCCACTGAGTACGGGTTCGATCCTGCTTGGGTCCATATTTTTTTCTGATATTGATTACTTGTCATTTTTTCCGAGTGCTGTAAACATACCTCGTCCTCTGAATTGATTCGCTTCTCTTCCTCTCCGCTTTCCTTCATTTGATTATTTTTTTTCCCCTTCAAAATTTGATGTAATGATGACAGTTCGTTCGTTCGTTCGCTTTCGTCAGCTTTGACCTCTGACGAAGTCCCACCCACTCAATTTTGTGGGACTGAATTTTGCGTGTAAAGTCTGTTTTATCCCATTACAGGATGCCCCTCGCCAAATGATGACAGTGATTTTCCTGATTGTTTTCTGAATTTTTGCCACGACAGTGGCCTATACGAGATATGTTCGATCCCCTCCGATAAGACTATGTATTCGATCTCATTAGAGATCAATTGGGGAAAAACAATTGAATCTGTAAATGGGCGGATAGGTCGAAACAGGTGTCTTCTGATTGTAAAGCGAACATTCTACCCGTTGTTGTTATGGATCCACAAACCTGTGTTTCGACGCCCTTCGACCCAACATTCTACCCGTTGTTGTTATGGATCCACAAACCTGTGTGTCGACGCCCTTCGGCCCAACATTCTACCCGTTGTTGTTATGGATCCACAAGCTTGTGTGTCGACGCTCTTCGACCCAACATTCTACCCGTTGTTGTTATGGATCCACAAACCTGTGTGTCGACGCCCTTCGACCCAACATTCGACCTGTTATTGTTATGGATCCACAAACCTGTGTGTCGACGCCCTTCGACCCAACATTCGACCTGTTATTGTTATGGATCCACAAACCTGTGTGTCGACGCTCTTCGACCCAACATTCGACCTGTTATTGTTATGGATCCACAAGCTTGTGTGTCTACGCTCTTCGTCCCAAAATTCTATGGATCCACAAGCTTGTGTGTCTACGCTCTTCGACCCAAAATTCTATGGATCCACAAGCTTGTGTGTCGACGCTCTTCGACCCAACATTCTACCTTATTGTTGTTATGGATCTACAAGCCGTCGTGGAGAGACATGATCACCTACGCTAGCAGGCATGGGGTTTTATATATCTTTCTCGACGCTCTTCGATCCAACATCCTACCTTAGTTTAGTTTAGTTTAATTTAATTTAGTTTGGTTTAGTTTAGTTTGTTTTAGTTTAGTTTAGTCTAGTCTAGTTTAGATTAGATTAGTTTAGTTTAGTTCAGTTTAGTTTAGTTTAGTTTAGTCTAGTCTAGTCTAGTCTAGTTTAATCTAGTCTAGTCTAGTCTAGTCTAGTCTAGTTTAGTTTAGTTTAGTTTAGTTTAGTTTAGTTTAGTTTAGTTTAGTTTGGTTTAGTTTAGTTTAGTTTAGTTTAGTTTGGTTTAGTCTAGTGTAGTCTAGTTTAGTTTAGTTTAGTTTAGTTTAGTTTAGTTTGGTTTGGTTTAGTTTAGTTTAGTTTAGTTTAGTTTAGTTTAGTTTAGTTTAGTTTAGTTTGGTTTGGTTTGGTTTAGTTTAGTTTAGTTTAGTTTAGTTTAGTTTAGTTTAGTTTGGTTTGGTTTGGTTTAGTTTAGTTTGGTTTAGTTTAGTTTAGTTTGGTTTGGTTTAGTTTAGTTCAGTTTAGTTTGGTTTGGTTTAGTTTAGTTTAGTTTAGTCTAGTCTAGTTTAGTTTAGTTTAGTTTAGTTTAGTTTAGTTTAGTTTAGTTTAGTTTAGTTTAGTTTAGTTTAGTTTAGTTTAGTTTAGTTTAGTTTAGTTTAGTCTAGTCTAGTTTAGTTTGATGTAGTCGACATGCCATCCTTATTGTACAACGGACAAGTCCACAAGTCCTCAGATTTCCTCTAAAAATATACCCATCAACGTGTAGCGACTAACGACACCGGTGTTCTGTTGGGTGACAAGTCTTCTTTGGCTCCCTGCGGTAGAACTCCCGTCTCGCATCGCCTCCTTGACGTGACATTCGTGAAGTCTGTTTACTGTTGCTGATTTAGAGTCGGATTTTTTCGCCAAGAATCTCTGAGGGCATTCAGAATGCCAGTGCGATCCATTGCCCTTCCGCACTCAACATCAGCCAAACTGGCAAGTATGTCAGTTCATTACCTCTTACACACACGTGACCTGGCACGAAAATTGAAGTAGACTTTGTGAGAATAGATGTGTGCAGAGAGTCTAATTACTGCCGCCGTGCACATCCAGTTGCGATCTATTTGAACATATGTATTGAGGAAACATAACAAGTATGAAAAGAGCCCCCGTCACGCCAAGTGACCGGGCAGTCAAGTTATCCCAGCTAAATGTTTGATTTTTCTTATACGTTTTATACGATACATTATCCACTTTGTACTATTGTCATTTCTATCTCTTCCTCATTTTTCATATCTCTCTTTTCTACACATCTTGACTCTTATCCTACCTCCCGTCATGTAGCCTTCTTTCTTATTTCAACATCCTACTTTCTTCTCTTCTTTTCTGTCCACCTCTCCATTCACCTGATCATCTAACATGTAGATATAGATAATTGTGTTTCATCGTTTGTTGCTGTTGTCCCTGTTTTCCGAAGAAGGCTAAGGCCGAAACGTCAGTATTGTTTTGTGTTCACTCTTTGTAAAGCTGTCACCATACCTTGGAGTGTCTAACACTACCCATCACTGGCTTTTCTTAGACAATGTGAAAGCACCGCTGTCTTCCTTCACAGTTCTAATACGAGCTCCGTTCGTGCCCAATAACAGACCTTTGTGTAAATCAGTATGTCATTCTCAGGAAAGTTCTCGAAAATCAAGGCCTGCACTCCTGCCTACACCGCTGTCTTCCGTCACAGTTCTAATACGAGCTCCGTACGTGCCCAATAACAGACCTTTGTGTAAATCATTACGTCACTCCCAGGAAAGTTCTCGAAAATCAAGGCCTGCACTCCTGCCTACACCGCTGTCTTCCGTCACAGTTCTAATACGAGCTCCGTACGTGCCCAATAACAGACCTTTGTGTAAATCATTACGTCACTCCCAGGAAAGTTCTCGAAAATCAAGGCCTGCACTCCTGCCTACACCGCTGTCTTCCGTCACAGTTCTAATACGAGCTCCGTACGTGCCCAATAACAGACCTTTGTGTAAATCATTACGTCACTCCCAGGAAAGTTCTCGAAAATCAAGGCCTGCACTCATGCCTCAACGACGAAGGGACTCTCTATTTAGTGTGATCACCACCATAACACTGAAGCAACACCATGATAGTGATGACCTTACTTGCTGTACCACTAATGTTATAATTAACCCATTGATACGTGAATTGTGTCAGACAATACAAGTTATACAATCCTCATTGTCATCATCATTATGTGCCATACCAGGTCACGTAGGCGATCATGTCGTTCCAAACTTTTCTATCCATGGTGCATCTTCTCAATTATATTGTTGATTGCTTTCTATGTCATAACATAAAGCTGTCAAGTATCTTCTTGATTTGTTGTCCGCGATCTCTCTTTCGATCGAAAACGAGCACTATCCAATACAATCTTCATCCCAACGTTGTGCTACCAATGCTAGTCCTTGACTCTACAATACAATCTTATCCCAACGTTGTGCTACCAATGCTAGCTCTTGACTCTACAATACAATCTTCATCCCAACGTTGTGCTACTAATGCTAGCCCTTGACTCTACAATACAATCTTCATCCCAACGTTGTGCTACCAATGCTAGCCCTTGACTCTACAATACAATCTTCATCCCAACGTTGTGCTACCAATGCTAGCCCTTGACTCTACAATACAATCTTCATCCCAACGTTGTGCTACCAATGCTAGCCCTTGACTCTACAATACAATCTTCATCCCAACGTTGTGCTACCAATGCTAGCTCTTGACTCTACAATACAATCTTCATCCCAACGTTGTGCTACCAATGCTAGCCTTTGACTCTACAATACAATCTTCATCCCAACGTTGTGCTACCAATGCTAGCCCTTGACTCTTCAATACAATCTTCATCACAACGTTGTGCTACCAATGCTAGCCCTTGACTCTACAATACAATCTTCATCCCAACGTTGTGCTACCAATGCTAGCCCTTGACTCTACAATACAATCTTCATCCCAACGTTGTGCTACCAATGCTAGCCCTTGACTCTACAATACAATCTTCATCCCAACGTTGTGCTACCAATGCTAGCTCTTGACTCTACAATACAATCTTCATCCCAACGTTGTGCTACCAATGCTAGCCTTTGACTCTACAATACAATCTTCATCCCAACGTTGTGCTACCAATGCTAGCCCTTGACTCTTCAATACAATCTTCATCACAACGTTGTGCTACCAATGCTAGCCCTTGACTCTACAATACAATCTTCATCCCAACGTTGTGCTACCAATGCTAGCCCTTGACTCTACAATACAATCTTCATCCCAACGTTGTGCTACCAATGCTAGCTCTTGACTCTACAATACAATCTTCATCCCAACGTTGTGCTACTAATGCTAGCCCTTGACTCTACAATACAATCTTCATCCCAACGTTGTGCTACCAATGCTAGCCCTTGACTCTACAATACAATCTTCATCCCAACGTTGTGCTACCAATGCTAGCCCTTGACTCTACAATACAATCTTCATCCCAACGTTGTGCTACTAATGCTAGCCCTTGACTCTACAATACAATCTTCATCCCAACGTTGTGCTACCAATGCCAGACCTGGACCCTTGATGCAAGAACAATAAGAAAAATAACCTCTACAGAGATGAAATGTGTTAGACGAATGACAGGAAACAGTCTGAGAGATAAGATCAGAAATGAAGAACTGTGAAAAAAAAGCTAAGAATAGCCCCCGCTATAGAATATATAAGGAAACAACAGATACAATGATTTGGCCACGTGACAAGGCAGAAAGAATAAAACACAACACAACAAGCCTTCAACAAACGTTTTGAGAACACCAGACCCAAGGGTCGACCACGAAAAAGATTGGTCGATGGAATATTAGAAGCACTAGGAAACATAACAGCAGCAGAGGCGAACAGAAGAGCAAAAGACCGTAAATTATATCTCCCCTCGACGCTGAAAGGCAGATGAGAAAGGAAAGAAGAAGATCTCTCTTTCACTGTATTTTGCCAGTTGTAACAAAGTATTTCAACTTTCATTTTCTCACGATGTTCCCGGAAAATGTTGATTGCTTCTTTTTAATAATATTTAAGAGCTCCCTTTTTGTGTTGGCTTCTTTGCAGAATTTCCTCATTGGTCTTTTTAGCTGTCTAGGGAACTTTCAACATTCTTCTGAGAAATCCCATCTCTGTGGCCTCTAATCGTCTTTTCATTTGTTTGTCTACTGTCCATGATTCGCTCCCATAGGTCAGAATTGACAGTATATATCGCCGATGAACTCTCTTTTTCACTTCTATTGACATAGAGTTGTTAGGGGAAAAAAAACAATGCAGATAGACATGGAAACGAGTTTAGGATCTTTAGCTAAACAAAATTGAATAAACAACTGTTTTATGATTGGAAATAAGAGCACGCCTGAAAAACGAAACTTCACCCAATAGACAGACATGTGTTTTTAAAATGGGGTGTTGAAATGCCGCACATGCGCAGTTGTATGTATTTTTTTCCTGTTGTCATGGCAACCAGTTGCTAGGTCACCGTGTATGTTTGCGTCAAAATGTAAGTTTCCAGCCTGTTGACAACTTAATGTTTCCTGTCTGAAAGTTTTTGCTTTCTTAACTGTCAAACCATTTGGCAATACGATCGCTAGAGTTGCCAGACGTTTTCAGTGAGTACATGCTTTGTGCATTAATCATATCATAGAAATGTTTCATTTGAGTCCAATTTGGACACGGAATACAAGCAGAAATTGAAACAAAAAAAATAATAGGAATGGCAAAAAACAATTTTAATATGAAAAATATACACACATCAAAGTAAATAACATTAGAACTAAAACTATGAACTGCAACATGCTATATTTACACAACTCTCCTGTATGTTGCAGAAACATGGATATTAAATAAGAAAACAGAGCAGAAAATTGAAGCCTTTGAAATGTGGATCTATAGGAAAATGGAGAGAATTGGGTGGAAGGGAAAGAAGACAAACATGGAAGTTCTGAATCAGATGAAAAGTGGAAGGAAAAGCAGACAAATATGGAAGTTCTGAATCAGATGAAAAGTGGAAGGAAAAGCAGACAAACATGGAAGTTCTGAATCAGATGAAAAGTGGAAACAAGATCTAGTTAACACAGTTCGAAAGAGAAATGTTGTGGACACGTGAAGAGACATAACGCTCATCTAAAAGACATTTTACGTCTTAAAACTAAGAAAAGCAGAATGTTATATCTTCTCAATATTCCTGTATGGTGCAGAAACATGGACATTAGACCAGAAAACAGAACAGAAAATTCAAGCATTTGAAATGTAGATTTATAGAAGTAAAGTACCCCCGTCACGCCAAGTGGCGTATAGGGAAATATGGTGTTAGTGACCCTATATTTTACAGACCTTCAGCACATGATTTTTGGGGTAATGTGGTCGGTATTACGCCCGTGCTGCTTTACTTTCCCAGAAAAATCCGGTACCCATTTAAGGCTGGGTGAACCCAGAAGTCGTCGGTTGGGATCGAACCCTACCCCTTGTCCTTTGTAGTCCAGTTCACTAACCACTGAGCTATCGCGGCTCCCTGGATTTATAGAAGAATAGGAAGAATTGGATGGAAAGAAAAGAAAACAAACGATGAAGTTTTAAAACAACTAAAAATTAAAAGAGAACTACTAAACACAATTAGAACAAGACATATGCATTTTTTTGGGGCATGTTAAAAGACACAACAGCCTGCTAAAAGTAATATTAGAAGGGAAAATACAAGGTAAAAGAGGCAGAGGCATACCCAGACTAACGTGGACGAGTAACATCAAAAGATGGACAAGTCAGCCTATGACAATCTGCACCATCAAAGGAAGAAACAGAGTGGAATGGCGCGCCATGGTAGCCAACCTTCAATGCGGAGACGGCACTCGATGATGATGATGAATGAAAAGTCATCTTGGAAAGTTCAAGATAGATGAGGCAGGGGCAGACCAAGACTAAAGTGGACAGATAACATCAAAAGGTGGACAGGTGAACCTATGACAACATGAACCACCAAGACAAGAGTCGGAGCAAAATGGCGCTCCATAGTAGCAAACTTTCAACGTGGCGACAACACCCAGTCAATTAACAGGGAAGCCCTCGATCAGGATCGAACCCGACCTCATGTACTTAGTAGCCCAGTGCACTAACCGCTGTGCTGTAGTTGTATAGAAATGATCATTGAAGTCGTTTTGTCATATCCATAGTTGTCGCCATGAGCGTTTGTGGTAATCATTACTTCTACATTAGACCGTACATAGTAAATGTATTTGTACCGTAATGGTAGCGCATTGGCTTAACGATGGAGAGAGCGCGAAATTGATTTCACCCTGACGATGAGCCTTTGATGTGAAAACGGCATCTAATCATGATGACTAGTAAATGTTTGTAATCCAAATTCCCCACCATCCCATGGACTGATACATTCTTAGAATGTCATTTGTAACTTCCGGTACCTTCCGATTATCTGAAAGCTCAACCTCTTCATTTCACAGTTTATAAATGGAGCCATGATTTTATTTTTTACTGCCACGACTTTTCAAAAACACTGCACTTAAAGAGTAGAAATGTTTGAGCCATACGGCCACTGACACTTTTACTACTGTGGGGTGCGATCAGTGGGCGCGCGCATATGACGGGGAGGTCTCAGGATTGTTGGTCTGGCGAATAGATTTGCTGTAATTATCCCGAGACACAACAAAAAGAAAAAATGAAACCTCGTAGATAATATTAAGCAAAACAGGGTTTGGTCTCAATTTGTGAGCAGAAATTGAGACGCGGAACGACATTAATTTAATGGCACATTTTTGAACTGGTGGTTCGTTAACACAGGCATGCAAGTGTGTGAACATAAATACAGCATGTACTCAGGCGAACTTTCTGCACTGCGTATGTGACTGATATTTTAGTTGTGATTATTTTAATCAATTTAGAAATAAAACACGTACCGCTATTCTCTTGTATGTCCCTGTTGATAAAAATCATTTACCTAGCCCCAGAAGACCGTTTGCATTCTGAATGGTTTAACTCTTTCTGTACGTTTCGATGCGCCATGCCGATTTCGATTTTGTACGCTGTGCCGCACAGTGCGTCACTCTCAATTTGATTAGCGTTGTTGTTGTTGACGGATTACCACGAGTTGATACGAGCATATTTGCCCTTTGACTCATAGAATGTGGCGGGTCGTATTGGCTTTCTTGACATTCCCGGCTCTTACTGGAGGTTGGAGGTCGTCTGTCCCAGGCTACGCTGGGAAACTACTAGTCCAGCCCAGAGGTACTGCAATACTGGGTCCTCAATCAGTAACAGCCACCACTACAGGGAACACGTCGATTCTAGCTTCTGTTAGCCAGCCTGTTTTGACGCAGACTGTTACCAGAGGAGACCACGAGGAGGTAGAACTGCTAGGTCGTGGTCGGCTGATTGTGCGCCGGCCCTGCTATTGCGACCGCAGGTCGCAGGCGCTTATGCTCCCCCTTCTGATTAGTGTAAACTGTCATCAGAGTTCCTGTGTGTTTCCGGGGTCTCATTATGAGTAAAGAATAGTGACACTGTGACCTTCCAAGCATGTCGTAAGAGGCGACTAAGGAGATTGATCGATGGCTTGACAAGCTGTCATTGTAAAAACTATTGTTATGGAAACAGAACCATAGATTTTAGAAGCAGTGATCTCTGCAATATGTGCCATTTTGGCTAGCAAGGTTTCTGTTATTGAGATTGTGGTTCTGCCCTATGTGCCGTCTTCGGCTCGAAAGGACAATGGATGGATGGAAACTGTCATCAAATCATATTCTTTTTATTTGTCTTGTATCGTCTTGGTATTTGGTTAAATCTAATTCAGGTAGGATAAAAGTCAAGAAATGCACATAAATTCATCTAAATGCGCAGCTGCAGTGAAGCGAATTGTGAGGAGAAATGAAAAAATTATAGAAGAAATATAGAAGAAATATAGAAGAAATATAGAGGGAAAAACAAAGAGTATTGTTAAAGCTTCACGTAACAAGTGGACAACCCAAACCAGAACGACGTTTCGGCGTATAAACCTTCAACTGGAACAAGCACACAGCACACGTAAACATATGTATTTAAAATAAAAAAATAATTAAAAGAAAAATACAATAATTACAAATAATAATTAAATCTAATTCCTTGTTTAATTATCTAAAAATTCGTATATAATATGTTAAGTGTTATATATATATAAATAAGAAATTTGATAGTTAAAAACACGATAATATTTTATCTCTAAAATCTCTACCGCTGAATTCTTAAACTCAGTACTAAAAAGAGTTCCGTACTAAAAAGAGCTAAAATCCGAATCAGTTTTCTCCTATTAGAAATAACTAAAAGTGAAGTAATCCGTTCCCTGACCGTAAGCAGCACCCATTTGGACAAATGCAAACGGGAACTGTAAGTAATTAAAGAAAACAAGAATGAGATGTCCTAAATAATAAACTAAAACAATAAATAAAACACATCATTGAGTGCCGTCTCCGCATCGAAGGGTGGCTACCATTCAGCGCAGTTCCGCTCTGTCATTTGCTTTGATGGTGCAGGTTGTCAAATACTGACTTGTCCATTTTTTTATGTCACTCATCCACGTCAGTCTTGGTCTGCCTCTTTTACCTTGTATTTTCCCTTCCAAGATTACTTTTAGTAGGCTGTTGTGTCTTTTAACATGCCATAAAAATCTCATATGTCTTGTTTGAATTGTATTTAATGTAATTTTTAGTTGTTTTTTAACGTCATCAAATCTTTCTTTTCTTTCCATCCAATTCTTCCTATTCTTCTATAAATCCATATCTCAAAACCTTAAATTTTCTGTTCTGTTTTCTTGTCTAATGTATATGAATATATTGTAACAACTGAAAAAATTGAGGGACGAAGAGATAGAGGGAAGTAAAGAGAAAAAATAACAGACAGCTTAAGAGAATGGCTTGGCAGAAGGTCAACAACAGAAATGATAAATAACTGCCGATATCGAAAGTTGTGGAGAGACATGATCACCTACGCCACTAGGCCCGGTACTTGATGATGATGATGATGATGATGATGTCTAATGTCCATGTTTCTGCACTCTACAGGATTGTTTAGAAGCTATAGCATTTCGCTATTCTTAGTTTGTGTCCTGGCGTTGTGTGGCTTGAAGTTAGTATAATTTTCATGGCATTAACAAAAGAATGCACATGTTATTTAATAACATGGCAATTGTATTTACCATAATTTAGTGCAGATTGTTGATGTTACCTGCGATGTTTCATCTTTCAAACCAACTTGGAATGTGAAGATCACATTTAACTAATAAGAATAATCTGATGCGATCATCAATTCAAGATCAAAGGGAACATTTACTTTGTCTTTACCCATCCCAGGACGAAATTCGAGGGATGGGTGATAGTTACTTTCGGAAATCGCGGCCTGCCTCAGGGAGTGTCGAACTTAGCTTTAAGACAAACTTAGCGCAACTACTAAGCGCTAATTTTAAATAAGCGCTAATTTTAAATACAGTGGTTGCTTTATCATGACTCTAACAGCTTGAGTCTACCACTGGTGATAAATAAAATGTATCTCGAAACTCTTAACATTAAAATTCTAACAATTTACATCAATGCATTCCTGGCCGGAACGGCAACGAATGCTCCTCTTGTTTTTGCTATCCTCATTTTGGTATACGTCTAGTAGATGTATTATTCCTATTATTATTTGGTTATTGCCAAGTACATTAATTTTCATAATGTTGGTCTTATCTCTATTTTCAGTCAAGTACCACTGTATCAAGAGGAGCATTTGTTGCGCTGAGAAACATATGGAAGTTCATAAGAAATTAGGTTAAATGCTAAAATAAAAATGTTCAACTCCAATGTTAAGTCAGTCTTATTATATGGCTGTGAAACATGGAGAACAACTAAAATGACAATCATGAAGATACAGACTTTCATTAATGGATGCTTACGCAAAATAAAAGGATGGAAATGGCAGGACAAAACACTAACATAGAATTATGGAAATGTACCAGTCAAATACCAGTGGATAAAGAGATATGGCGAAAAAGATGGCGCCGGATAGGACACACACTACGGAAGCCAACTGAGAGTATTACATAACAGGCCCTTTCCGGAATACCCAGGGAAAAGACAAAGAGGAAGACCAAGGAACTCTTGGAGAAAACAGATAGAAGCAGAGATGAAGATGATGGGGATAACATGGAACGATCTTAAAAGAATGGCAAGAAACGGAACGGCTTGGAAAATGTTTGTTGAAGACCTATGCTCCACAGGGAGCTGAAAGGTAGAAAATGAAGAGGAAGAAGAGACCACTGTAGTTAGTTAAATAAAAAAGAATCACCAAATAATTACAACTTCCATTTTCAATTTTCTTTCACAGGCAGTCCAGGACAACATGAGAGTGGAGTGCAAGTGCCACGGAGTCTCCGGTTCGTGCGAGCTCAGAACGTGCTGGAAGGCGATGCCAATCTTCTCAACGGTTGGCTCCATTTTGAAGGAAAAGTTCGACGGCGCCACAGAGGTGAAGCCACTAGAGTCAAGTGAGTTGGTTCCATTGAACCCGCAGTTCAAACCGCACACTGACCAAGACCTTATTTACATGGAAGCATCACCAGATTTCTGTGAACTCGACAAAAAGACAGGTTCCCTTGGAACACGTGGGCGGTTCTGTAACAAGACCTCAAAGGCAATGGACGGATGTGACCTCATGTGTTGTGGGCGGGGCTATGTCACGAGACAGGTCAAGGTCGTGGAAAGATGCAAATGTAAATTTCACTGGTGCTGTAATGTCCGGTGTAAGACTTGTGAAAGGATTGTTGATGAACACATTTGCCTGTAGAACACTGGCGCATCTGATACACAACAAAGTGTTCATTTGACAGAAGCACACTATCAGACAAGCATCAACGTTTGCGCTAAAACCTGTTTTCAAGGCCATGACAAATAAGAAACAGAGCATCAGATCATCACCAGGTCGCATGTACTTTACAGAACGTTGCATTCACCACAGCCAGATCTTCCACAGAATGTTGTTTTCACCACAGCCAGATCTTCCACAGAATGTTGCATTCACCACAGCCAGATCTTCCAAAGAACGTTGCATTCACCACAGCCAGATCTTCCACAGAACGTTGTTTTCACCACAGCCAGATCTTCCACAGAATGTTGCATTCACCACAGCCAGATCTTCCAAAGAACGTTGCATTCACCACAGCCAGATCTTCCACAGAACGTTGTTTTCACCACAGCCAGATCTTCCAAAGAACATTGCATTCACCACAGCCAGATCTTCCAAAGAACGTTGCATTCACCACAGCCCTTCTGAAAGAATATCTGCCTCTAGCCAGACCTCCCACTTCTGTTGTCATCTTTAAGGTGTCCCTAATGTCCTGAAACCACATTTTTCTTGGTCTACCCCTAATGCGTCGCCCAGGAACATGTCTTCTATTATTGTTCTTTCCAATCCACTGGATCTTTTGACGTGGTCATAGTACTTAACTTCCTCTATAGAATGATGTTTATAAGCCATATCTTTTTCATGTTTAATTCTTGTAATATCTCAACATTGCTCTTTTTCCATTACCCAAGGCATCTTGAAGATGTTTCTGTAACATTCTGAAGCACGTTAGAACGAACAAATAAATAAACAGTCTATAATAGTGAATATCAAGACACAATAAGAGATGATAAAATATATTTAATTACTAGGGTGATTTATATATCTACCAGTAAATAGGATTAATATTTAAATTTCGGTAAAGGTAAGGTACGGGACTTGAATCAGCTTCTTAGCACGCGAGTTTTTCACCCATATGTGCTCGGACGCCTATCCAGAAGTGTTTGGAGATTTCTGGATAGTGTCGCTTCAAAAAGCATCGAAACTCACGATGCCAGGCGGCATTCCTCACCTTCCTAGAGTACTACACTGGTACCCATTTCTGCAAGCGGCTGGGTCGACCGCAAGGTTTTATTTTTTTTTCCAACCACGAGTACAGCTCACACTGTTTCCAGCGGGAATCGAACACGGGTTGTCCGAACGTCGGTAGCCCAGTCGGGTGGTTTTCCCAACTAAGCTACCGAGGACCCCATATATAATATTTATATTAATTTGTGTGAAATGTAAAAACTAAACACAGTGAAACTACACACATAGCTAAAGGTGATAGGTCTGTTTTAGTTGCAAAGTAGGCGGACTTTCAATTTCTATGTGGATGTTGTCTGGCGTTGCAGATCTGGTTTTGTCTGTAAGTGATAACATTCAGTATTCTGATGGATTCTCACATCACTTTCTAGAGATCATTTATAGCTAGTTCCCCCACATGATATACATTTGCTCATCATTTATAGCTAGTTCCCCAACAGGATATATCCGTTAAAAACATTCAATATGTGTAACCACCTGAACGTATCTTTGACCAACATTCAATATGTGTAACTATCTGAACGCATCTTTGACCAACATTCAATATGTGTAACCACCTGGACGTATCTTTGACCAACATACACTATTTTTATCCATCTGAACGCATCTTTGATCAACATACACTATTTTTATCCATCTGAACGTATCTTTGACCAACATACACTATTTTTATCCATCTGGACGTATCTTTGACCTACATACACTATTTTTATCCATCTGGACGTATCTTTGACCAACATACACTATTTTTATCCATCTGGACGTATCTTTGACCTACATACACTATTTTTATCCATCTGGACGTATCTTTGACCTACATACACTATTTTTATCCATCTGGACGTATCTTTGACCAACATACACTATTTTTATCCACCTGGACGTATCTTTGACCAACATACAATGTTTGTATCCATCTGGACGTGTCTTTCACAAACTTATCTTCATCATCTGTGGTCTTCCCTAACCTATTTAAATAAACATAACAGTCAATTTTTGCGTGGACGAAACATCACAACAACCCGTTGTCCCCAACCAATCTCAGTTTTTTAGCCAGATTAAGACATGTCCCATTCTTGGCGTCCTGCCTGATTCAATACGTCTTGTGTTTTTACTCACTTTCCATAGAAGAGTTCCACTTTCATTCTCAGAGATATTGCCACAGAACATAGAAACTGCGCCTTCTATTTTTAGAAATTTCAAATTCTTTATAAAAAGATCGTAACACATTTGTTCTCTTATATTTGTGTTTGCCTCGTTCTGGATAATGATCGATTTATCGAAGTTTGATTTTGTTTGCCTCGTTCTGGATAACGATCGAGTTGTCCAAGGTTGCTTTTGTTTGCCTCGTTCTGAATAGCGATCGATCTGTTGAAGGTTGATTTTGTTTGCCTCGCTCTGGAAAACGACTGATTTATCGAAGGTTGATGTTGCTTGAGTGTGTGTTTATATGTTAAAATATGGGATACAAATTACCCCTTCTGGTCATCTTATTGTTAAACACTGGACAAGGAATACAATCTATTTTTACACACGCTAGTCACGTGAATGTATTCAAATAATATTTGAACTGGACGTCATTGAAACGCATCGATGAGTCATACTTCGGCAATAGTTTCCATAAACTGTGAATATTTCTTAATTTTTTTTATAAATGAGAAACTTACAATTTCAACATGAAAACTGTTGCCATGGAAACTGTCAATATTGATTTTTTTTTTTTTTATGGATACTCTCAAAGGAAGTACGTTGTTTTAAGTCACATGACCAGTCACGTGAGATTAGAACTGTCGGTCATTGGTTGAATATTATTGTTGTATATACCCATATTTGTGTACAGAAATGTTGACTGTATTTCGTTGTTTCAAATGTATTTAATGCAATTCAATTCTGTTTAACATTTTCTGGAATGTTGATGGTAAGAATCTTTGTAAGTGTTTTAACGTTTGTTATGTGGCAGGTTATGTAATTAACATTAGCAAAGTCATACAATATTTATACATAATGTATTTAAGAATAAATGATACCATATATACATATAGTCTCGAGGTTGGTTGGTGGCTGTTAGAGACATTTGGATGTGGCTCCTATATGTTGACCTTTATCCAAAGCTGGGTAGTGGGTGGATTTTTTTTCTGCTTATCCGAGTCTTGAGTCAAGGAGGGAGTGGACTGTTCCCTCGTTACTGGAAGACATGGGAGGTAGAGTAGAGTAGAGTAGAGTAGAGCAGAGCAGAGGTAGAGCAAAGC